>JAODLD010000046.1:17796928-17808936 GCA_026781065.1 Mormyrops boulengeri
ATGTTTATCAGTACATTACAGGAAATAATGAACTTTATCACAATATGCTAATTTTTTGAGAAGGACCTGTATATACTCAAGTTTGGCAAGGAGGTGTGACTGGCCATCTTGTTTTCCTGATATTTTAATCACAATAATGTATAAACTACAGTTTAAGTGTTAAGTGGTCTTAGGTCAGGTTTGTAATGGAAAAATATAAATTTATCGTAAAATTTCTTGCATGAGCGTGAGTCTGAAAGCATGTCACGCCAGATGCATAAGGGCTGACAACCCTGAAAAGTACGTTTTTTAATTGTTTAACCTGGGGTGCAGCAAAGGTTAAAACTGACTCCGCCAGCACTACAGAGGACAAGGCAAGATGAGCTCGCCCCTGTGAACCTGACTCGGGAGGCTCAGAATGAGCGGGGGCCCCTTCTCGGCAGGGCTCAGGCAAAGCAAGAGCGGAATCCTGTGGGTCAGACTCAAAAAGCTTGGGCAAAGGAAGAGTGGAACCCTATGGATCAGGCTCTAAGAAACTCAGGACAGGTGGCAGCCCCTTCTGGGCTGGGCAGAGATCTGCAGTCACCATGGTGGCCACCCCTGGACAGGGATCTGAAGGCTCGGGTGTGATGGTGGCCTTCCCTGTGCTGGAATCTTGAGGCTCGGGTGTGGTGACAGCTTGTCCTGGCCCTAGTTCAGGAACCCCGGACTCAGCCAGGTCCACCAGGTGCCAGAAAACTCTTGAGTCTGCACACCTCCTTGGCCAGGGATGTGGGAGAGGGCTGCACAAGCTGTCTACCTGTGTCCAGGGAGCAGGGCCAGAAGAACTAGCAGAACACCTAACATGCAGTACGATGAACAGTAACAAACTAGAAAACAGAGTACTTAAATATGCACAAACAAATAGGGTAATGTGAGGGCAGGTGTGGAACATAAGACAATTAACCAATCACTGAGGGTGCAGGACAATGAGCAACAGATGGAATAATTAACAAGCACTGGCACTGGGAAACAGGAAACAGCAGGAATAACTGATAATATCTCGCACAGAACTAGGCAACTCTAAAAAATCAAAAACCAGGAATACTACGCTAGAATAAGTAACAAGGAAGAAAAATACAGACAGGACCAAAAGTGAGCAGGACACAAGTAGGGCAAACCTATGACAGAGAACCAAATAGGAAATAATAAACACTGGGGAAACTGAAAACCAGTGAATACAAAATAATAGATGAGGCTGGCCTCGAACCCATGACCAAAAGGTTAACAGTCTCTGAGCCGTACGTTCAGCCCACTAGAGACTTAGGATGAAGACAGAGGAGGGATCAGGATAGCCAGTGACACTTGCTGGCCAAACTGGGACAACGCACTTGGGACAGGCACTGACCCTGACTCACAATACATAAATACTTAAATGTTAAATTTTAAAATTCTGAGGTTGATGCTGCCTTGAATACATATTTATTGTTTTAAACCACTTCCATATTGAACTAAAAATGCTACAGGAAGACTTTGTTTCATAGTACAAGACCACTACAAACCTTCATGGAACTTAACTAAATACAGCACCTTAATTAAAATCTTGATGGGACAAAATCAACTCAAGAAAAAAAAAGAAAAAATATATATGAGTACTGTACTGAAAAGTTTGTGTTTAAAGTCAATAGAAAATGTACAAAAAAAGGTCAAAGAACTTCCAAACACCTCTGTAGGCACCACCTTTCCAAAAATACCCACAAATCTGGTTACACAATGCATAGTTTCCAAAATACTGAAATATAATGACGAGGAGAGAAAAACGGTTGGAGATAGAGGCCAAATATAGACTCAGCCCTGGCTGTACAGAACAACCCACTGTCAACTCAGTGTTACTTTGTGGGGTATAGGGTGAAGATTCAGGATAACAGTTTTTAATGACAAAACATTTACTTTTATAAGTTAAGAAGAATATGCCTATATCCCTAATTCATAAATCTTAAATCATTGAAAGTACTGAAAGCTGCAATAACAAACATTATTGTTGTTGTTTAACCACCACAACAATAATAATAATAATCATCATTGTCATCATCATTATCATCATCGTATACAAAAATTAATACTAACAGACTGCATATGTTTTACATTGCCTGATTTAATAACTGCACTGTTGTGTGGCTAGATTATGCAGTTTTCCAAGGTGTTTGATGAAATGGGAGCTGTTAATGGATTTCATGCTAAGATAAGTTTTATTCAGCCCATTACCAGACCACAAACAAAAAATGGCAGCACACACGAAGGCCAAAATATATTTCAAAAGACACAATATAGAAATGATTTGCACAGTTCAAATTATAAAAATGTAATACTTATCCTAATATTTAATTTCCCCATTATGTAAAAAACACTAATCATTCCTAATCATTCCTAATTATTATTATTAAATTAAATTTTTTGTTATCACTGTAATTTTAAGTGTTCCTTCAGAACAATATAGAAAATATTGTCATCGAAAAATAAAATGCTAACATAAAAGCAAGCAAATGGCAATTGACTACAGTAGATGTGGGGTATTATGATCGGGAGCAAGATTTCACATTATTAACCTAGCAACCCAGTATGTTTGGAAGAATCTTTCATTCTAGAAGTAGGGCAGTCCAGAGAGAAAAGACAACACAAAGTTAAGTGTCCTTCTAGAATGAAGAACAGGGAATCTAAGTCCAGCCAAAGGAGATTGCAGTGGCCTTTTCGTTTTTCTAATTCATGCAGTTCCTGTATCATACTTGAAAATCCATTCATACATTTTTAGTAACAAATTTTGACAATCAGGATTGTGGTGCATCAGGTAGCAGTCGGATGTGTAAAATTCAGCCAGACCATTAAATGGTAGCCACATATTGGCATATGCAGACTCTGGATTGTGGGAGGTAAGCTCCGGACCCCCGTGACCCTGAGTAGGACAAACGGGTACAGAAAATGGATGCATGGATAGATGGATTGTGAGAGAAAACAGGAGTACCTGGGCAAAACCCAGCTGAAAACAAAACATTAAACTTGAAAACTAGAAAAAAACTGTGCTTATTAAGAATGTGTTTTACTTATGGCCAATCACCTTCCTGCAAATTCCAAGAAACAACAAAAAGAAACAAATTTTACACTTTTTGTACAGTACATTAACACAATATATCTCCAGTTTGTATTTGTATTTGATGTTCTATTCCAGTCTTCTTTGTCTCCACTTTCCAGTGTCAGTTCCAGCAAGAAGGCACACTTCGGAGGTTCAATAAATATAGCACATGCCTTAGTCTACAAAATGACACGCATTATCATCTGCATTTAATAGATCAGTGTGTTTATTTGTATGCAAATCAAGTCAGAGATTACACCCATTCCAACACACATTAGAATCAGAGAACAAACTGAACAAATACTGCAAGGAATGATAATCGATTATTATATCACAGAAAACACAATAAGTGTCACTATAAAAGGAAAGGTCAAGTAATGAATGTTTGAGACTGGAAAGCTATTGTTGCTTGTTAGACTGAGTGCATAACACAATGCTCATTTGGATTTTATATAATAAAACAGGCCTATGGCCTGTTAGTCTTAGCTCTTTTTCCTGAACTCCTGTTGATCATTCAAGCTGTCTCGTGTTTCCTCTTCATTAGCCAAATATATTAGCGTCTCTCAGTCCAGTGTTCTTTGTCCAGTCATTGATACCAGTTTGCGACAGCTGTCTAACCTGCTAGTCCTAATGAAATTCCCCGCGAGGGGTTTCCCGACACGGCCTGAATTCCTGGTCATTCCTTCCACTGTCGATGTGACAGCACTTTGCCAAAACAAATACAAAGGTACTAATATGTTTCTTGTTTATTGCCTATAGAGATGTGGGAATTCTGATGATTATCTCGTTGGGTAAATAGCCAAAGAACATCGACTAACAAGGAACATTAAAATGATCTGATTACAGCATCTTGATTTATTCCCTAGCCTTGGTAATTGCCTTAAATAAATTGCATTAATTCCATAGTGGTTTAATGTGTCTTGCAGTTTAATTGTGAATGCAAATATATAATTTTTCATGGAAACGCTGTGGCCATTGGTATATATGCAAAGACGATGCACCTGGTTAATACTGTAGCTGTCTCTCAAGAGTCACTGTAAATTTTAATATGTTAAATCCATATTTTCTTTTAAAAAAAGCATAAACATGTATGGCTTTACATGGCCTGTTTTTGTATTATATTACCTTTTTTATTTGTCCCCAAAGAATATTTATTCTTGGAGTTTGGAGAACAGCTTATGTCTGTATTTTGTCATAATTTTGGAACAATGGAAGCCTATTACGAGCTTTCTGTTTTACTTTAAGCATAATAAACTGGGTAAATAACACCTATTTTTCCTGTCGACTCCCTGTTTTACACTACAGCTGTATTTATTGCTTTCAGAATCAGCCTGCAATCCTCAAGTAACAGCCAAATGTCTGTTTTGAAGAAATGCCGCTCTCATTTGACAGCGTAGGGGAACCCACAGTAGCAGTGTCTGGCCATGGGTGTACCAAAATGTGAAAAGACAAGGGCTACTGTATGAATTAGAAATCTAACTTTTATCAGTTTAGAAACATTCTTCATACCACTTAAAAATATGCCACACCACACAGTCAGTCAACTTGCGTTAAAGCTGTACGTGATGAACCAAACCTCGCCTCGAAGCCAGAAGAAGTTATAACTTGGAATGGTGTCCTGTATACTGCCCAGGGTGATGGAGAAATTTTAACCAGGGTCCCCCTAAGACACCGTGAGCCAGTAGACTTACTAGGCTACTGTCAGTGACAAACAGAAGCCTTTTTTCACACTTTACATCCATTATACCCCAGGCATAAATTTCCCCCATCTCCAATGCCCAAGCCATGTCTCAGCAACAAGTCAGCCTTGTGCTATATTCTAAAATCACAAATGAGGTAAAAGATACTGGTGTGCTAAAAAGCAACTTGGTGACTGACAGTACATGTGATTCCCAACAAGATATTTCACTCACAGCATAATATAAATCAAAGAGGAAAAAACAGTGGTTAATTATCCCTTTTAAAATCTGTATTATCCCTGAACTGGAAGAAAGCCAAACTAACTCAATAGGTTATGAAAGCCGTGTGATGCACCCCAACTGCTTTGGCAAACACGTTAATAATCATAATGCTCAGGGCCCTGTTCCAGAGATAAATGTTAGCCTTAGTTAGTAAGCAATCCACTGTTTCTTCGTCTGCTGAAAATTCACTTAATATGTTGCATTCCCTTAATATATTTTCATCAGAATAATCTCTCTGCTACTTAACTGCTTAGAATTGTGGCAGCCTTTCATGCAACCAGATTCACACACAGACATTTTTATTTCATTACAAATTGCCTAATATGGGCTTTTCTTCAGGGTCCTATGGTCCTGCTGTTTAAATATCTTTTACAGGTAAGACATTGTCACGATCTGTGGCCAGCGAGCGGGTGAAGGAGGCGAGCGAGTCCAGGATACGGGGAAAACGGGGTTTATTCAGGGTAGACGGGAGCATACGGGAGGCGAACACAGGAACATCGACCAACAGCTGGAAACGTTAACACTACACTGACAATACAAAGACGGATCTCACGGGACTGAACAGAACGTAGACTAAATACAGGAGGTGACGAGCAGGAAACGAACAACAGCTGGTAAACAGGAGGATTCCACACGGGGTTAACGAGGAGGTGTGGTCCACAGGAGGGTGACCGGGGCTGGGCGTGACAGACATCACTATGCAGGAAGCCCCATAGAAATCCTGGAACTACGCATTGTAGCAGGACATGTTGTCAGCCCTATAAGTGTTACCCTTTTTCACCAGCATACCTGTTTGTAAAGCATGTCTCTTATTTTGTCTCTGTTTCTGTCGCATCTTAGTTTATTCAATGTGCTTGATCGGGATACAGGTTTATGTCAGATGGAAGCTACTGACTCTCATCAACTTTCTTTGCTTTGGGCGGTATGTTTTTTTTCCAGTATAACTGAAAATTCATTGAAGGTAACTGAAAAGTGAATTTTATTTCTTTTCAATATAGAAAAATGTAGAATAAATGTAATCTAACACATTTATATTGAAACAATTATGTCTAAAACAAGTTAAAGGCTTTTTAATTTCTAAACACCACCCTATCAAGCATGGTGTATGCCTGAATGCTTTTCATCACTGGAATGTAAGGAATGTCATTAACAATATGTACAAAATGGCACTGTCACATGTTCAAATCTTGGAATCATGACTTGCAGAACTGAGCATAAATCAAGCTTGGAAAAGTTCTATAATATCCCTGTTGGGCCCCTGAACCGTGCCCTTAACTCCCAATGGCTCCAGGGACTGGCTGATCCTGCTCTCTCAATTGTGCATCACTTTGGATAAAAGTCCCCTAAATAAACAAACAAACAGACAAATAAATCACTGAATAAATAGACAAACAAATAAACAGACAAATAAATAAATAAAATAAAAAAATAATTGTGGTTGCTTTTTATAGCTTTGGGATTTTTATTGCATACAGAATAATAGGACAAAAAAAAATAAAGCCTTTTTCAGTTTCTAACTCATCCAGTTAAAAGGTTTTCTTCAAGCAAGCTTTGTGGTTACGAATGACTTGACTTGGGCCTCTATCTCACTTTCACAAGTTCTGAATTACTGTTTTGCAAAACATATTTCTTGTGGGTTCAGTGGTCATATTTCTTGCAAAAAAGACCTTCCGTAAATCACATCATAGTCTCGTGAGAAATAGTATTGGGAAAACTAGCGATATACTTTGTGCTGGCAGGGAGCTTTCGGGTAGCTTTCACTATCCTTAGTGTGACAAGGTCAAGACCCAATCAAAAATGAATAATTCCCAGTAGGCAAGAGAAATATAGTACTGGTATTAAAATTATTGCAGTTTGTCTAGGTACACAGATAGCAGAATACTCACATTTTATTCACAGTTCCTAAATTATTCCTTTGGGCAAGAGAGTATTCTGAAATGGATAATATGGCTGTATTTGCCCTGGATACAATGAAATATTGTAATCTTTGACCATATCTTTCACAGTTTCAAAACTCATAACTTATAAGAATTATCCCAAGAGAAGTGTTGTATTCTTATTACACACAAGTATTATCAGATCATAAGCATGCACCTTATAATCAGGATTTATATGTGGAAATTTTATTTGCCACATTGCCTAGCATACAGCATATAAATTCCAACATGCAATGTAAATTAGCATAAAATAACTGTTTTTTTCCTATATGGGTAAATCATATACTTTATTCAGTTATTAAAATACCGAAAACTTCTTTAATAATATCATTCTGTTCTGATTGTTCTCATGATGGTTATTAATATCACATAAGATCACAATTTACTTTATACTGATTATCGTTGAAACACATGCTTAATGCACCCCTGTTAATAACATTTATTATATAAACCTTTATGAGAATGAAATGTTTCAGTGTCATGTGGTTACATATATGTATCATGACAGTGATTTTTTTTCATTCCACCTTTAAGATAAATCTTATACATTTATTTGTTCTGTTCTTTCTCAGCTCAAGTAAATTTCACTCACGTCCTGAAACCTATTACAGTTTATTTGTATTTACTGAAACACCACACTTGAGACTATCAAGCTGTGTCAATCCCATCCCTGCCCATTCACCTTCAAAAGAAATCCCTGTCCCCAATAGACGTATAATGTTTTACCCGCTCACTGTGTCGCATGTTTGCAACCATATTTAATCTCACACCATTATAAATGTGTTGCAGATCTGAAAAAAAAGTGTGACTGTGTGAATGCCGATTTCAGTACAGCGTACCTGAGTTGCTTTTGTGAGCAGTGATATTTCTCTGTTCTTAAACTGAATGACTATGATCTATAGAGGCACAAAATTCAAAACATCCCTCAAGCATGTTTTAGCTTCACTCCTACTCATAATTTTCAGTGGGTGGGTTTCAAAATATTACTTGAACCACAGAGAACATCCGTTTTGGGTCTTGCATGCGTCCAGTGGTTGCAGAATTGTTTCAAATTATTTTGCATTTTTTGCAACATTGGATCTGATGTGTGAATATTACGCTTCAAGGTCAAAGAAACTGGAATGAAAGTAAGCAGATGTGGTAAGACAAAAATGGTATTTGACAGGAAGAATATGCTCTTTGGAAAAGACATATAAATGCCACAGTGGTGTGAACTGTGATAAAGAATAAAAGGCTGACAGTGGCCAGTGGTAGTGAATCTGAGTTAACACAAAGAGATTGCAGTTTCTTGGTGCAGTTACGTTCCTTGCCTCACCTATGGACATGAGCTCTGATATCCATGATAGGATGTGGAGTTTGGCAATCTGAACTAGCTAGAATGCTTGATATGGTGGCTTCCTATATATTTGTGTAGGTTTTAAGGTTTGTTAGATAGATCTGCATGTTACCTTGGTAGTTTATTACAAAGGCATTCAGGCTTCAGTTTCAAGCTTGAAATGTGTCAGACTGGATTTTGTGATGGTGCACACAACAAAGAAATCCAGAAACCATAAGCAAGGAATGTGACAGTTTTTTAATGTTAAATATTTTTGAAGCGTCGTCAGGATCAGTCCCTGCCCTGTTTGTTATTGCTCTGTTTGTCCAGCAGGTGTCTCTGGCCATCCCATTTCTAGTGTTCGAGTTCTTATTGATTGTTAATGACCTGCATTTGTTCTGTGTTGCCCCGAGTCTTCAGTGTTCCATTAATAGTAATGATTCACACTTGTCCCTTGTTTAGCCGCTGTTACCTGTCCTTGCCCTGTGCTCTTGTTGGTCATTGCATTTGTTTCCTGTGTGTTATCTGATGTATATGCACTCCCTGAACATGTTTATATTTACTCCTTGTGTTTGGTTTGTCTTTGTGTGCTTCAGTATCATTTACTCACTTTGGTTAGACCTCTGATGGTCCCTTTTGTTTCATGTCTTCTGAGTTTAGTTTATACTAAAGTCCCCTTTTTTGTTACAAAGCCACACTGCAGATCGCCCATTATGTCTGCCGCAAGAAATGTCAGTTTGTTTTATTTTTATATATTTATTTTTGCTTGATAGGTATGAAAAAGAATATTGATTCTTTTATTCTTAATGGAGCATTCAACAGTAGTTGAAACCTTGTAAAGATCAGTTATGTTAATGGGTTTCCTAGCTGAGCTGCTGGCTGAGGCAAATCTAAGTGAGTAAGACAAAGTAACAAACACATTTTCTTACAAATAAGAGTAATGCATCAAGGCAGGTTATAATACACATTTGGATATGTCACCGACGTTTGTACATTTTTATTTACTTTTTAAATTATACATTGGAGAGCTTGCTATTATCCCAAAAGGAGGAAAGATATATATAATTTTCCCTTGGTAGATTAACCATACATGACAATACCAGTCAAATTTGCACAAATAGGGTCTTTGGGGGAAAGCTAATATAATTGAGATAAAATAAATTATGCAGGCAAAAAAAACTGGCAATGCAATATTTATGCAAATCAATAAAAACTGTCATTTTCGTAACAACAAATACCAGGAGTGTTATGATGGGCAGGACAGTCTGTATTGTTCAGCAACATTGCCTGGGCATTGCGTTATCTACTCTGTCAAGTGAGGTCACCAAGCATCTCAGAGGAAAACATTTTCTAAGCAATTGAAGGTAAAGCAATGGTATCAAAAATAATGTATATTTCTAAGAAACATTTATTTTGTTTTCCTCAAAAAAAGATGTTATGTAATCATTTTACAAATCTACATTTTCACAAAAAATATTATCAGTGTTTTGCTAAAGGTAAAACATTGCTAGCCATTGCCATTCACTGAACAGGAGGAACAAGTAACAGTAAGCAATCCTTAGTAACTCAATGTTACCATTCAGTTATGTCAGTGTGTTCTGCCTGATGCCAAATTTCAAAGCAACTCAGAGCTTTGCATGCCTTCCAATATGTCTCACAATGTATTTTGCAATACACAAGCAGTGTTACACTGCATATTAAAGTTAGAGTATAGAACAGTTATAAATGAAGCTGTCTGTTATGCAGTTGCTGAGGCTAGAATCAGCAGTGAGGACCTGGATTTCTAGTACATGAGGAAACAGCTACTGGAACTACATCCTTTATTCACCAGCAAGCCGCAGCTGGACCTACTGGATGTTGCGCATCCCCTGCACAATGCAGTATCCATAAGCAGCCTTAGTCATCAGCTCATTCTATACAGAGTGCCAGAAAGTGCTAGTGCCTGGCTAATGCTTCCTCCCAACAGGTCTACACTCACTCCTGCCAACTGTAACTGGACAGTATTCTCAGAGTCATTGCCTGAATAATCAAAGCTTGGTAAAACCATGCATACAATAATCAGCAGTTCTGCTCCATCTATCTTCCAACTGCCTATCCTGGCCAGAGCGTAAGAAGGCCTGGCAGCTATCCCAGGCAAAAAAAGGGGCACAAGGCAGCAGTAAACCCTGGTTGGGATGTGGAAATTATGGACTATGAAAATGAATAACATATCATCCAACATTTTAGTTTTGTTTTATCTGGACAAATAAAAAAAATACTTTTATTGGTCTTCATAACCAAGCATCAATGGAGTCACGGAGTTTCATTGTTAAGTGTGGTTAAATAATTGTGCTGAATAATGAACTGAAGAGCAAGATTTCAACCATTGCAATTACATTCTGTATCTAGACAGTTGATGTCAGACAGGAAGAGAGGAGAAAGAGTCAAAGGGCACAAGGCGAATAAGGAATTTGAGATATCTGAGAGGTTAGAAATGTTATTCTTAGAAAAAGAATTAACCGAACATTACCTTTGGAAAAGCATGGAGATATCAATAAAGAATATAATTTAATTAATATTAATAAAATTAATATTACAGTTCCCAAATGTACGCATTGAATGTGGAAAAAAAATGGTGAACAGATTATATACAATATTTAATTAGCCTTCTGCTTGTTCATTGTTGTAATACAGTAAAATCCCTTTATAATGGACTTCAAGGGACCTGGCAAAACAGTCTGTTATATCGAAAGTCCGTTATTTCCAGAGTCGCTATATGCCCAGAACACAACTACAGGGCACCATTTACTCATGCCACATGCCACACTTGTGTTATAGATTATTATATTGTACATGTAGTAATCCAACTTTACCTGAGCAGATGCGTGATTATTAATAATCCCGACTATGTATCTGCACTGGATATCACCGGCACGCCACGCGCCTTGTAGGCGGAGCCTGCATGTCTGTTATAGCCGAACAAAATTCGGATATGCGAGTCCGCTATATCCAATACTTTTCCTGCATGTTCGTTAAGGCGCATGGCCGGTGTTATGCCGAAAAAGGCATCCCTGCCATAGAATGCATGCCGGTGTTCTGACGAATTGAGCTTTTAGGCGTTTTTTGGGGGTTAAGCTTTTAGGGGTTTTTTGGGGGTTAGGGTTAGGGTTTTAGGGGTGTTTTGGGGGTTAGGGTTAGGGTCTTAGGGGTTTTTTTGGGATTAGGGTTAGGGTTAGGGCTATCGATTAGCACTATGGTAGCTTAACTAGACAAAGTAGCTCAACTGGTTTCAGATCAGCGGCCTATCAATCATTTAGAGACAGGCAAGCATTCTACGGCAGGGATGCCTTTTTCGGCATAACACCTGCACCAGCGGACCGTGTCCGTTATAGACGATATTCCGTTATAAGCGAGTCCACTATAACGGGATTTTACTGTATTTGGAATTCAGACAGGCTGCAGACCACATGCATTCATATCTATAATTGCCCTTCAACTGTAATATCTAAAATGTAAAAGCGTCTTTGAGTATCTTTAAAAGCGCTCTAAAAATAAAATGTATTATTATTATTATTATTATAAAATTGTGAAACACTGTGGTTGACTATTGTGTTGACTATTGCATATATATTAAAATCGTTATTTAGATTATATATATACACTCACCTAAAGGATTATTAGGAACACCATACTAATACAGTGTTTGACCCCCTTTCGCCTTCAGAACTGCC
>JAODLD010000046.1:17809036-17822668 GCA_026781065.1 Mormyrops boulengeri
TTAATGAGAAATTGAACAGGTGTTCCTAATAATCCTTTAGGTGAGTGTATATATATATATATATATATATATATATACACACACACACACACACACATACAGACGTGGACAAATGCTTCATTTCTCCTGAAAAGTCATTCAGTTAAAAGCAACTGTCTAATGTAAACCTGCATACCTTTAGTATGTGACAGAGTAAACCAATACAATTGTAAAAAGAAATTATTTGTTGTTTATTTTACAAAGATATGCTAAAATGGTATGGACAGATTTGCTGGTACCCCTAAAGAGACTATTTATCCTTGCATTATTGTCATGTTGCAAACTGAGTGTTTATCACAGGCACCTTCACGCTTTTCATCAGCCATTCAGCCTGTTTCAAAGGACATGCTACTGTGTTGTTTGGTATCATTGTGTGCACCACACTGAACATAGACCAGAGAAAGCAAAGGAGAGAACTGTCTGAGGAGATCAAAAAGAAGATTATAGATAACCATGTCAAAAGTAAAGGCTATAAGACCATCTCCAAGCAGCTTCACAGTTGCCAATATTATTAAATAGTATAAGGTTCACGGGACTGTAGCCAACCTCCCAGGACGTGGATGCAAGCGGAAATGCAACCCCAGGCTGATCAGAAGGATAGTGTGGATGGTAGAAAAAGAGCCAAGGAAACCATCCAAAACCATTCAAACTGAGCTCCAAGGTCAAGGTTCGTCACTTTCTGATCACACCATCTGTCACATTTTGTACAATAATGGGCTCCATGGAAGAAGACCCAGGAAGGCTCCACTATTGACAGAAAAACATAAAAAAGTCAGAATGGAATTCATCAAAATGCATGTTGACAAGCCCCAAAGTTTCTGGGACAATGTCTTTTGGACTGGTGAGACAAAACTGGAGCTTTCTGACCAGTCACATTAGCTTTATGTTTACAGAAGGAAAAATGAAGCTTTAAAAGAAAAGAATACCATACCTACTGTGAAACGTGGTGGGGGCTCGGTTTTGTCTTGGGGCTGCTTTGCTGCATCTGGCACGGGGGAACCTTGAATCTGGGCAGAGCACAATGAAGTCTCAAGACTACCAAGGCATCCTGGAGTGAAACATACTGCCCAGTGTCAGAAAGCTCAGCCTCAGTCGCAGGTCATGGGTCCTCCAACAGGATAATGACCCAAAACATACAGCTAAAAGCACTCGAGAATGGCTGAGAAAAAACATTGGACTATTCTTAAATGACCCTCCATGAGCCCGGATTTTAATCCTATTGAACATCTATGGAAAGATCTGAAAATTGCAGTGTGGAGACGCCACCCTTCAAACCTGAGACATAAGAACATAATCAATTTACAAACAAGAGGAGGCCATTCGGCCCATCAAGTTTATTTGGGGAGAACTTAACTAATAGCTCAGAGGTGTTAAAATCTTATCTAGCTCTGATTGGAAGGAACCCAGGGTTTTAGCTTGCGTTACACTAACTGGAAGACTATTCCATATTCTAACTGCATGCTCCAGTAGAGTACTGACAGCTTGAGTAGTTTGCTCAGAAAGACTGGGACAAACTACCTGTTGGCAAATGCAGACATCTTATTGTGAAGTACAGAGATCGCTTGTTAGCAGTGATTGCTGCAAAATATTAAATTAAGGGTACCATCTTTTTTGTTTGTGCCGTTTTCAATTGTTTAATTGTATAAAATATTGAACTGAATCAATAATAAAAATCGAAGTCAGATTTGTGTTAAATATGGAACGATAAGGGATGCCATTAAACTTTTGTCAGTTTCAAGTTATTTCAGTTATTTTTTTTTGCTTGTTTTTTGTGGAAGTGTACCAACAAATTTGTCCACATCTGTATATAATCTAATATATATATACACACACACACACATATGCACACACACACAGAAGAATGTATTGACCTTGCTCAGATGTTAATGTCTCTGTAGAACACTAATTGAGATATATAAGTAGTTCTCTATGATCAATGCTAAGATATATATTTCTTTCACCTCAGTTTTACCTTGAATTTCATTCCCATTACCATGACTAATGGGTTAACACCAGAATGAAAGCCGATACGATACATGTCTCACACAAAATCAGGCAACATTTTACCATCCATTTATTTCAAATCAAGCTAAGTGTTTTCAATTAATGTAATTAAGGTATTTCATAGATCTTGATTAACCCTGATCTAAGACCAGGAAGTCTTACCGCCAAGCTCTTAAGCATTATCTCTCTAACTTGATGAACTCACAGAAGCGCTTTAATCTTTGTATGTATTTGCGAAACAGAACCAAAATTAAAGCGG
Source organism: Mormyrops boulengeri (assembly GCA_026781065.1). NCBI lineage: Eukaryota > Metazoa > Chordata > Actinopteri > Osteoglossiformes > Mormyridae > Mormyrops > Mormyrops boulengeri. Next base: position 17,811,339 of record JAODLD010000046.1, read on the forward strand.
TTCCTTTCTCTCCATGCTCATCATTAGAAGAAGATGAACACTGATGCTGAGCTTCTCCTGTAAATCAGACCCACGTTATATCCCACTCTCAAAGTTCTAGTATCAATACTTATATAATGTTTGTTCAGAAAAAAGGTGATATTTTCACCTATGAAGCCTTTCCTTTAAAAAATCAATGTTTATCTGTACTTTAAAAGTAAAAAGTGTGTACATGGTAAGGTATTAAAGTATTCAATTTAAAGACCAGTGTGAGCAAACCAGTCTGAGTCCACCCCAAGTTTCATGGAGAATTTGATTGGTTGTAGTTACTTATGCAGACTTGTATGCTACTCAAGACATCTTGGATTACACCTTCTACAAGATGCCAGTTCATCACATACTGTAAAAACTATACAGGTAATTTAAAGATACCAGTTGGCCTACCTTCATGTTCTGGAACTGAAGGAAATCAACACCACCATATGCAACCTTCACAGGCAGAGAGAGAAGGCAGGATTCAAGCCTCCAATCCTGGAGGTGTGAGGCAACCACGCTTCCTGCTGAGCCACCATATCGCCCCTTGATTAGATGCTTTAACAGGAAATTTCGTTAGCTGTGTGAAGATTGTAGTTGGAGCTATACAGACTTGATCACTGGTATGATAAAAAATGTATAACTGGTGTCATGTGACCATAGATATTACAGACTAAGTTAACGTGAAAGAATCTCTCTGTTTTTGTATTGTCTGGATTCTTCTCTCCAAAAAAGACATTTTATGAAAATATAGCAACACATGCTTAGTGTTATTATTTGGATTCATTTTTTACATCATGATGTGGTATTAGAAATTTCAAATTATTTGATTTAATTTTATGCAATTAACCAGTGTATGTCATCCACTCATATATTAACCACTTAAAAAATCCTGGTAAAAGTCCTTTCAAACATTAACATTACATAGTTTCCTAAACTACTTCACAGTTGTTCTCCAAATCACAGTGATTTGTTCACCAGCACTTGATCTTGACGGTGACCGTGATTATTTGAATAACTGCAGAAATGTCACTATAAAACATTTGGTCCTTTGTTTGACATTCATTAGAGCATGTGGTGCTGAACCTAAAAATAAGAGGTTGGCCCTCATAGGGACAATCCTGAGTCTGCCTAAGGGGAAGGTGAATCCCAAGTTCTAAATATCCTCCAGAGTTTTACTTCACCTCTGGTAGCTCTGGGACTTTGTTCATCCTCTGTCACAGTAACCGAGGGCTTTAAAAAGCTTCGCTCTCATCCAGTATTTTTATTTTCAATTTTTCCCACAATGCCATGAAAAAAATTAAGATTAAATCCTTAGTTTAACTTCTGAGCATCTACAAGTCATATTTTGAAGCAGATGATCAGTCACAATACCTGTTTTTATTATGTGAAATTGAAGAAGACTATATAACATTCAAAGAAGACCAGCAACCTTTATCAAAAGACATACAGAAGTGTGCTTCTTTTGCAGCAGTAAACGATTGCAGCTCTGGCAGGAACAAAAGACAGTGCCCTTGACCCCCATATTAGACTGGATAGTATAAACCGCCAGTGAGGATCAGTTACTAGTGTTCATGGACAGGGGCAAAGGAAGCTGATGAGTGGAAATGGTTCTCATGTACTACATGTCAAATTAGTACAAAGACATGTAGCACAGCTTAAGCTTATACAGCCCCCTTTATAGGCCACCTATGCCCGACTCGAAAGTACAAAGCTTTTTATATCAGGTTTAATGTTCAGCCCATTTATGCTCCCTCCCCCTCTCTCTCTCTCTCTCTCTCTCTCTCTCTGTCTCTCTCTCTCTCTCTCTCTCTCCTAAAGGACTGCTGGGAAAAGAATACTGTATTTCATTGACCAATAATTAAATCTTTGAGACCCAATAATGTATTTATTTTTTGTGCCGCTTTTACTTGGGTATTTATATTTGTTAATTATCAATATGAAGCATTTTTAGTTACTTTTGGATGTATCTATATTTTCAGTTAAGAACATCATTCTGAATACTTAAAAAGTATAAGAACTGGCTGCTTATTTATTTACTTCGCATCCATTCATTAGTCTTCCTCACAGTTACCCTGCACAGGATTCTGAGAAAGGTTTGCAATGCCAGGGACTAAACAGAGGCTTGTTAAGAAGTACAACATTTTAAATTGTGAATAAATCAAACTTATTGTACTTTACATTGGATTTGTAGACCTGATGAAGTCATACGACCACACCCTCCACATATCCTGAGATGTGCAGCAGAAGCACAGGTACAGGATGTCATGCAGCAAGTGTGGAAGATGTCGAGTATGGAAGACATCAAGTTTGGCATCTCTGCTACTTTTAGGGCCGTGTTCACAAGTACTGGGAAAGGGGGTCGTAAGAATGACAAGCAAATTGGAGCAGCACCTGTAGTTCTGTGGGTGTCAGGTCTGTCTGTGGTAAAGCACACACTGAGCTTTCAACCAGATTTTCTTTTCAGTCCACGGTTTCTTATACACGGTCATAAACTGTGCATAAGGACCAAAAGAATGAGACCATAGGCTGAAATGAGAGTGCTCTCAGGGTCACCAGGCTAACAGTGCTGCCACAATGAGAACAGTCCTGTCACTGCTTCTTTAAATTCCAATGAGTTAGCAGAGGAACCTAATAATGATGCCCCTTGCTGGCTTCCATTGGCACTATTCTGGGTACATCTCACAGGGAAGAGGCCCTGAGGCAGACAAGGATGCACTGGAAGGAGTAAATCCCCAGATGGCTCGGGAACACCTGGGAATCTCTAAGTAGCAGCTCAAGTCGAGCGCAAAGGGAACTATGGACCATCAGCATGTAGCAACTGGGACTCTGTATAGGAAAAGCACTGTGAATGGACAGAAGAGATATACTTTATTAATCCATGTGAGGAAATTCTCTTGTTTGCTTTGCCCCATCTTGCTCACAGTGAAGGGGCAGCCACCTTGTGGCACTCCGGGAGCTGGGGGTTAGGGGTCTTTCTGAAGGGCCCATGGGTGTGTAACTATTCTGCCAAGGACAGGCCCATGTGACCATCTGAGCACAGGCATAGAGGTTTAGGTCACTGAGCCACCCACCATCCTTAAAGGATGGCTGATATGTGAACAATTTGAATGTTTTATGTTCCCAAGTTATTGCTTTGTTTATGCTAATTGACATAAAGATTTAAAAAAAAATTCGTATACAGTTCATTACATTTTTTTGTGCATGAAAGAGCTGATGGACTTATTGCAGTCAGTGTGCAGACGATGGACTTAGTTGACTAGAGCACTACACTTGTCATAGATAAACTTGGTAAACCTTGTGGCCAGTGTATTTTGCCATTGTGTTTGGCAGACTAACTTTTTCTATGCTCGTTTCTGGATGTCGACAACATTCCTTTCTACAAAATTCCCTGTGGGAGCTCACCTGATAACTAGCAGTAACCTTCTCCAGGAAATCTCACTGCTTGTGCACTGATTGTAAAGAGTCCATGATTTTTTTTTAGCCAGATCTAGGAATTGCATGTGCTAATCAACTGCAGGTTACTGCCTTCATCGAATATCTATGTTTCATCTGGTTTATATATGTTCACTCTCACAGCTTTTGGGTTTCTTCCTTTCCTTGCATGTGTTGTGAGTAAAAAAAAAATCAACCTGTAAAGCACAAGCCTAATTATAGCCTCCTATTTCTTTGCTGTATGTAAAGAAAGAAACATCTGCATAAAATGAGAAATACTACCCGGGGAAAAAAGGGTTTAACTGCAAACATGCTAAAAAAAAATGAAAGAGAACGTATTACTGCACTTGCACTTGGGTTGCAAGTGAAAAGACATCAGAACAACACTGTAGCATACCGTGATAAATTTCCATAGAGATGCATGCAGGTTTGCAACACGTCTCATATTCCCATTAAATGCATTCACTTATAAACTGACCTATATACAGGTAATAAACTGAGAATGTGGCTTTCAAAAAAGAAAACTGACAGTACTTCACATGTAGGGACAGATTTACTGTTTGTGCCAGCGCAAACCCTCTTTTGGCATTAAAATAGGACTGTTGGGATCTACTAAAGATATGCAGTGAAAAGTTAGCGATGGAACAGCGTTAATTTTGAGACAGGCCATATTACATATACATTTGTAGGAGTTTGCCTACAATGCTCAAAATTGGGGGGGGGATATTTAAATGAATCACACAACGCGGTCGCAAGTTGCTAGGTTTATAAAATGTTTGATTTGCACTTTGAATTCCCGATGATAGTTTTGGCAAAGGACACTGCATCTGCATGTACAATACCAGAAAGAGTGTGGATATACCTGCTTTCAAGCATTTGTCTCTTTTGCAGCTGTGTTATTCACCTTATCTTAAAAGGCCTCAAGGCCTCAAATATTGTAACGACTAAGACAAGTGTTCATCTCAAAATTTTCTCAAATTTTCACTCTTCAAAATAGCCCATTTGTTTTGATGACAGCATTGCAAACTCTTGGCATTCTTTCAAGCAGCTTCCAGATGTATCCAACTTCCAAATGTAGCCACCTCCAACAGTCCTGAAGGAGTTTCCACAAGTTCTAAGCACAAGTTGGCTACCTTGCTCTTACTCTTTGATCCAAACCGGCTCTATAGGGTTTGAAAATTTTTAAATAATCCCATATGAAAAAGTCTTGTAAGAATACAAACAACGTTTATTTTACATAGACCATATAATTTTAACATGTAACAGCAACAATTCATATACAATCCATGCATTGCCACGTATAAATGGCTTCAGTGGCATTACTATAATACGATATACCGCGATATTTTAGAATATTTGTGACAAAATTGTTGGGGGGGGGATTTTACTGTTGCTTTGAAAATACTGTCAAAAATCATATACGCCGGTATTGTGTCCAGCCCCAACTTAGATGGCTCATTTACTCGTGTTTACTTGAGTTCCCTTGCAAGCACAATATATCTAGGCAATAAAATTTGCTGAGCTGTGGGAGGGGGGGTCTGTTCCTCATGATGAACTTTGCTCTGGTATACCAAAATAATAATACCCAAGTCTACATCTAAATACAAACCCCAACAGACTTTAAAACAATACAACAATACAAGACACAACAGAACAGTGTTTACACATATCATACAGTGTTCTTGAATATAACGCCAGTCAAACACAAAATAACATCACTCAGGGATATCTGGAAAACTTTGTCCTACTCAGGTGCATGAGTGACTGGTCTTGGGCAAGGAGATTATCATGTAGTTAATGGTTTTGTATGGATACCATAAGCATCACTGCTTCACTGAAATCCAATGAGATAATGAAAAGAAATGCTGCAGACAAGGATTTTCATCTATTATGATCGGATTACAATTGGCTTTGGAAAGAACACCATGTACTCATTTGTACTGGATACTTGGCTCACCACTAGACATTAGTACCCTGTTAAATTGCCTGAAGATTGGATTGACTCATACATTTAGATTATTTCTCACTTTCCTGTAAGGCCTCCAGGCCAGACTGTTAGCAACAGGAGCTCCCAGCTGGAAGTCCTGTGTTACAGATGAGATGAGAGTCTAAATGTTTGTCTGTTTGACTTCTTTCACACTGTTCTATGCTCTCAAAAGCATGCCTTTGGAGGAGAATAACATGCTTGTCATTGGTCTCTTGACAGCAATGAAGGAATTCCTAATTGTTGTAATCCACAGGCTATGTAAGCACAGGGCTGGGGTTTCTGAAATTAAGAGTTGACTGGTTTCATGTTCAAAGCAATTAAGTGTCCAACTTGTGTATTCACAGACGCAATAATATTAAATCTCAGCAATGTCATCTATTCAAAAGGAGCTTCATGTGTTTATTTTGTGTCTGTACAGAGAGAAGCTAACTGGTTGTAAAACCACTAGCTACAAACTTTGTGAACTAGTTTTGGGGCATTAAATGGGTATTTACAGCATGGTACAGGCCTTGTCTCTGGATGTTATAGGGGAGGCTGTATAAGACAAATGATAAAGGAAACTGAATTATTTCCCACAATTAGTTCACTTCAGTCTCTTTGCTGGGGAATCCTGCAAATTGCAGTGTCAACAGAAGAAGCATGCAATTAGTATAGGATCTAAAACACAACAAAATAATTCGAGGTCTCAACCATTTTGTACCCTGAACTGGATGCTTGCTGACTTGTGAAACTCCTCAAACGCTCAGATCACCAAACATATCATGGACATGGGTGAATGCAAATTCTCAGACAACTGGCTAGAGGTCCTGGTGTTTAAAGACCAGTAGTAGGAATAACTAGCAGGCTTACTGTTCGGTTTGTAAAAAAAAATATGACCTGGATGGGGGTAAACTCTCTCTGGTCACAAATGCAATGCACTAGCCATGAATCTGGAATGTATGGACGTGGAGAGCAGTTATCAATCTCTATATTTTGTGCTGCTACCACTGTTACACCGCCGCAAACCACTGCCACCGTCCAAACCGACGTTACGGCTACACCCGCGGATGATCAAAAGGTGACTATCAGTGCCACACCAACACTGCACACCGAAGTTCTGTGGCGTGTGTAGACACTGCTGTTAAAGACCACTTGTTGAAATCTGACGAAGGAATTGGATAGCTATTTAAAGCAATGTTTCCCAGCTCTGACATTGCAAAGTCATTCACGTATGGTAAAGGCAACACCGGGTACATCAAAACAATTGCGATTCAATGTTGTGTTGGTTTAAAAAAATATTGAGAAAGTATTAAAATAGGTATTAAAACGTATTAAATGTAACTTCAGGACTTCTGTATATACCCTGTAACCTTCTCTGATGAAAATATTCAAATAGAAACAAATGATAAAATTTCAATATCTGAAATCCCATCATTGAAACTCAATTTCAAAAACCCACTTTCATAATTCTTACCTGTTTGTCGAGCTCCGTATGGCTTGACTTTTGATTCAAAGACTAAATGTCTAAAGATTAAATGTGATTTTAAACATGATTTTAAGACATGCTCATTAAAAGTTTTATATTTCAGTTCTTTAGCATTGAACCCCCTTAAAATGATCAGATTTGCCTGAATTACACATGGTCCATACACATATTCTTCCTGACAGTATTTATTTGGAAACACATAGCCTCTCACAAAGTCAGCAAATCAAACATTGAACACTGAAAAATGCTCCTTGCATCCAATCCATACACTATTTAGTATTTGCTAGAGCCACCTTCCACTATAATAACAGCTTTGAAGTATTTTTGGGCAAGTAGCTACCAGCTTTTAACACTGTTCAGGAGTGATTCTTGTCCACTCTCCATCGATTTTGTTTAGCCTTTCCCCTGTTTCTCTGTCCTTCCTATAAATAAACAGATATGTCCCAGTGAACCCTGTTGGAGAGAAATTTCTCGTAAGCAAATAAAGTTGGAATCTTTTTTTCAGTTCCACCTGATTTTTGTATAATACCTTCTATGGGTTGTTGTATATGAAGTCTTTGTGTTTGGCTTTGAGCTCCTATAGAAGAAAAAAATCAATCAAGGTTCACAGCTGTTTTCCATTATTGTGGTGTAGGTCAAGATGGTCTTAATATAAATATAGTGTGATTTGATTTGCGGAAACAGTCACTCACCAGACTCTTAGTTTCTAAGACCCATTTCTTCTGCTCTGCAATGAAGCTATTTCTTGATTGATTTGATATTGTAAAATATTGAAAGTTGGGTTAGCCATAATATTGTCTATTCATAATTGTTTAAGTTTATTATGAATAATTCAAATATATGAATATGTTATTAGGGGGGCTAAATAAAAATGAATTGTATTAGTTCTGTTGTTATTAATTGCTTTCAATTACAATTGTTCGTTATATTTGTTGTCTATAATATACACCGCTTGGTTCTCCTGATAGACACAGATGACAGAGCACCAAGAAAGAATGGGATCTCTGAATGACTGAAGGAAAGGTGCACATCTCATTACTGGCAACTGGAAACCTGCAGGTGCTTGACACATCGGTAGGAGGCACTTATGCAATAGTTAACCAAAATAGCCTGGCATTCTAAATAAAACAGTCCTATGTATTTTATCTTTCACAATACCATATATAATTGTTCACAATGACAATGTTTGTATGTTTTTTTTCACATAATTAATACTGTATGTGAAAACTGTTTTTTTTCCCTCAGTGTCATCAAAATGTCCTTAATGTCACTTATAGTGGATTAGTCTTATAGAAAATGTACCTTACTAAGGCTAATGTCAAGCAGGGTGTGTCCTTATAACTTATATTGAAACAAATAGCTGAAATTCAGTATTTCAGGTTTCTTTACAGCATACTTTTTTTTTAATCTATATCCATATAATAAACTGTTATAAACATGAGAAATACAGTCACGGGCACTATGTATATTGTGGTCTACAGAAATAAGAAATAGGTCTGCTGTATTTGTAATATTTGGCAGAGAAACAAGCAAGCAACAAAAACAGGTGTGTGTTCTACATTAACGGCATCCCTTAGTGCAGGGGTGTCAAACTCCAGTCCTGGAGGGCCGGAGTCCTGTATAGCTTAATTCTTTCCCTGCTCCACAACAAATGATTCAGCTCAAGATTTGTGTGGTAATTAACACAAGGAGTTGAATCAGGTATGTCAAATGCCCTCCAGGACTGGAGTTTGACACCCGTGCCTTAGTTTGTTATGAAGACTTCAAAGGTATACCTTACTGAAGTTGTGCACTGGTTCTGCGTCTAAGCTTTGTTTAGTTGTGAAACTAATCCCTTAACTGTGCTCTGTTAGCCTTATTCTAAATGATGAAATCTTTACTTTATTTTTTTACAATGATATTAACATCTTTGGACATTGCATCCTTCCAAGATGTATTGTCTTGATACACACCACACCCTCTCCCCCCCCCCCCCAACAATTGTTGAATCATTAGAGTGCATATTGCTTAACAACATGTTGCTCATATCAGAGGCATGATCAGACGGTACCAATAGTGGTATGAGCTGACAACATCAATAAGTGATAGCTAAGAGTGGTTCCGACAAACCTTAAGAAATTATCTGTTGTGTATATATATACTTAGCTAAAGACATTTTGGACAACACCTTGGAATGTTAAGGTACAACATAAGACAGAACTTACGAATGATGTAGCGCTAAGAATGTTGCGGAGAACTCACCCCAGGTAGACAAACAATAAACAACGTTAATTCTGCAGGACCTAGTTAATGTACTGGGGAGGTTGCAGGTCATGATATAGCTCCACACACACGCACACACACACACACACAGACCTGTATTTATATCTTTGTGGGGACTGTCCATTCAATTCTAAGGGCAAAACCCTAATCCAAACAATGACAGCCTTAACCCGACCCAGCTCTAACCTTAGCCATAAGTAACCAAACAAAATACAAGACTTTTGGCATTTTTAGTTTTTTGATTGGATTCACAGATCTTTGTCTAGACCTGAAAAATGATCCCTACAATGTAAAAATAACAGGTTTTTAATACCCCTTCCATATAACATGGTTAGGCATAATGCTTCTTGCACTCAAGGTTTCTGAGTGATCTTTCATTAGCTAGGAATCAGATGGGAGTTTGCAAGAAAACAGAAGACACCCCAGTGCAGATTTGATGTCATTTCTAGGGCCTATGCAAGCTGTTCCCATTATCATATTATGATAATATCTCAAGGATATGGATATTTTCTGCAGTATCATCAAGATAGATGGTGCCCTTTGTCTTTGAAACAGTTCTAGGGGTCTTTTGTTCTCCTGTTTAGAAAACATTTTGAAAATGCTAAATTCTAAGTTCTGCACATTTTAATACTGGAATATTAAACTTCTTGAGGATATTGAAACATAGAAACTGTTTCAATAATTTATGTTTTTGTTTGATGAAATTAGGAAACATTGGAATTTTCCATTGGAATGTATCTATTTGTTAATTTATTTAATCCATGTATTATTTAATTTTACTTGTTCATTTGTCTATGTCTTATAAATATGTGTGCGGAGACAATAAAAGTGTAAAAGTTGTGTAAAAGTTGTTTTGATGTTGGCAACTCTCCCAGTACTGAACTGTATGCCAAGAATCATTTTAATGAAATGTTCTGCATAATCAAACATCTGAATGACATTTGAATTTTTATTCAAATCACGTTTCAGAACTGCTGGAATAGCATTAATCTTTGTTTTGAAATACACTATATTAAAATACCATATTTGAAGATCATTGTTTTGTTTTAAGGGATTTTCTTAACTTGATTTTGTTAGCAGGCTGAATGCAGTAATAATAATAATAACAATGCAGTTAGGACTGGATAACGAAAACATCAATGGCACACATGAGAGCAGGAATACAGTGGACACCCTTCACGCAGTTTTATGACCTGGACTTTGCAGATGACCTGGCACTACTGTCCTAAACACATCAACTGATGCAGGAGAAAATTAACAGCTTGGCAACCACCGCAACACAAGTAGGCTTGAACATCAACAAGAGGAAGACCAAGATCCTGAAGGTCAACACTACCACAGTTGACCCGATCAAGTTGGAAGGCCAGACTCTGGAAGAGGTGGAAGCCTTCATCTACCTGGGCAGTATCGTCGATAAGTTAGGTGGAACCAACGCTGACATCAAGGCAAGAATCGGCAAGGAAAGGGCAGCATTCCTTCAGCTGAAGAACGTCTGTAAATCTAAGGAATTGGCTCTACAAACAAAGGTCAGGCTGTTCAATTCCAATGTTAAGTTTGTTCCCCAATTTAGATCAGAGACTTGGAAGACAACAGTGACAATAATGAAGAAAGGGACCTTCATTAACACCTGCCTGCCAAAAGAAAGGGATACATCTGGAGTCAACTGGGGCAGAAAGCCCAGGACCAAGATGCCTGAAGATCCATTGTTGGAGGTCTATGTCCCAGGAGGGGTAGTAGGTGAAATGATGATGAAGCATTACAAATTGACCAGACATTTAGTCAGATCAGACGCTGCCAGAGGTTCATCATGTCCTCAAGCAATGCTGTGTAATCTGGGTCTGCAATGGACACAATGTATATTAGTTAATTTATGTTAAATGTCTTTGTAATGTAATTTAACTCATTTTCATGATATTTTTTCCATAATAGTCATTTAAAAAATAACTATATTGAATGGGTCACCTAAAAACTATAGGTTTATGCTGTCCTTATATATTTGTTGACAGATGTAGCTATTAAGTTATTTAGATCAATTAGAGAAGATGAATACTGTAATTCAATGTAACAAATTTATTGTAGCAATTTATTTTTATTATACAGGTCCTTCTCAAAAAATTAGCATATTGTGATAAAGTTCATTATTTCCTGTAATGTACTGATAAACATTAG
>JAODLD010000046.1:17830497-17846908 GCA_026781065.1 Mormyrops boulengeri
AAAGGGCACAGCCATCTTGGATTCTGAACTCGGGATCCTCTGTGCTGCTCCGAGATATTTCTTGGATCTCCGAGAAATGGGACGCCGCATGTTGTCACTTTGAGTCATTCTGCACTGCAGATGGGTTAATCGCGTTAAAAATTTTAATCAGATTAATCATGTTGATGGATTAATCCGCGTTAACCCGTTAATTTTGACAGCCCTAATTTTATTACATTATTATTTCAGAGCTTATTTAAGAGAAAAAGGTACTTGGGTTGTACTGTGAATCAACCAAGAAGCTTCTTAGGAAAGATCTCGGCTCTTAAGCATGTGCTTTTTGATGCATAGTATATCTACAGATAAGGGCATACTTATATTCTAACATTTTCGTTGAGCTTCATCGAGTACTACACATTCACGTGAAGCATGTTAATAGCCCTTATTGCTATGACCTTATATCATTGCTAGTGTGGAAAACTAGGTTCCTGGTGCCCTGGGGGCATTTTACTGAAATCAGTGACATTTGGGAATCCTTTCAATTATTGCACCTGTTGAGTTTCCATTGTCCAGAATTAACAGCTGACCTGCCAATCAGACAAGGATTTAGAAATCTGGTTTTATTTTCTAATATTTAAATAATAAAAACAACTGGTGACAAGAAAGCAACTAAATGTTACTTAAACAGAAGATTGATATAGCTTTTAGTACATGGATATACTTTGTTCTGCGGTGTGTTGGCGCCCGCTCAGGGTTGGGTCCCGCCTGCGCCCGTTGCTCGCGGGATAGGCTCCGGGCCCCCCGCGACCCCAGTGGGGATTAAGCGGTTACAATAATGGATGGATGGATGGATGTACTTTGTTTATTGACATTCATGAGTCCCACACCTTTAGTTATAGGTTTTCTGTTTATATTTACACATCTGCTTCAACGATTTGGCATTTTGGGCTGTGCTTCTCAAGCTGTTTAATTCAGGTCATGGCGCAAGGCTTCTGCTGGGTTAAGGTCAAAACTTCACTTAGATTCTCTTCATCTGTTAATAGTCTAATGAAGAATAAACTACAGTTAAGGTCAAAATGATTGCAGGTAACTTTAAAGCCCTTGCAAAGATGAATCATTAAGTAGTAGTTTAGTTGGTATGTTATTTCAGTAAAAAATACTACACATGGGAAAAATAAATACTACACAAACAAGCAAATAAAATAACAAATGGAAACCCCTAAGCCCACTCCTATCATTTTTAATCCCTGTACAAGCTTGTAAATTACAGTAGCCACCAAAGGATTGGATCAATTAAAGGCCAGATGTAGTAGTGGAACAGAAAAATGTGTGCTTTATTTTAATCTCTTATCCAACATTGATGAATTTACTGTTGATCTAGGCTAATATAGCATTGAGCACAGAATTAAAACTACCAAAGGTTAGAATTCAGAGTCCATATTGTACACTAGGCAGCCTAAATGAAAAATCGGCTGTAGTCGTTATGAGCATCTACTCTGAAGGAAAAGGACAAATAAAAGCATACTTGAAAAGATAATGCAATGAGCAGGTGCAAATGTACTAGAATGAAGACAAGTTAAAGTTATTTAGAAAATCAGCATAACCTGCTGGCCAAGCAGACAGTTCTGGCAGCTGCCAAAGTGCAAGTAAAGCTGCTTTCTGAAGTGTCATGGGCAGGGGATTTGTAAAGTGGAAGGTGCTTTCTAAACGAAATGGCCGATAGGCACATTGATTATAGCCCCAATGGAACATATTGTAACAGAGAGATAAGGCAAGGGAAAGTAACTACTGTAACCACATATGGATGAACACACAGTGAACTGAATCAAGAGCTTACCAAAACTTACATTTCTGAGCTTCAAGGCTTATTTCAGGGTCTGGTTCGATATAGTAGCCATGATGATTTTACATGGATGGAGGAACTCTGTCTTGGGTTTTAGTCTGGCTAGTGTACTCCGGGAGATTAGATAAAAGGGCACCAGTACTTAACACAGGATTTCAGGGTAAGAAAAAGCCAAGAATGTCTGTAGGAAACACCAAGCCCACATAGGCCACTATGATGGATTAAACCTAGACAGCCACGCATCATTTTTTGAATGTTTTAAAAAAGAGTAATATAAAGACATTTGACGAACATAAATCACACAGAGAGGTGAAGACAGATGAGCATGTAATGGATTCATTATATATATATTCATTATCTATCTTTGAATAATATGAAGAAAGTTTCCAGTTCCAGCAGTCTTTATATTAGGTGGGAAAGTCTCATAATTGGCAATACAGAATGAAAGAGAAATAGAAAGACAATTATCAGTAGGAGAGGGAAAAATATTTTTTTATGCCTTTGAGAAGCAGGCTGAAATTTTTAAAAATAAACTAGAAACATTTTTATTCTGAGAAACTAGCATGAAATTGAACTCCGGCTACAGCTAACATAAATGAAAGGAGGCTGTATGTGACTGTTTTTGAAAGCAGAACTAGAGTCTGTTTTAGAGAGCAGGAAAGAGAAAAAAGTATACATTTCCAGCCAAAATTATGTGATGCATATTCATGCACCATACTGGAGGCATAATGCAGCCTGTGGAATAAGAATTACTTTTATTTACAATAGAAACAGTCACTTTGTTGCAGTGAATAGTTGTTCCTTTGCATGAGCAAGGAGAGCTCTGCATTATGGGAACCTTGCCGATATTCTCTGAAGGCTACCTTTTAGAAAGCCACTGTCCCTAAACCAGCTAATTCAAAACTATCCTTAAATACTTTCCATGGTCATACCACCATCTAATACCACAGTGACATCCATTGAACAGCAAAAAGTGGGAGTTCAGTAAGTAGACACCAGTAGACAAGTCACAAATACTACAGGCTGGAGAAACAATTGGAAAGGCAAAAAAATTGCCAGAACAGAAGAAGTTACACACAGTTACATACAGGTTTTCACTCTGTGTATTACACAGTATTTTAGAAAGGTCAAGAAAGGCAGTGGACATTTGAAAAATCACCTAGGCACAGGGCAAAATGTAAATCTACATTTACCATGAATAATGAAATGTGAACAGAAGTCTAACTCCAGTCCTTATGAGATTTCAGAGAAATTCAGAGCACTGCTGTCTTCGGTGAATTCTCTGTTTTGCAGTTTTTCTCTTTTTCCTGGTTATTAGTCTTTGCCTGCCCCCTGCCTGGTCTCTTTTCTGCTTAGTCTGTTGCTCACCACATCATTTCCTGGACTTTGAGTTCCCGATGCTTTGGTTTCTGTACTCCCTGATCACTGTTTATACATTCTGTATACTTGTCTCATTTGTCACCCAGCATCTTCGTGCCTTTGGCTTTGGGCTCCCATTACATAAAAGAATCCAACCTGTGGTTCAGTCCTCGAGTTACCCTACTGTTGCTTCTTTATCTTCTGCAGATAACTCCTAGTAGCTGTTTAAAGCCCAAAAGGGAAAGATCATTGCCACAGGCAGAAATCCATTGCCTTAAGTTAGAAAAGCACTGATGCGATGCACTAATTCATACACATTCGGAGCCAAATATATCTGGACTACACAGCAAAATGTGGTCTCCCACAATGTATTTAATATTATTCAATAAAAGTTATATTTCTTTCTTTGATCTTACATAGTCAAAAACTATCTGGGCATTCCTTTTAGAATACCTGAACCAAGCCAAACCACTGATTTTTCCATTTTCCCCTGGATTTTCCGAGCAGTCATAGTAAAAATACATATAATGACCTTTAACTTAACTGAGTATTTGAAGAACTTTTAGTTGCATCTTTCTCATCCGTACAAGACTTTTTGTAGCCTGTGATGACAATGGGTGAGAAGCATGAAGTAGCTTCAGAAATATTAAGAAGCAGTTTAGTTATAATGCAGTTCCTCATTACTCAACTTATTATGTACTTTCCTGCATTTGTTCTGGGGCAACTGAGCCGTATCAGACTACACACTGTGAAACTTAGAAAGTGTATTACATCTTTATTTTATTCTTAATAATGTTTTTCAGAATAAAAAAAAATGTGTATATGTGTATTTATACCAAATACCTAATAATGGAATTATTCATAATATTTAACTTTTTAGTAAATGTATTGTTATTGCATTATCAACAATGCAGAAATATTCCTCCACTAACCCTAATGCTAAGTTAACCCTAATGTACTGTAATATTTGAAATATGACTTAGTATTCAGTTAAAAATAAAACATCAGATTTATTTTTCTAACACCAGACAAGTTCGACATCAAATATACAATGTTTAATAGCACATTCCACTACCAGTCCTACTCAATGTGGCGCTCCAGGCGAACATCACCATTGGTACTGCCTGCCCAAGGCACAGTGAAATTGGCTGCTAAGTCGGCGCCTCCTCAGAAGTTGGTGCCCTCAGCTGCCCCCTGTGTCGCCCATACCATTCACCGGCCCTTTCACATTCTATAATTTCAATGAAAGATTGTTAGAAGTTGCACCTTATTGTAAATTTTTTGTTTCTTTTCAGCTTTTTCAGCTGTTCGAATTTAACCTGTTTTTGTAATCAGTTCCATTCTTTTTTTTTTGTATAGCGATTAGATGTATATGTAATATTCTGAATAATATTAGTTCCAAGTCTGATCTAAAAATCCCGAGTGCAATTTCCACAGTGGATATATAATGTATTTGACTCAATTATGATAATCTCAGTGCAGTATTTTAATATTACTTTTTTTATTACATTGATACAATTCTTTCTTTCTCATTTACTTTTAATATACTGAATCTGCTTTTGGCTTTTGTGTAAATTGCACAAATAATGTGGCCAATGCTGGGAAAAAATAAAACAAATCTTACCATCTTCTTACTTGTGACTAACAAAAATGGAACCAAAAGAACTAAAGTGTCTTTTTGAAATAATCATACTTTAGGACAAATGGGAAATTAATAATGTGTAGATGATTTCCTAGACTGATGAATTCTGTCATTTAACATGTTTCTAATTGCTCATGACTGACTTTGATTAAATGTGACATTTTCATTTTGCTAGAATATTGGCAGCTGTGATGCATGGAATCTCCAAGTGAATAAACAATATTAGTGTCCAATGGCCAAGTACTAGCATCACCACACAATTTCAAGAGGCTTATAAGCAAATTCATATGCTGTTTGATCCTGTCAAATGTTATATTTTATTTATTAGTCAAAAAAACTGACTAAATAAAAATAACAGTAACTTATGAAGGTCGGGGACTTTCGTATTTAATTTGTTTACACAGAAAACGTAAATCATAAATATAATTAATCATTCTGTAACGTAATGGATTTCATGGAAACTGTCTTTAAAAGTTTAAAATAACTTTTCCCCCTCATCTCTTCAGACACAAACTTGTATGTTCCAGAATACTTCCAAGCTGTCCATTAATCCCAATTCCAGTGCTCCTGAAAAGGAAGTTTTTAACTTTGCACATTTAAAATTAAAAAAGCTGAAACCAGACTAACATAATAAGACTGAATATGACTGAATGCCATTAAATTGTTCTACAAATCTCCATGCCTTCATTATCTACCCTCATGCCAGATATTGAGCCTGTAACATTGTGGTTAGTCAGAAGACCCCCGAGAGAAGCCCTCTGCCTGATTTTCCTCTGAAAATTATTCTGAGCCACACATAGACAACAAAAATGAAAACAGACTGATGCTTTTTTCTTGCAAAAGAACAGTGGGGTTTCACTGCAGCATGTCCCATAAGGCTACATCTACCCAGGTTTTATACTGGCAACTCAAAAAAGAGAATCACAAACACTGAATGATAATGCTAGAGAACTGAAACCGCAGACAGTGGGGCATCAGCCATCTCCAGCAAACACCCATGCCCTTCTCAGTGTAGGTATCAATAATGGAGATGTGTATGTAGCAAGATCACACTCTCTATCTGTGACCTACTCCTCGCTAGGCAGCTTTACAGTACTGGGCGGAAAAATGGCGGTAAAGAAAACAAGAGCCAATATGAGAGGATCGTTATGGGTGTTTCTGAAGCATACTTCAAATTACTTAACTATCCGAATAAACTAATCAACTACACTCAGTGACAAAATAAGTTAAGCACCCAGAAGTAATGGTCCAATTTGGATGTTATTTGGTACACATACAGACCAGTGATGGGTGCGTAAATGACTCGATTTACAAGGACCAGCTCTAGTCACCAGACGCAGAGGATGCCTCTTAGACGCATAGGGCAGCATTATCAGCACTTGACGGAGTTTGATAGGGGTCGCATTGTGGGTTTGCATGACCGGGTGGTCGTGCCCGGCATGTGGGGCAAGCAGATGTCACAGTCGGAACCAATGGTCATGTGAAGGCACCCAAACACGTCGTGAAGGTTCCGCCCAAGACAGACCAAATCAAGAGAGGATAGTTGTATTGTGCAGCAAGCATTACAGAACCTATGCATAGGCTGCCGTTAACACCAGCGCAGAGACGGCTGCATTTGGAGTGGTGCCATAAACGGGAGGCATCGACTGATGACGAGTGGCATCGTACCATGTTCAGTGATGAATCTTGGTTCTGCAGTACCGAGATATGACCGTTGTGTTCGTGTATGGCGGCGCTGAGGGAAGAAGACCAATCCTGCCAATGTTATGGAGAGACACACTGGGGTTACTCCTGGCATCACTGTGTGGGGAGCCATAGGGTATGACTTCAGGTCATCTCTGGTAGTGATTCGAGGGACCCTAATGGCACAGCACTATGTCAATGACATCCTGCATCCGCATGTCTTACCCCTTCTGAGACAGAACCCTGGTGCAGTCTTTAAACAAGACAATGTGTCTATGGACTGCCTGCATCATGTTGAGGTCCTCCCGTGACCAGCCAAGTCCCCGATCTTTCCCCTATCAAATATGTGTGGGATTAGCTCAGACATCAATTCAGACCCAGTGCCAATCTGCAGGAACTCGAGGGCCAGTTACAACAGCTGTGGGCTGACTTGCCACAGGAGAGGATACAACGGCTGTACGACTCCTTTTCGCTCCATATCACCACATGTTTCCTGGCCCGGGGGGGTGCCGCACCCAACTGACATGGGACCAGCAGTATGCCCATACTGCCAACTTTGCAGTCTGTTTGTTCCATTTTACATCTGCATGTACTCTAAATGAGTCATTTTACTAAAGCTGTCATGTATTTTGCATTATAGATACCTTTATAATGCATTATAATGCTTTCATAAAGTATTATAGACCCGGCTACAAATATTTATAAAAAGGCATAACATATTATAGCCATGTTTATTATACATTATAACTACCTCATTTACAATGCGCTATAGACACCTTTATAATGCATTATAATGGCTTATACTGACCAGTGTGGTGATGCAATGCTGTTCTTTTTCTTCTCTTTCCTCAACCAATTAATTTTGGATAGAACTGTATCTGAGCATTGTGTGTATTGTATTATGCAAGACAATGTTCTGATCCTATGCTCTGAATGGTCAATTCGGCATTTGTATGCTGGCCTGTATGGGAAAAATGCCTGAACCATAAAAAGTATAAACGACAAAGAGAACACTTGCATACAACAGATGCCATTATGTAAGGATGTAAAAGACAATAGTCTGGAATCAGTATATAATTTAGAGTGTGAGTGTCAGGGATACCTGCAAATAAGTTTCTCTACGTATCAATCTCTGTTTACTTTGTGTTATTGCATTGCAGAGACAAGAGCACTGTAATTAATCAAATATGAAATTATTAATGAGAGTGAGAGTCAGAAGTTTCTGCTTGCTGGAATAATGGTCCTTCAATCTGCAGATGAAGTCAGTGGGAACCAAACATTAGCCATGGGCTGATACTTTGATCTTTCATTTAGTCCTTGATGACATATGTAACTCGTAAGAGCAAGTAAAGTCTCAAAAGATCTGAGCAGAATGAAGCAGTAAAACATAATATGGTCAGCTGGGAGGCTTTGTACAGTATTTAATATTTAAGTGCTTTCGACAGATGCTAGTATGGATCACTTACAATGCAAATTGCCTTGTACAGGGATTCTGCAGCAGTTTTAAAAGGTAACTTAACAATTGCCATTTCCTTTAGGGATTTTAAGTTTTTTTAATGCCTTAAGTTGACCTCAATAGTGTTTAAAATGAGTGAATCTCGTTTGGACAAATGTAAATGTACCTTTTTGCATATTTATTTTTACTGGTGTCTCTAAGAGATGACCAAATTTTTGTAGTGGGTTAAGCTGTAACATTTCTATCTAATTTTATTCTTAGATAATATGTCAAAGTATAAAATGTGCAAAAATTGTGCTACATTGCAATCAGGTAATTGAGCAAGGTCTCCGTGACCCAGAACTAGCTGGACCTATATAAGTGGTGCCTGGTGCTGAGTCATTATGACTGGACTGAGGCTCAGAGCTAGGTTTGGTTCAGAGTTTAGCTTTTGGATTATTGGGGCTGGGCAGGGGTGCCATAAAGTGGGGCAAGAGATCTGACAGGGGTCCCTGAGAGACAAGAAACATGGAAAATTTGTAAGGTAATAGGATTAGTCTGGGTTAGGGGCCCAATATGACATGCTTTGTTGGGGCCCAAAATCTCTACCAGCACCCCAGGCACTAGGTGTAGTTTATTTTTAGGTTGCATAGTCACTGGTATGTGGTTTTGAGCACTAGCATCTTGTTTTCAGGCTTGTGCCTCTTGGTTATCTGGAGTTTTGCCTTGCTTGTCATGATTCTGGTAAGCTGGTACCTGTATGATGAAACTGAATTTCTTGCTTAGCCGGATAACTTGTCAGATTTAAGGTACCTCATTTAAATGAACTGTATCTTCATTCACTTTCATTTAGCCCAGACTACCTTAAATGCAACAAGTTACCCGGCTGAGCAAGATATGCTGCTTCAAGAATCTGGCCATGGTTTCTTAGTGTCATTTTCATGGTCTTTACAGTATAAGTTGGAATGCCAAAACTGGTGTGTTGGGTAACTAGTGTCTAGCTTTTAGGTGTGTTGTGATTTTGCTGTTAGCATAAATCCTGGTTCCTGCACCTGGTTTTCTACGCATCTAATTTTTGTAAAACTTGCCCTGAAGCTGTCAATCCAGCCATCAGCTCTGAGTCCTGTTCTGTGCTGTGTGCTGTCCAGTGCACAGATTTTAACTGAGCGTTCTGTGTGTGTTATAACATGATAAAACTGAAGCAAAGTGAGTGAATTATATTTAGTTTTTTTCAGTCTGCTAATCAATATTTCTTGTGTACCTTGCTGCCTGCAATGCCCCTACTACCTGTGATGTCCATCCTGCCTGTCCTTCTGCTTGATGTCTCTCCTACCCGAACTGCTACCATGCCACCATTCATCCTGTCATTGAAAGCAGCACCATCACCTGCCTGCCTTAAACTTTGGACTATATAAATTAGGATTCTGTTCATTTGACTTTCTCTGTCAGCCTCTGGAGGGTGGGCTTCCCCTTTCAGTCTGATTCCTCCCAAGGTTTCTTCCTATTAGGGAGTTTTTCCTTGCCACTATCACCACTGGCTTGCTCACTGGGGCATTGGGCAAGATAATGTAAAGTGCTTTGAGACAATGTAATACTGTGGAAATGTGCTATACAAATAAAATTGAATTGAATGACTTTTAAAGGGCAGCTGTTACGGATGTGCATGTTGAAGGATGGATGACACATGTTGTGGCTCACAAGGATGAAATATTATTAAACTAAAAAAAAAAAGACAAGAAACCAAAAGAGCACGAGGGGTTACAAAGATAGTAGGAGACAAAGAACAAGACGGAGGCAACACAGGAACAACCATAGCAGAACAGCAGCAAATACAGGGCAACAACAACTACAAACAGACAATAACCAACTGAAGAGTAAAGCATGGGTAGGCAGATAAACACACAGATAATCAAGTTCAACAAGAAATAGGTAGGAACAGTTAACAATCACTAGAGGGAGACTTAGAACACTGAGGAATACGTGTGGGCAATCAGAGACCAAAGGGAATCTAGAAAGGTTAACTAAACATTATTACAAGCAGGAGATAACAAGGAGCAAGTAAACAAGGAATTAACAAATACATCACAACACAATTTAACCGGGGGTATACAAAGAAAAACACCCATTACATGAAAAACCTTTGAGGCTAGCCCCATGGCTGCTTCAAATCAGGTAGGTTAGGGATGCTTCTCTCATTAACCACATACTCAGCCCACTGAGCCACATAGCAGCCCAGTAAACAAAAGCACACACTAGAAACCAAAACAAACCTGGGAAATAATGCGAGACGGGATGACCAGCGACACCCAGATGTCAATATGTAAGCAAACATTTATATCTCAGAAAGTAAAGCAGCCCATATGAAAATTTCAAAGGCACAATAACGACACAAATGATTGTGAAATATGAAACATATGGGGAACAACTTCACCTTCACCTTATATAGGTCTGATACCTATATATCAGTTGCTAGCAGCCAGACCATGTTCTTAATTTAGGCTACATAGTTTGAATGACCTCATTTATTAAGTAAATTTATGAACTGCACAAAGTGTTATTTAAAACCACGTCCTTAATCATTGCTTTAAGTACCTTTGCAATGGATAAACCATGTTCATCTGATGCCCTGGGTGGTCAGAAGTAGAAATTTTAGGTCTGGAAAGTAAAAATCCAGATCAAGATTTTGTTTGAATCAACCGTTTGAGTATTGTGTGACCATGACTCTTTATACTCGACTGGTTGGTTGAAACAAAATGTGCACATGGAGTTTCACTTTCTGGGCCTCAAATTTCCTCCTCTGGTGGTGGTTCAAGCTTCCCAATCCAGCAACCTAGCTTTAAACAGTTAAAATGAATCCCCCTGCTGCAGCAATCAAAATAACAAACAGAATATACACATACAAATACATTTCACAAGGGTAAAGTGTTACAGCTGAAAGAGTGCATCGTTTTTCTCACCACTGTCTTGACCGTATGCTTATTGATCCCTTAAAAGGGTCAATAATGGATACAGCATTTCATTTTCCCCATATGGACTATCCCATATTATAAGAGATGAATGGGCATCATACTATCTCATTATATTAACGGAAATTCATAGTACTACTGCAACCAACATCAAGACCAATGATGCGGTGCCAGGTAGACTGAGGCATCGTGACGAAGAAGTACGGACTGACATGAAGTTCTTTTAATGAAGTCCTTAAAAAAACACACACTCAAACGGCAATACAGTGACACTGAATGTCCGAACAGTTATCGAGTGGTTGCGCGATCAGTGGGAAGGCTGAGCTTGTTACTGTCTCTCATATTTCACTGTGTTTGCAGTTGAGCTCCACAAATCCGGCGATTTTGACTGTAAAAAATGAATAGATTTGTACAGAAATGACATTTATAACAATTTGATGGGAAATACCTGTATTATTATTATTATTGTTGTTTACTTTTCGTAGAAGCTATTTTTATTTGATTATGATCAGTGATTGCATGTCCATGGTAGAATGCATTTTAAAAATTCTGCTGGACCCCCCCCCCCCCCCAATGTCTATACCATGGTTTCACCCTTGTAAATAAGTAATGTTTGACTGTGGTATATCACACATCAAGACTCACCTGCCCACTCTGTACTTTCTTCTGTAGAAATTGAAAAACAGCAATACTGGGCTGGGATAGCTAGAGACCCATTCAACAAGCAACTTAGACACAAAATTGACACAACCCCCCCAAAACAGTCATAATTTACCATGCAAATATGTTTCATATTTGCAAATTACCCTTTGATAGCAGAATGCAAAAGCATTGAGAAGATTCTTTTATCTGAATGTGCTGAAAAATCGCATTCCTGGGGCCACAAGCAAACCTGATTTAGAACTCATGTTTCAAACAGGTAAATACATAATCTATGCAATGTCCCAAAGCTCGTTACTGTATTCAAATAAATTATACTACCATGAATGTGAATAAGCATTTAGAATAACTTTACAAAGCAACAGAAAGGCATAGATCAAGACAGCAGCATGAAAAGATTTCAAAGGCTTTGAAAATCTCTTGGAACACAGTCAAGTCATTAAGTATATGCAACCATCAAAAATCTCTGAAAAACACTCTGAATGTACAGCCCTCCCAAACTGGACAGCTCTGTCTAAAAATGTTTGTCAGAGAAGCAGCTATTAATAATAATAATTGATTGATTGATTGATTATATGTAAACAGTTTTCTTGCATTCAAAGCAGAAAATTTCTGGTTTAATAATTGATTCCATCCCTTGATAAATGTTAGATTTAAATGAACAAAGGGCAAATTAAAGTGAACAGTACTTCAAAATGTATCTCTGGTGAAGACCAAGCTCAGTACATTATTGAACTATGGCAGTCCAGGTCTATGGAGGCCTGAAACCTATCCCAGGTAGTGCAGGGCACAAGGCTGGGGTATAGCCTGTTTGGAAACCCAGTCCATTGCAAGGCACATGCATGCTCACATACACTAAGGGCAGTTTAGAAACACCAGAAACTTATGAGCAACGTCCTTAACCCCAGTTGCTCCAGGGATTGGCTGACCCAGTAACGAAACATTCATGTTATATCAACTTGATCCATATTTCTTATTGGTTGGTCCATCATATTGGCTGAGCGTGTTTTTTCATAAAATACTGGATGGAAAAATATCCCATCCCAGCATGGAATGCATTGTATGTCAATTTTGTTATATATGGCAAAATGATTACCTCCTCAGACCTTAGCAATATGTAGCTTTGTATGCAGAGTTCTTAGTCACATTCAAAGCACAGAACAACATTTCTCATTGTTGAATCATTGCTTAACTGTTACTACTGTCAGTTGCACCACAGTTATTGACAATGAGTGACATGAAAATGTTCTTAAATGCTGACTCATTGAATGCATCACTCCCTCTATCACTACAAAATTTGACACATAGCTGTCCACAAAGGCGGAATAAAAAGATCTTCAACCCGAGAATAATAGTAATAAAAAAGTGTCAGGCTGAAGCTTTCCTTGCACAGCAGGAAGATGATATAATACCAGATTATACATTTCTAGGAACTTTCAGTCATAAATATCCCCAAAGTGGTATGGGTACCTTATGGGTGAGCAAACATTAGCTGCTTAACTGAATAAAGTGTTGCAGTAATGCTTACAACATTGACATATTATTTATTACTTATGATCATTTTTTTCCAAAACATATGGTTTCATGACCCCACAATTCCAACAAAATCATATAACACAAATTTATGTCACAACATGTCTTGCTTTTCAAGAAGCTACTAACAACAAGGGGGTTAATTCAGCCATCAAAACTGAATTGTTTGTTTATTAAAAAAAATCTTAACCCTTAGAACACGTTTTATAAATGCATTGGTAACTCATATTAAACACACAGGGACAATATTATACTAGCAAAAGAGCAGTGCCCTTTGTACAGCATACACAACAAAAATATACAGTGGGGCATACAGACAGCTATGATGTTGAAGTACGTCACAATAAGAGGTGAAACATGGGCCTGCTGAAATTAATATGGGGAAGGCAAACTGTACATTGTTTGGGTAGTTTTAGGTTGTGAAACATTTACATAGAGTAGAATGGATAAAAATTCCTTTAGAATGTTTAACCATGAACCGTATGACACACATTTAAGCTTTAATTTTATGGCATTTCAATATTTGACAGTGCATTTTCACTTGCGTGGAGTGATTAAAGGGGTGTTTGCTTATATTTTCCTGTTATGACATTTTTTTCTTCCATTCTTTCTCATACCATGTATACAAATTGAGGATTTTTAGGTGAGCTAGTTATTAAACTTTCTAATACTATATTATTTGAATTTCATATAATGGAAGGTTAATTTCTGCATTCAATGCCTAATAGCTGACTCCATTAAAAAAACGTGAAACTTAAATATTAATATATGTTCACTTTAACAACAAACCAAATAATTACCACGACATACCACTGGAAATTTGATTATGAATCCATACCCTGTCGGAATGCTTACAAAGATACCAAATATTGATGCTTCTTAAATTGGCATAATGGGGTTTAGGAAAGAGCAGAGTGATGAGGTGGGTGATATATGCTGCTACTCTTATTGCATGTTTCCTAGGTCGTCTGCCTGCCCATTATTGGTAAGAAGATACAGACGGACCAGTGTGATGACATCTAATGCAATCTACGTGTGTTTAAGCCAGGTATGCTTTTCCAATTTGTGTAGTGCTATACGAGGAGTGTTTATTTATTTTATTGATTAGATACTGAAAATACCAGAATGAATTTCTGGTATTTCTGGCACAGAAATTATTTCCTTAGAATTCTGTTCTACTATGATTATTATCATAGCATTTTACTGTGTTCAATTAATTTATTTTGGCAACTGCAATTAAAAAAATAATAATCTAGCATATGTGAATGCAGTGTGAGGTTTAGTAGGTTAGGATACTGTGCCATTTCAAAACCTAGGGTTGGCAGAGTGATGTCACTGTTGGGCCCCTGAGCAAGGCCCTTAACCCCCAACTGCTCCAAGGACTGCAGGACAATTTGGATATAGTAGAGTTGCTCAGTCTGCATGAGATTGCACAGGGGAGAAAAAGCACAGGGATACCAGGCGAACAGCTAGAATTCACATGCAAAGGGTTACAGTAGAACTGTTTTTGACTGTTGTTTGGTTAAAAAGCCATATGTTTTTTTTGGTATGATAACAGTTGGATTTTATTTCTTTAAAGTTACATTTACCTTCAGTTTCACAAATTTTCACCGACAATGGATATCTG
The DNA here is from genome assembly GCA_026781065.1 of Mormyrops boulengeri. Classification (NCBI taxonomy): domain Eukaryota; kingdom Metazoa; phylum Chordata; class Actinopteri; order Osteoglossiformes; family Mormyridae; genus Mormyrops; species Mormyrops boulengeri. Next base: position 17,845,225 of record JAODLD010000046.1, read on the forward strand.
GAGCCCTTACATCCAAACCCAGACTATCTGCTTTATCCTTGGAGAAAACATTACTGTGGATGGACAGCTATTTCCAAGCAAAGCACACTGCCACTTTATGTAATACCCAGCAAAAAGGTAGACTGCTGGCTGCAGATGTGTAGTCACAATACATCTCGAACATCTCGAAACGTCTTTGCTTATGTAAAAATGATACTCTGAGTGCTCACCAAAGACTCAGAAAGAGTGGGGTCCTTCAGCTCATGTAGAGGAAAAGAGAAGTGCCAGAACTGATCATTTCCTCACAACTCAAAAACTGGCCAAGGAACTGTAATGGAAAATAACCAGCCTGCTTGGTACCATATAAGACATATTGTGATGTAAACCAGGTAGTCAACACTACTCAGTCAGACATACTCATGCACAATGACCATATGCTCTCAGTGTAAAAATTCCGGTGTACTGAGCATTCAGTATGCTGCACAAAACTGCTTTCTGGAAAGGGAGACATCAACATCTTAAATATATGCATGTAATTGCTGACATCTACATTCAAATGTGGATATACTGGGATCTGTACAAGCAATATAAAAAAGCAAAGACATTTTTGGTGGAGGATTCTTCAAAATGCAGAGCAAAGGACTCTGCTCTCTGCTTCCTGTACTGTATATACATACACAAAATGTGCTTGGTCTTGACATACATAGATTGCATTAGATGTCATCACACTCATCCAATTACGTAAACATATTTTAACATTAAGTATCTGGTTTGATGATGGGCAAACTGGAGACTCATATGTGACTGATTGCTAGTTAGTGAAATCAGTTCCAGACAAAATTAATTTCAATTTAATATGACAGTTCATTACAACGCGCAACCCTGTCCATGGTCTGAATATGGATAGGAATAAGGACTTCCTTACAACATATCAGTAGCAACTCTGTAATGAATCAATGAATTGTGAGTATCAATGAGTATGAATCTTTAGGAACAGGTGTAGATAAATCCATTCATACGTCTGTGTTTTCTATCCCCACTTGTCCTATTCAGGGTCGCAGGGTTCTTTAGCCTATCCTGGAAACTATGGGCACAAGGCAGGGAACAACCCAGAATGGGGCACCAACCCATCACAGAACACACTCACATACCATTCACAGCTATAGGCAAATTGTAAACTCCAATTCACCTTAGCATTAGATTGGAGAACCCAGAGGAAACCCCACAATGACATGGGGAGAACACGCAAACTCCACACACAAAGAGCTATGATGGAGACTCAACCCTGGTTCCAGAGGTGTGAGGCAACAGTGCTAATCACTGCAGCACCCCCATGTAGATAAATAGGCAAGAAAATATCCATGGTCCAGCTGCAATATATACGTAAATACAGTGGTCAAACTGGCCCTTTTCAGGAGTTAGTGGAATTTCAGAAGTTGTGCTGTTAAAACTGGAATCAATGCCTATGCATTCAATGTAGCCATATTATTACAACTGTGTCACTAAGTGTCACACCCCGCCCGTCTGATCATCTTGTGTGCTACGCCCCCCTCCTTAACCTCGTGTGGATTCCCCATGTTTACCAGCTGTTTCCTGTTGCCGTCATTAGTCCAGTGTATTTAGTCCGCGTTTCATAAGAACATAAGAACATAAGAAATTTACAAACGAGAGGAGGCCATTCGGCCCATCAAGCTCGTTTGGGGAG
>JAODLD010000046.1:17847054-17861820 GCA_026781065.1 Mormyrops boulengeri
AGGTAATCTACCATTTTCACTTGGATTATAGCTTCCATTATTTTCCCAGTAATGCTAGTTAAACTGATTGGCCTATACAGTAGTTTGCTGGATTACTTCTATCCCCTTTTTTGAATATGGGCGTTATATTAGCTTCCATATATATATGCTTCCAATCAGAACGCAAAGAGGTTGACAGAAAGAGCTTGAGACGGTAATGAAAAAGTTGTGCAAAGGTCTACTGCCTAAAAGTTGTAGCACCTTTCTGCAGGATGCCAATTAAAGTCATAGCTTCAGGATTTCACTGTAGAATGTTGCTTTAAACTTAACTTGAAACACTGTCAGCTTATGCTAATGTCAGTTAAGTAAGTTTTTTTTTATCAGGTTTATTAGGTTTATGAGGTTATAAAATTATGTAAATTACATCAAATTAAATTGGATGCAGTTAAAGCTACTACCTTGCTTGATTCATACATCATGAAAAATTAAGAATAGTCAAGACTGTGGTAACAGTTAATTTACATTTATTGTTTTACAGTCAAGAGAATGTCTTTGTAGAAAGCAGGAATTCCTGCTGTTGCACTTCATAATCAGTTGGAACTAATGAACCAAAATACAATTTTTATAAAAGTAAATATGTGGGGATATATAAATTAATCAGGTACATTGTCCAAATATGTATTTCTTAATAGATAGTGGGGAAAATTCCTTGACAGAACGTTTCTGGTTGCATGAAAATTGAACTGAATCTCTTATCTTATCCAGCCAAGATGTGATTCACAAAAGAAACATAGTTAATGCACCCATTCACATCCTCCTGACCAGCCATGAGACGTTCCACCTCATCCTCCGTCATCCTCTCTCCAAGGGTAGCCAGGACGTGCCTCAGCTCTGCTCCCATGACTGTCCCATTGCCCTCCTTGTCAAACACTCTTAAGCCCTCGACAAAGTCCTCGAAGGTTCCTTGGTCTTTGGAGCGAGAGATATGCTGGAGCATTGGAAGAAAGGTGTCAAAATCAAGCATCTTGCTGTGCATGTCTTCAGGGCGTGGCTTGCCAAGGACCTTCAGCACCTCAGCATTCGTCGGGTTCTGGCCCAGGGCTCTCATCACATCCCCACACTGAGCATAGGTAATCTTCATCTCTCCTGTGGGCGTTTGGTCAAAGAGACTGAAGGCCTCCTTGAACTCCTCAATCTGGTCAAGTGTGTATTCAATAGTGACACTTTTCGGATCAAACTCCGGCGCCTTGGGTTGCTCTGGCTCTGGTGGAGGGGCTGGTTTCGGAGGAGGCTGTGCTTCCTTCTTGAGTTCTGGCTTTTTGGGCTCAATTTTCTTGGGGGCCATTCCACTTAACTGTAGCAGCTTCAGTACAAAGTGGAAAAATGTGTGGAGTAGAAACGACATAAGTCATGGGAAGCTTTTATAGTGAGCCTTATCTAGCTGAACTGACTGCGTGGGTGGGGCTTGTGTCCTGCTATGCTAACTATCGTTATATGATGCCATAAATGGAGGAATCTTGAAATAGACCTAAGGAAGCATTCTGCCAACACCTAACTGAGAAGGTCCATGCATGCTATTAACAGCTCTTTTGCTACATACTCTTGACCTTTGGTTCTGGATTGATATACTGTAACAATCATCAGACGCTGTACTTTATGTTCTTTAGATTCACAGTTAACATACTTTAAGCATATATTGAGACAGAATTAGATAAGTAGTGAATTAGTAAATGTCTTGTGTAAATGGTAAAATATGTAGACTTTTGAAAATAATTCCCCTAACTCTTTTCTTTCATACATTTTTGTATCACCAATGTGGAATTAAATAAAATATATGAAGCAAATTAATTATTATATGAAAACATGAATGATGCTATTCTGCTCCTGTAGCATTCCATGCAATTTATATTCAAGAACGAAGCGCAATAAGAAAAAAATATAAATAAGAGAAGAGGCAGATGTCACTGAAGCTTTTAGATGAGAATAGCAATGAAGCTTCTGTTTTGAGGGCTCTAGCATCTACAAGGATATAAATACCGGTTTAAGTAACTGGTTGAAAGGCTAGCTACTTATATTTGACTTTAAGATAAAATTGTAACAAGGTTCACATATTGGATTCAATAATATATGAGAAGTCAGATTTTATTGTACCATTTCTCACTAATAAATGGCATGCCAATATCTCTGTGATATCTGGTTATACACCAACCAACTATAGCAATACTAATGATATTTTAATGTCTCAATTATGTTTTTTTTTAATTCATCTTTTTTTAATATATATACATATATGCAGATTTGGGCAATGGAATATAACAACATCAAATTAGCTCTCACAGCAGCCGCAGCTCGCTCTTTGACTGTAAAATATTAACAGAAGCTTGTTTTCAGGTATGTAAGGCAGGACTATCCATTATACACAGTGGTGTTGTTGCAATAGTCTTCCTGGTGTGTTTGTCGTCACCAGTAGCGCACACTGAAGCTGGATGACAGGCCTTATGTCATGTAAGCTTTCATTAAGCCATTGATGCCTTCACCTTGACTAAAACCCACACCTTTGTTTTATGCCCTTGCCAGAACTCAGCTAGCACTTGCGAAATCAACATTCAGAGTGTCCAAGTATTGCACTTGTCACATTGGCTGTGAGCCCTGCACTATCAGCTACCTCCTCCAGTGATGAAAACATGGAAAGAATTCCTATTTGTGACTCACTCTCACCGCTACTTTGCTGTGTATTACAGCAACTCAGATGGTTTCATGCCTTCATTTGACAGACCAAAAACTCTCTCCCTGCTTTTTCAAAATAAAGCACGTAATGGAAACACGCTAAGGTACTTCAAAGAAAATTTTCTTTCTGTTTTTTTCCTGTTTAACTAGTGCTGTTAAGTTAACTACAGTTTTGCTTGCAGATATATTTTGCTGCCTCAGAGAGGAAGGTGAGGGCTAATTAATAGTCACTAGTTAATAGCCAGTCCATTGGTAAACTAGTCAGTTGAGGATTCCTGCAGCTTGAAACACAAGTCTATATTTTAATGGATAGGATTGCTGTTTAGATAATAGACATTTATAACCTAATATGTCACTATCATAACAGCATTAAAATCTTCAACAATTTTTTTTCACCTGTCTTCTAATTTAGAGGATCCATGATGGAGGTGCAAACGGAGGGGTGATGGGGCTTTTTCGGTAGCTGCTTCCTCTCTATGGAACAGCTTACTGTATCATATTAGAACCACCCCCTCATTAATCACTCTTAAATCGTTATTGAAGACTTACTTTTTTACAGAGGTTAGAGTGAGACATTGCCTTCCTTTCTGCTGTTTTATTGCTGTTTGATTTAATATTGGCTTTTTATGTATAAGTGAGCCCACAGTGCATCTATTTTAATTAAAATTTTATGATAGCTATTAATGTTATAGTATTTATTTAAACATTTTATGATTGTACAGCGTTTTGGTCAGCATTGGCTATTTTTAAACGTGCTTTATAAATAAATTTGATTTGATTTGATTTAGACATTTTTGTGTGTTCATCTAGCTACAACTCTCTTACATTTTTTTGTGAATTATTATTATTATTATTATTCCCCTTAATTTTTGCACGTCAAAGGCAGATGTCTCGGTTGAAAATTATTAATAACTCCTGCATTGCTCTCCTTATTCACCTTCGGCCTTATACACGAGACTTGGACAGGGATCTTATTCTCTTTTTCACATATAAAGCACTTTGTGGTTCTGTTATTTTCCCTCGTGTTTTCAAATTACAGAGGCCTTGTCCTTACTTTCCCCACCTTGAACACATCTTGCATCAGTTCCTGTTGGCTCTGATGTACAGTGATACAGCGGGATAAATGCCCATGATCTGAAATCTAACTAACCCAACATGTTGCCCATCCATTTGTTTCCCAAACCCCACAAGGAATTCACTGTGGCTCAGGACAGTACCAGTGTGGTGCCACGAAAAGCCGCCAACAAGCTTAATGTTGCCCTTGATGACAACCTCAGTGAGTCTCTTAATATCTGCAGTTTGACTTTTTCCGATTTTCCCAGTATAACATAGAATATGATGGAACCCTACCTCACAAGAAATAGATAAGGGAACAGCAACACTATGCATCATAAGACCTTATGTCCTACATCAAGATCTGCCCTGTAACATGATGAACAACTGATTCACCCCTTCAGAATCTTGCTACTTAAGGATCTGCTATCTTTGTTCAATAAACATATCTTTCAAATATCACTTGCTACTGTGTAAGCTGAGTCTCAGGTAGCACTACCATTTACTCTATTTTCAATGCATTGCTTCTCATAGAATCCAGAACAACACTCACATGTTTAATTCACCCTGAAACCATGTGGCTTTGCAGTGTAGTGGGTCATTGTAAGAAAATAAAATTGCCTTCCCCAATGTAACAAACCACAGCATATTTACAGTGTAGGGTATTGTATCTATTGTGTGATGTATATAATGCATCCTGTGTTCCAATGGCCTCCTGCAGGAAACACTTGAGACTGGAAACGACAAATTATACAAAAACTGTACTGACCTACTGATTCAACTAGACCCTTTATTTTCTGACCTGTATGAAATCCAGAATCAGAGGGATGGAGACTGATAGGTGTAACTGTAGATAATGAAAATGAGATAAGATGAGGAGCTGGGAAAGCAAGTCAGAGGATATATCAGTGGACTGTCACTGATAAAGCAAGGTATTTCCTGACAAAAGCTATTGAAGGCTGCCACAGCTGTATTTGGACGAGTCCTACTGCTGCTTAAGGGGCTGAAAGGAAAGGCTCTGTGAAAAGTGCGCCTGGCTAAAAGTGTAGCGCAGGCTCGATATGGAGACAGCTACATTTTCTGGTCCTCATCAAAACTATTACATAAGTGCCATTGTTTTGCTTAATGCATGGTTTACAACATGAGAGCATCAGGTTAAGAAGAACCTTCATACTCTCCTCAGTGCTCTCAGGTTAGCATTCTATAACACAGATCGATTATAATATAGACAGACAGCTTGTCTTGAAGATGACCACAAAGCTGAGAAGTTGGAAGATCATCCAATGCAATTATAAATTTCACTAAACAGAATGAGTTTGCCATTGACACATTATATTCAAAGTTTTTATACTTTGAGCACCAGCTGTTGTTTATAATAATAATAATGCTAATAATAATAATAGTTATAATAATACCTAATATGTGCAATATTAATTATTAAGTTCAAATAATTGTTGTATGAATGCATTAAATGGTAACAAACATGCTATTTTAAAATTAATTTAATAATCTCAGGGCAGGGCATAACAATCTTAAGCAAAATGGTCCAATATTAATGGGATACCACATGATTCAGAGTTCTTGTCTATTCTATTATATCTTAAATTGTATAGTTTAATTGTAGTTTAAAGGTGCTGCAGCTCTTGGACTATATTATATAGATTATTTATAAAGCAAATAAAAGAGCAACTTAGATATAAATAAGTTATTTTTTAAAATGTATTTGAGAAAACGTGCATAACTGTAAAACATCCTTTAAATCTGCATGCAGGGTTTAAATTGGCTTTAGTAATGACACTGTTCTTGCCATCATTTTGTGGAATGTTCTCGATATGGCTGACTGGTATTCTCAGCAGTTTGTTTCAGCGGCTCTTTCAAAGCTGTCATCGGCCTCAATTCATTCCGTTCTGCTCAGTTTAGAGTGACAGTCTGACTGAATCAGCTTGTGTATAGTCCATCCCATCTCTTGATTGAGAAAACAGGGTTTGCAGGAAACTCCCCTCATATTGACTGTTTTTAACAGTATTCCAAACTGTGCTTTTCAATTTCTTTTATCTATGACTTGCTTTAAAGGCCCCTGGTGATTAACCGTTCAATATCCACTGGAAATTCATTACTTCATCAACAAAGGCTGAGAGAGGGAATACTCCATTAATTCTATGGCTCTTTTTGTATACCTACATTCATTTAGGTCTCTCAGCTTAATGAGTTTAACAATTAAACATTTAATTAATTAAGGATTCATTAATTAATTTTTATATTTATATTTTTAAATGCTTAGTTTAATTTTTGGAACTAAAAAATGAAATGACTTGGAAGCATGCTGATTTATGCATTTTTGTACATATTCATGAATTCAATAAATGTGTGACGGGGAAAGGCCCAGAGCCTGATTTGGATGATGTTTTGTGTTACCATGGCAAAGGACCACCAACTCGGAGCCTGCAGGTAACCTCTTTAATGAAAGCTAGCTGATTCTCATTAGCCTTGGAAGTGCTGGATTATTTAGCTGGTCAGTTGGATATTTAGATGTAGAGGACTGCTGGAGAATAAATGGACTAAGCGAGAAGAAGGCTTTCGGGTTCATGCTATTTCATTATGTTTCAGAGGTTTATGGCTGTATTTTTTTGCATGTTTTCACTTGCTTGCAGCCGTGTTTCAGCTGGCTATGAACGTACTATACGTTTTGAGTTTTTGAGAAAACAAGTAAAGTTGCGTGACGGCTATTTGCTGTATAGCACATGAATGAAAGGGCTCTTCTTACAAGACTGCAAAATAAAAAGTTTTACGTTAGGACAATTCAAGGAGGAGGAGGTAAGGAGTGTGTGCTGATACAGAGCATTGCTACACCCACCACAAGATGAACCACCTCAGGGATGAGAACCCAAGTGCAGCTGTGGGGCGGGTGATACCTCAGCACCACACTAGTTCGAATGGAATGGAACAGATTGAGGTTTTTCTTTTGGCTGGTGCACCAATCCTCCAAGGCTCAGGGCGTACAAAACGTACAAAATAATTATATACACTGTATCCTATATGAAAATGGTTAGATGGCTATCCACTGGATTCCATTGAAATATATGAATTTTAAATTAGAAAGGTTAGTTTGTAAGGAAAAGTAGTCCATCAAATTAAAAAAGTTATTTGTAGTCAAATTAAAATGTTATAGGCAAGGCATTTATCGTTTTCTTAATTATTATTGTTCTCTTAATTACTGCCTCTGGGCACATGCTGTAGATTCAAAATTGGTTTTACTTCCTTTGTAGGTCCTTCTCATTCAGAAAAAAGAGAAGAAATAAATTGATATAATGTTGCAGTAAAACATTATCAATGTTTGAAAAATTATTAAAAGGTGAAAAGGTTTTTTTTAAAAAGTTTAAAATTTTCTTAAAAGAATTGTAAAGAGAGATGTCTGTCTTAAAAGAAAGAAATCACACAATTACTTTTTACCCAAATACATTGCTGGTAAAATTCAATGTTTTGGGGAGGTAATTTAACCTATAATATTTGCACGCATGGTTCAAGATTCATATTGTCACAGGTGGCTAGGCACGGTTGGAGGGAAAGCAAGAGGCAGATTTGAGTATAAGGGGTTTATTGAATAATACACAAGGTAGACTTAGACATCTAAAGGAAAAAGGACGCTGCCACCAGCAACACCAACACCAACACCAATACCAACACCAGCACTAGTAACCACGAACATATCTAGTGCTTGATTTGCCATGTGTAGCGTAAAACATCGCTGCGACAGGGCAGACATAACAGGAAGGTCTGGCAGACATGTTCTCAATATATCAGGTTCTACACTATCTGTCATGTCCCTGGGAGAACATTAGTCCATAATCTATAAATGTACATGGCAAATATTTAAAAGGTTATTGTGGTTCAGGCAATATGCTGAATAAACAATTACAGTGATCCCCAGCCTATCGCGGAAGATGCGTTCCAGACCCATCAGCGATACGTGAAAATCTGCAATATAGAAACACATAAATAAACATTTTTTTATAATTTAAGCCTTAAAATACCCCTCCCACACGCTTTAAACACACGTAAACTTATTAAAACAACACATATGATATGTGGATGTCGGGCTAAGGATATGAGTAACATAATAATAATATGTAATGTGTATATATATATATATATATATACACACACATCCTGAAAGCCATCATAGGGCTTAAAACAAAACGAAAACAATCAGACCGCAAGCAAGGTACGCGATACGCAGAGAGCTGTGACGCATTGGGGAAAAATCTGCGATATAAAAGGGGCGCGATAGCTGAACCGCGATATAGCGGGGGATCACTGTAACAAAAAAATGAACAATTAAGTGAAACAGGTTGTGTGTTTAAATTATATGTATATAAGAAATAGCCGAAAGTTGATATTCCCTCACTATTTAATTTCCAAAACCGTTAGGCGATCGATGGCTCAGTCGGTGGCACTGTGGCCTCAAGTCTCCAGAGCTGTGTATTCAAGTCTTTTCCTCCTGGCATTATGCAGAAGGTGTCCAGACATCTGAATATCGTAAAAGAGAACTTAAAAAGTGAAATGCATGCCTGTTAATAGCTACCGAAAAGATAAAAGATTCAGATGCATTTTAGCTAGAGCCCTTGGGGACTTGAAGGATATTTTACTCTCTCCAAGGATCCCAGAGAAGCTTTATTGTGGAGCTCTTTTTCTAAGAGTCATTTCCTTGTTAAGACCACAGCATAAATATATAATTTAGCGCAAAACAGCTCTCTTTGAGACACAGTATAAAGTAATAAGAATTGTGGAAGGGAATAATGTCTGTACCTTCTGCAGTATGAAATGTTTTCATCAAAACATTGGTTCATTGCTTTCATTTTTGCTAGACTACAGAAAGAGTAAGCATTCATTATTATGTTATATAAATCTTATTGTATTATAACAGAATGCATGACTGACCCAAGCATTTTGTCTACTGTTGACATATTGTCCACCTTTACTACCTCAGTTATATGGCTTTTATGTTATTGTTGCAAATAAAAAGACTGTAAAAGTCATTTATGAGTAAATTCAACTGAAACATATAATTTAGCAATGTTTACAAGTATTGTAACTCACGTTCATGTTAATTTGATTGCAACAATGTTTTTGCCCTTGTCAGAATTTTTCATGAGTTTATTCATTTTTCCAACAATGGGGGGAAAATTGTCTATACCACACTTTAAAAATGTGCTTACCACACTTTTTCTACTAAAAATATTCCCTAAACAACTATTTATTTGTTTTCATGCTTGATTGTTTTTATCTCTGAATCACTATGTGTTTACATGAATTGTTGTCTCTAAAACGCCCCTAGTGTGTCATTGTTTGTGTGTTCTCTGTAGTGAACTGGAAATGTACTGAATATTAAGAGAATATGGCAGTTTTAGTTATAAAATGATGCCGTGCAGACAAGATGTCATGTTTACTGGTTGGTCTTAAGGATATTGCATCCAAAACGTATTGCAGAGTGCTGTAAAGAGAAGGGCAGGACATTCAAGGCCAGACCTAAGGACAGAGTGAACCAGGGATGGTGTAATCGGAAGGGATGATACAAGAGAGCCAAACCAGATGCTGGGATCTAGGACATCAATTAGGCTTAGTATGGATCAGAAACAGCATCTCACTTGAGGACCTGGAGGTGCAGGTACGTAATGTACAAACTAGGATGCAGGAATCAATACAAACTAAATGACAAGGATCTTGTGATTAGGAACTAGGAAATGTTTACTAGGATGACAAGGCAAAGATGGGAATGTCTAAGCGGACAATTACATATCAGAAAACTGACAGACTTTGACTATAACTAGACTAAGGCTTGGAACTTTACACTAGGGAGCAAGATGAATGAGCCCTGAGCTCTGCAGCCAAGCTCTTTATAATGGCCATGTGAACTTGTTAATTAGCACCAATTCCAGGTTGGGTTGCAGGTCACAGGGGGTCTCCAGAATGACAGTGACTAAAGAATCACAGCTATCCCAGTTACACTGGAGGACACATACAAATACAGACTAATACCCTGGATAACATGCATACTGTCAAACTTACAATGCTGTTAAGAAATAATGTAAAACAGTGATACTTTATTAATACCTGTAGGGAAATTCTCTTCGCCCCATCCTGCTCTCCTTGCAGGTGAGAGCAAGCTTGGGGATCATGAAAACAGGCAGCCACCTTGTGGTGCCCAGGGAGCTAGGGGTTATGAGCCTTGCTCAGGAGCCCATGGACATATGACTATTCTGGTAAAGCTGGGCTTGAACTGGTGACCTACTGGTCCCAGGCACAGAGGGTTAGCCAACTGAGCCACCCCCATAAACAAACAAACAAACAAACAAATGACTAGATAGACAGACAGACAGGCAATTTCAGTAATAACCTAAGTAGATTAATCATAAAACTAGCCAAAGAATAACCATCTGCATTTATTTATTTAATCACCAGACACTTTTTTGCAAAGTGACATAAAATTGTGAGGAGGCTGCATAAGAGCAGTGTCCCTGTAGCAAATGAGGTTGAGCCTTGTTCAAGGGCCCAGTGCTGATATGGTTACTCTGCACCCACAGGATTTGAACCAACAACCTTATAGAAATGGCTATAAATCCCTATTCCACCAAGCTAAACACCATCCCATTTTCCTTATTGCTTATTCCATGCAAGATCATGGTGTAATCTGTAACATTGCCAATGTTACATATCTACTATTACCATCTGTGTATTTTATAGTATAGTGGCAACCACATTGCTTATTATAAATTAATATAAACCTTAAATATGCAGTCAACATTCAGCTGTTTGATATCTAAGAGCATTTTATCCAACCTCGTCATAAACACCAACTATGCTATAATGCTTATCTCCTTATTCTGTTCTTCAGTGTTACAGGCATTTTGAGTGCCTTCTAAACTTAGGGTCCTATCTTCCAGCATGATATCAGCTTTTTATCTGGTGTCGTCGTGGGGTTTCTTCCACTCCCTCCCCCTCCCACATTCCAAAAACATGCTGACATTAATTGGAGTTACCACATTGCCCATAGGTGGACATGTGTCTGTGATTGGTGTATAAGTGTGCCCCATCCTGGGTTGTTCCTTCCTTTGCGCCCATAGGCTCCGGATCCCTCACATCCCTGAATAGAACAAGCATTACGGTATAGAAATTGGATGGATGGGGCCACGGTTTTTGCAGTTCCTCTCTTCAGGGACATACAGACAAATAGGAAGGGAATGGGGTGACAAAAACAAAGTTGTTTTATAGGGTAATAATTAATTATGAAAAAACACATTAGACACAAGCATATCCTTTTGATAGAGTTTTTGACACAGTTGGCAGTATGTCTCTGGTGTGGGTTAATGGGGAGAAACAAAGCAGCTAATAAACCAATGTGCTGAAAAGGCAGATAATCATGGCCACCTGAGCAGAGGCAGCCGCAGCCCTGCGACCCCATCTCACCACATTAAATTAAGTAACCCAATGGGGGAGCAGGGAACAGCTGCTAGTTGTAAACAATGCTGGAAAAAAATCACACAAATTAATTAGGATTCTGTGTGTTTTATTTAGCTAATACATAAGGTCAACGTTTGTTAACTTTTTAACCTGATCTACAAAAAGACCACCTGCAACCTGACCTTATCTGATTATAAACAATTAAATATCTCACAATTTTCTCTAAGCAATAAAATCTGCTAGCAGTATATCCAGTGTGTTCAATGCTCAGTTCATTTTGAATCTTTAACATCGATACTTCCATATTCAGAAGCATATATCATAATTCGACCTTCTGAATGTATGAATGTGAAATATTATTCATGTATTTATATTTTTGCTTTTTTTTATTATTACTGGTATCTAAAATAGAAATGGTCTTTTCCCATTACTTATTACACATACTATATATATATTAATATCAATGCTTAACTAAAAATCTATGGTAGAAAGCCAAAGAGCTCCCCATTCCCCTGCAATGTGTGCCATCACTGTAGATTACTCTTTTTTGGGGGGGTTCAGACAAAAGGAGTCAGAGACTGACAGACAGACAGACAGAGAAAAGAGAAGAAATTCCAAACTTTATTTTTACTTGATGCTTTATTCAGCTCCATTGGCAGGATAAAAACTATCATAAGTAACTAGTAGATTCAGGTCATACTGAAGAATTATAATGTAGGCTTGCACAAATCCTCATGACCATCTATATATCATAGGGCCTAACTTTAATAACTAACTTTCGCTTACATAATATAATTTTCTTAGGTCTGGAATTGTTACCTCTATTCCCTGATTCCACAAGTAGAGGCTGTTGTGTGCCGTGACTGCATAATGACCTACAAAATATTTAAATAAAAGAATTACAGTCCATCATATTTTATCTTTTATATGCAGTGTACCGATTTGTCCATGACTTTATTCAAGGCTGACAGTTATGAATCACATTCATTTTCTCAATGACTCCCATTTATAGAAGATTAATCATTGACCTGGCTGCCAAAAATCATATATTTTGACAAGCAAAATATCCACTCCAATTTTTTTCTAGGCCTGTTGTTAAAGTTGGGCCATAAGCAGCATATAAATCAGGTTTAATCATGTACAGAAAACCCAATTTCACACGGAGGACTAGCTTTTATCTCTGGAAATGATAATAAAAAACAAAGCTTTAATGGATGGATCACCACTCTATTGTAAGCCAGGAGGCCAAAAAGGTACTTAGGCATAAAAAACATTTGCCTCTTTGAGTTTTCAGTTGAGAGGCATGGGTCATTCATAAATGATGCTTAGTCGCCCAGAACTGGCAACCAAGACAACCATAAACTGTAAAATATATCCTCTAAGAATTACAGAGGCTGCTGGATTTACTATTTATTACAGCAGTAGAAGGATGTTCCTGAAAAATGAAAGCTACATCAATCGAAATATATATATCAGCATGTTTTTGCAGGTTACCATTTGAGAACATGTTAAAGTTTCCTTATCTTTCTGAGTCTCTTTTATGTCAGATAAGCTTACATTTGAATACATTTCACTCATAACTTATAAACCAGAAATTCTGACGGTTCATATTTTGATTCAGCATATGAATACAGACGCTCCTGTACTTACGAACGTTCAACTTACGCACTTTCAGACATACGAACGAAGAGGACTGTAAGTCCGAATTGTGTTAATTGGGCTCCCGTTTCCAGTCCGCAACATCAGTTTTTTTTTCTGCGCTCCAATTCCGCCTAGTATGACTTCTGGCCGCCACTCCCGCCGCGCAGCAGTGTAGCGTGCATACTCCCAGCATCCTAGTTCTTAGTACTTGTGTATACTCTTAAAATAATGTTGAATAACGACTTATGAACATTTCAAGTTACGAATGGTCATTTGGAACGTATCTCGTTCGTGAGTAGAGGAGTGTCTGTACATTTAAACTGCAGAGAGATCACTACGTTGTTAAAATATTACACCAAAGCACAAAAACCCATGTAATGCTACTTGTCAGAAATATATACTGATATACTGTACATTGAATGAACATGGCTATAGATATATTAATATTTTAATAAAATCATTGCTGAGGAAGGATTACATTCATTTTTAAGAGCAAGACAGCTCACTGAAGGACAGTCAAGCACTGGAACTCAACTAGAATATTACATTTCAAAACTTTTCCTAAAAATATTTCAAATGCACCGTAGCACCAGAGAAAGCAGACCGCCTCTAAGTGCTGTAGCTTTTTAAACTGCAAAATCCATAAGAAGTACACTAGACGTAGTTCCCAGACTGAATGGGGAATGCATTCAGTTTCTGTTTTAGACTCAAGACTCGAGTTCTTTATTGTCAGCACATCCATGTACAAGGACACAGTCCATTGAAATACAGTTTCCCTAAGACCTCGCTATGAACAGTGTTTTGTGACAATATTGAATTAAAAAAATATATATAATTTAAATTATATTTATTTAAATGATACTAGTCACCATTAAAATTATCTGTCAAAGTCACCCATCAAACTCAGCGGGCGAGATCTAGGGAAAACCTCTGATTGGTTACATTGCAAACAAAGTCACAACAGTTCAATCTGGCCTAGTAGACTGAATTCTCATTTACAGTTGCATTTTCTTTGTTCCATTACGGGGATGTATACATTGTAACTTCCCAAAGTCCTAAATAAGCTCTCCTAACTTTAGAATAACAGTTAAGTTATTGTTCCCATCCTAACATAAGAAAGCAAATGTGTATTACACAAGCTTCATAACCTTCCAAAATCTTAAATAAACTCTTCTAACTTTAGGATAACTACACAGCACGATGATGACACAACGATAAAAATTACATTTATCGTGCCCATGTTTTACATATCACATATTGTAAAAGTCTGCCAATCACCCCAATAATTTCTCACAGCAATAAAGGCTGATATTATGTTAATTGTGCATGTATGTGTGTATCTGTGTGTCTCTGTGTGTGTTTGTAATTATTACTTTGTGATTTCCCCACAATGTGATAAAAGCCTGCAACTTTTAACCTTGTGGGGACATTTTTTCGGTCTCCACAAGGATAACTTCAATTTTATAAAAATCTTTGAATCCAATCAAAAAACTAAAACTCCCAAAAGTCTTGTATTTTATTTGGTTACTTATGGTTAAGGTTAAGGCTGCATAGAGGTTAAGGTTTTCATAGTTAGGGTTAGGGTTTTGCCCATAAAAATGAATGTAAAGTCCCCATAAAGATATGAATACGTGGACTTTGGGTGTGTGCGTGCTTGTGTGCTGTGATGAATTAACAGGATGCATCTCTGCATTGTGCCCTTTGCTGGGACTGCACCTGTAACACAAACAGGGAGGTGCATGTAAGAAAATACATTTGTCATTAATACATATCTGCTATACCCTTATTTTAATTTGAATATTATTACATTTTTTATTTGCTTTGTAAAGAATGAAGGTGGGGGGGGGGGGGGGGGGGGGGGGGGGGGGGGGGGGGGGGGGGGGGGGGGGGGGGGGGGGGGGGGGGGGG
>JAODLD010000046.1:17894055-17909446 GCA_026781065.1 Mormyrops boulengeri
CACTGGCCTCCCTTGTTATCTGTGTGGAGGTGTGTGTACGTGTGGAATCACTAACCCCCCTTTGGTGCCTAGGCAAATGAGTCCCTCTCGTACCAGGCTAGGCCTTGTCTCAGGCAACCTGGAATCTCAGCCTTGTCAGATGCGCATGTGTGATCCTACAGGCCACATGTACAAACAAAGGGCCACACGTACAAACAAAGGGCCACACATACAAACAAAGGGCCACATGTACAAACACCATGGTTGTGTCTGGTACCAATAAGAAATGGATTATGTGAAACATCTTCAGGTAGATACTGATATGTACAGTATATTTTGCTGAAGCACTTTTGCTGAAGCAGCATATTAAGTATGCCTGTAGTCCAGAGTTTCTCAAACTTATCCATGAGCCCCAATGAAAGCATACATTTTTTATGTATCCACTACTAAGCCAATTAAAGATTCAATCTTCAATCCCAAATACAAAATTTTGTTATTATCAACACAGGTGGCCTTATGACACATGATATTAGGCAGACAATTAGCTGGCTTCCTTTTGTATAATATAATTTGAAATAAGTAAATCTAACTATTCTTGTACATATAGGACAGTGACTGATAGGTATTAAAGTAATGCTTTGTTAGTCTTTGCTCTTGTTAGAACAACGTCAAACGTCAAGTTTCTGCTGAAAGTTATAATAAATTGAGACTGTGGTCTTGCATAACATTTAGGATTCCAATTAAAATGTGAATATGATGTGTTTTGCGAAAGCCCAGAAAATACAACTATAGTTATTCTTCAATTCTGCAAGTAAATTAAGAACATTGTATAGTGTACGGTAAAATTTTCAAGAAGGAATCATTGGATGCCGTCTGCTTTCAGAGAAAACCACATCTGTATTCAAACCTGGGACATTAATTTCCCTTTCCCATTCTGGTGGGTAATTATTCTATGAGGTGATAACCCTCTCTGGGGATTTATTATTTTCTGAACTTTAACAAGAAGCTGGCTAAGCCAAAATATCAGAGTTATTTCCTTTTACATTTTAAACATTCTAGACCTGTGTGAAATATTCAGTGGCCAATTCATAACCTAAAACCTAAAATGCAAATTAATAGATTTTGGATGTAAAAATTCAAAACTAACTATAATTTAACAAAAATCAGTCTTTTGTAATTGGGAAACCTCTTCTATTCACGATAATAAGCACAGCAACACTAACTCCTGCAGTGATCCCAGCATAGCTTAAACTTTTCTTCATCAAGGCCATATTGCAACAGTTTCATCATTCAGGAGCATATCACCATGCCTGTGTTGGTTCGGTGATTGTATGGAGATGTGATAATACTGAATTCAACATTAAAAATATGACACATGATATCTGAACTACACATACTGTATCGTTATTAATTACATACTAGGTTTTCAGTAAGCTATAAAAGTGTTCAAATACATTGTAAATGCTTCTGCTCCTATTTTTTCTGACTGTAGATTCTTTTTATAGTAATTTATACTGAAAGACTTCAAGTTTATTTGTTAGACTTCGGAAAAGTTACATCGTAATAACTAGTCATTCCACCGGAATTAACCTAAAACTGAAATTGCTATGATTGAGCTGGGTTTTTAAATTTAATATTTTGTTTCGGTCTAATGTTTAGCATTTGGGCCGACCCAGAAGGGCACTGGTGAGTGCAACATCTCACGATGTCGTAAGAAAATCAAGCCATTTGTGTATGTGCTCACAGCCGATTTAGACATTGTTTGTCTGGGGCACTGGCATCCATGCCTGCCAATTGTCAGCTTGGTATGACAACCTGGCCTTCACTCCTCTGTCAATGGCCAAAACAAAAAAGAAAATCTTCTGAGAACCCGGCCCACTATTACATTCAAAACGCGGCTACCATCCAGGGCAGGCCAGGGCAATTATTTTCTGTGGAGAGCCAAACCTGACCGCCAAGTGGGTAGAGTAGCGGCCATTTTTGTATGATTTTTTTTTTTGACATCCACTATTTTTCTTAAAGACCCACATCCTGATTTTTTTTTTCTTTTTGTGGAAGGGCTAACTTTTTCATGCCAATATGGAAGCGGCAGTTGTATTTGCAATTATTCATGTGACTTGAACATAAAAGTTTCTTCCCTTTTTGTGTTAATGGTCACTGTGTTTTGTGTGTATGAGTTCCGAGATGCAATTAGCTGAAAAATCTCAAAAAGACACTGAGAGCTGCCCAACAGTACCTGCCATTCTAAAATGAACCTTTGGAAGCAAAACTTCATTTCAAAGTAGCCTTAACAAAGTCTCTGTGCACTTCTGCATCCACTGGCAGTGAAGGGTTGTTTCAAGGTTATACACCTGCTGTATATGCTGTTATTCAACCTCTACAGCAAGAAAAAGCTGCCTCATCTTGAGGACTGAACCTTGAATGATCCAAGCTTTATTTTACTAACTGGTCTTTTCATGGAGACACAGGACAATGAAATGGGAATGAATATATCATTTTCAAGTATAAAGCACCGGCCTTGCTATTGTAGAATGCCTACCGCACCGTCCCATGTCTGGTAAAAATTCAGAAGGCAGGAGAAAAGGCACCTACGGATCTGTGAGGTGATCCCCATTTCTCAGAGAATGAGGTCCTAAAATCAGTGGAGCGTGGCACAGGCTGACTAACTGAGCTGTCTTGACAGCTAAGCAGGCAGCTCCCAGGGCAGCCTGTTAATGTAAGGACATTCAAACAAACAAATTTGATGTGCAGGATACCCAAAGGCTGGGGCCAGCTGCTATTAACATCTTCTTGCCAATTTCAATAACACAGAGTTTAATAAATTTCCCTGGTGAATTCAAGTTAACTTACAGCATTAGGCATATTACGTAAAGGTGGGAGCTTATTTGGGCTTTGTTTGCTGTCTTATCTTACTAGCCAGCCTGTGATACTGGGATTTGCAGGCCATTCTCACAGAGCTAGTTTCCCCACTGCAGTCTGGACAAGAACGGTTCTTGTTCAAAGGTAGGAAACTCAAACTGTGAAGAAACTCAAAATGAATGGAAACATTCTAAAATGTGGCTATGTACTGTAAATGAAACATGTCTGTCACAATAGAAAACAATAGACTGAATGCCTAACAGGGTATTTACCTGCTGACTGGGGAATATACTTTAAGGTTATGGGTGTTATTGGAGCAATATTTATGTTAACAAGTAAACTGCTTCTTAGTATACACATATGTATTCATACCAATACATATGTATATATATATATATACACACATACACACACACGCACACACACACACACACACACACAGCTTCTCCCCAGTATATGATGGGGTTACGTTCCGATAAATCTATCGTAAGGCGAAAATATCATAAAGCGCAAATGCATTTTAATGCAGAACACCTAACCTAACAAACATAATACCCTAGCCAATTGCCTACTTTAAACATGCTGAAAACAATTTAGCCTACAGTTATTATGATGTGATGTACTGAAAGTGAAAAACATTTACTCATTGTAAAGTCAAAATATCATAACTCCGACTATCTTAACCCAGGGAGTGTCTGTATAGTAATGCTATTTTTAAATATAATACAGGCAGTCCCAAGTTTAAGAATGCCCCCCTTATGGACAAACTCATACTTACCGATTGACTGCCTTAAAGACCGTTATTTTAAAAATTCTGGTTAAATACAATGGTTAGTAATAAATACACACACTACTTTGTGACGTTTCTGTATGTGTCATGGTTTTTGGGCCACAGTAACGGTGCGGTTTTTAAGAAGAACATAAAAACGCATCATTCTTTAATTAAAAAATGATCCCCTTATTTTTCCATGTAACAAACTCTCCATTTACAAAAATGGCAGCACAACTAACTAGGCCTAGTTTATCTGTCTACTGTATAAAATCAAGTAGAGAAAGACATTAAAATTAAAACTGCGTATTAACTTTGATAACCTGTAGGTGATTTGTCTATACCATTTTTAATTAACAGTGTACCTAGTATGTACGGTACTTGTACAGGCAGTATTAAATTAAGTTTTGGAAGAAAACCTTTGGATTAGCAAATCTTATCTTTATTAAGAAAAATAATTTTATTTGAAAAGAACATATAGGATGTTAAGCATATTAATTTTAAAAGGCAACCAAAGGCAATCTCAGCGCCGTAAGTGTAGATAGATAATCAATATTATAAATTCCACAACCCAAGAGAGTGCATTTTGATGCAGCAGATCAACATAAAGGGGGCAAAAAATGTATTTTGGGGAGTGGTCGAGTCATTTTAATAAAGTATTTGACAGCTCTTTTAAAATGAAATACTATTTATTAACAGCCACTATCGGTTTAATACAGACAATGAAACCGAAAGTTTAGACGTCACTCACGGTTACACGGTAACAAAATACACGCATTCCTTGGCAAACGTAACACAGTTATAACATTTGTAACATAAATACACAAATGCACATATTAAATTTACACCATTTAAAGATAAGTGCTGTGTGGAACAAAGCAGGCTGGCTTCTGACCAACCCCACGGCATCATAATATGTCTGTCATGTATACGGCGGGAGAAGGACGAGCAAAATGCAGGCTGTGGTAGAGTGATCCCCTAGCAGGGACGTTTATTAAGGGAAATGAGAAGGAATGAATATGTCGACATAGAACAATGACTGAACTGGGATTACAGGATTGATATGCACTTTGAAACCTGATTAATACAGGAGCAAACACAAGGCAGTTGTGCAAAGGTAACAGGAGGGCAGGACCAAGCGGGAAAGCCACCAAGCCTGAGGCGTGGCCAGATTAGAGCCACGCCCAAGGGGAAAATGCAGGGATCAGACATGCGGAGCAGGCTGGATGAAGCAGTATAAATGAATTGTTGACAGTGGGTGGGATCACCACTATTGCAACTTCTTATTCCTGTAATGACATTGATTACATTTGAAGTAGGCTACCTATAGCCAGGAGGTAGATAATTTTACACCATCTGCTGTTGTATAATGACATTTAAATTCGAGCCCTCAAAAATAAGAATACCCCAGTTTTTAGATTATTTTTTTGGGGGAAAAACACCATCTTATATTCATGCCAATATATAAAGAAAAATGACGGACTTATTGTAAAATCACAGTTCACGAGTTTGTATTGAAGCACTGGGGGATGAACACAGTGGTTTGACAATATACTGTGAACACCCCATAGCATATGTAGACATTGTTATTTCTGTATAGCTATTTTTCTTATTAATAATTGATACTTTTTATTGTTCCCTGTAGGGAAATTCTTTTCATGTCTCCTCCAACTTTCTCTCTGTAGATGAGAGCGAGCTGGCTCTGAAGAACAGCCACCTATAGCAGTGCCCAGGGAGTTGGGGGTTAAGGATCTTGCTCAGAGACCCACAGACGTGCCAAGGCTGGACTTGAACTGACGATTTTCTGATCACAAGCATACAGGCTTAGCCCACTAAGCCCACTCACAAAGTCAACTTAAAGACAGACTTAGGAAATGGATCTCGTTCATAACCTAGGGACTACCCGTAGTTATACTATTATTACACATCAACTGTAAAACAGTCTGCTGACCAAGGTGCAATTGAATACAATCAATCAATTTTGCTTAGTTTTAAACTTGCACTTCTTTCCCTACAGATTCCTTTTATTCATAAAATACATTCTCCTGGCTGCATCTTAAAAGATAGCAGGGCCATCTATTAGTATTTGAAAATTGAATCTCTGGAGTAAAAATGTACATTGTGGATTTGGTGAACACAGTGGAATTCCATGCAGTGTAACGGTCTGAAAGAAACAATTTTCTCCTCACAAAAGAGAGCTTTTAAAAAGGACCAAATTGAATCTTTCTGTCTAACATAGAGATTGAGGTTGATTCATGGGGTCTCGCAATGAAGAAAGGAAAAGTAAGTGAAGTAAGTGGAGGTGTAGACGTGTCTTTTACAGGTAGGCACCCATGTTTGGTGCAGGGCAGGTTAGCAATCTGAATTCGGAGGAATAAAAACAGTATCTGACCTTTAAAGGTGATGCTCATTTTTACTGACTGCTGAGTGTTTTTCTCAGCGGGTGACTGGTTCCTATAGTCAGTGTCATGTTGTTGTCATAGCACCTCTGGTTTAGGTCTACTACCTCATACTTGCATATGGATTGAGCATTCTTTCAAATAAGCCCCATTCGCATTGATTATGACCAAAATCTAATGTATTTTTATCTATACTGTGTGATGCCATTGTGAGTGTATAGAGGATTCAAACTTGGGAAAATACCAACTTTCTGATGGAACTGGTGCTCAGGATGACTGGGACTGGTGTTTGTTACCCATTCTCACAATCACCTGTTTGAGTGAGATTCATTCAAAGTACTACAGACTTAATCCACCAGTGATGTTACTCCACCTTCTAAAAACCAGTCTGCCTGAGCTCCTTATTCAATAACTCCAAAATCATTGGCAAATCAGAATCAGAATTAGGTTTATTGACCAAGTATGTTCATACACAGAGCAAAATCATCTCATTTTGTGAAAGGCACTGAAACATGTACTATATGGCCACACCTCAAGTATTGGGACACTCCTCTTAATCATTGAATTCAGATTGTTTCATTTAGACCAGGGTTCTCAAACTGCAGTCCTGGCGGGCCGGAGCCCTGTGTAGCTTAGTTCTTTCCCTGTTCCAACAGAAATGATTCAACTCAAGAGTTGTGTGGTAATTAGGTAAGTAATTGAATCAGGTGTTTTTAATGAGGGTAAACCGGGGCTACGGGCTGCCAGGACTGGAGTTTGAGACCCTTGACTTAGACCCATTGCCAGTGTATACAACCAAGCACCTAGTCATGCGGTCAGGTTTACAAACATTTGAGAACTAATATGTCATTCTGAAGAGCTCAGTGAATTCAAGCATGGTACTGTCATAGGATTTGCACTAGGTTTGTGAAATTTCTTCATTGCTAGATATTCCATGGTCAACTGGAAGTAGAATTATTGCAAAGTGGAAGCATTTAGAAACAACAGAAACTCAGCTACGAAGTCGCAGACCATGTAAAGTAACAGAGCGGGGTCGTCAAGGAGAACTTTACCTGTCTGACTCCACTGTGCCAACTATAAAGTTTTGTGGAGGGGGGTAATGGTAAGGGGTTGTTTTTCAGTGGTTGGGCTAGACCCCTTAGTTCCAGTGAAGGGAACTCTTAATGCTTCAGCATACCAAGACATTTTGGACAATTCTATGCTTCAGAATTTGTGGCAACAGTTTTGTGGGCCTTGTCTGTTCCAGCATGACTCTGCCCCAGTGCACAAATCAAGGTCCATAAAATATGGTTGGGTGAGTTTGGTGTGGAAAAACTTGACAGAACCCTGAACTCAGTCCCATCGAACACCCTTGGGATGAACAAGAATGGAGATTGCAAGCCAAGCCTTCACGTCCAACATCAGTGCCTTATTTCACCAATGCTCTTCTAAATGAATGGGCAAAAATTCCCACAAACACACTACAAAATCTTGTGGAAAGTCTATCTGGAAGAGTAGCAGCTGTTATAGCTACAAAGGGTGAACCAACTCCATATTTATTCCTATGTATTTAGAATGGGATCCCATAAAAGTTGCTGTAAGTGTAATGGCCAGGTGTCCCAATACTTCTGTCCAAATAGTGTACTGTAAGTAAATACAGTTAAGACAAGACAAGACAGTGGTTACACAGAATATGGTTGATGAATACAATGTGCATGTATATAAAGTAAAAAAGGCACAGGAGATAATGTTAGTGCAAACTGGGGCATTTTAATGCCTCTGCTGAAAAGGGGCCTCAATTATTTTTTAAATAAAATTTTAACACCCACACCTGGACTGCAAGTTCTATTGTGTCAAAAGAGGCTGCACTGTTTGTCACATTGTATCACATTTTGAGGTTTATAACTCAGCAAATCCTGAAAGAAACAAATTTCCACCCTTAATGCATCCAAGGGCAGAAGCTAATTTTGTAGCACTGCTAGTACAAAGTATGATATTTGCTGTATTCATATATAAAATTTGCATTTTCCCTCTGCCCTTCAACCATTTTCCTCAAGGATTGTCCCAACAGGGAAATGAAAAAGAAATCCAAGAACTACACAATAAGTCTGAACTTTTTTATTTCAAAATATACGGTACTGAAGACTATGATTAAGTTAGTCAAACTCAGCTAGAGTTTTTCTAATAACCACTGTTTTTAAGATAAATTTACAGTAACACTAAGGGTTTTGACCAACAAAAACCACGTCTAAAATCAGAGGGGCATTATTAAACGGTATTTAAGCAGGGCGTTTAAGAAACCTGTGGGTGCAAAACGTTCGTTACTGACACAGATATGCGCTCAAAGTGCACTAATGTTTTTTATTTTATTTAGTTTCATTTATATACGTTTTTTTTTATAGAGTACATCTAGTCCTTTCACGTAACCATACTGTTTAATGAAACACCAAAAGAAAAACAATGTATATTAAAGAACCAACCTTTTGAGTTCATTGTCAGAATTAAGTACGTACCCTAATTGAAAGAACATTTAGACTGCTGAAAATGCGTTTCAGATATTTAGATAACTCACATGGAACATTATAATGCAGCCCTCAGAAAGTCTCAGCATTCTGTGTGGCATGTTATATGTTGCGTAACATTGCCATGCGTGATGGATATCTTTTGGACATATTAGAGGACTTCAGAAGGCGTGATGTTGAACTGCATGTGCCACTGCCAACAATGCCGGCAGCAAGGCAAGCAAGAAGGGATCAGCTGGCAGAAGAGCTGAATAGTCTGTAGCCTGGTAAGGAATCTAAATTGTGACAGTACAAAAATAACTACATTACTATCTATTATTTGAACATTTTAAAACAATTTAAGAACTTTAAGTTGTGTTTTGTTTGAACAAAGATCGCACTTACTTCTATTTTGTGAACTGCAGACCCAAAATAAAAAAAAAAAAACATACACAAGCATACTTAAGTTCCCATTTCTAGCCACTGCTCTAGTTCAGCAGCAAGCTTCTATTTTCACCGTCTTCTGACATGATTATACCACTTTCGGCACTGCGCAGAAGATGTGGTGATGCCAAAAAATGAGGAGACACTCACTGCTACCTCATCCCACGCCTGCTGTACATCAAAAGCTGGAACAGTGCTGCTCCCAAAGATGATGTGCTCATGCCTTTTTACCTCGCACGCGAGCACATCCGTTTCCTCAGCCGAAAGGCGATCCGGCCGGCAAAGTAAACGCACCATGGGAATAGCCTGTTAAAGGTGAGGTGACGTGCCCTTCCGATTGGTTAATTGCATGTTACACCCAATACACGTCCCTGAATAACTAAGAGATTTAGGACAACATTTTGTGCCTTGCGCGAAGTCAGATTTTTCCGCAGTCGAAATAGTGAAATGGATTTGGACACGACCATAACTGTTAGTTCCGAGTTGCACTTTACGCTTTGCATTAGATTAAAATAGAGCCCGAAGACCTACTCTGCAGATTAAGTGACAGTTTAAATTTTTCTTTATTAATATTTTCATTGTATTGTTGAAATAAATGCCACTTTCATTTAGATCACTATACCATGTATTTTTAAAGGCTCTGGTAAATATGTAGTTGATAGGATTTTGATTAATCATGCCAGTGTAATAAAAACTTGATATTTTCACATTGTTGACTAAAATCAACTCTACTTTATGCGAAAGCTGAGGAAAGCCCGTCTCCCACCACCCATTCTCACCACCTTTTACAGAGGGACTATTGAGTGCATCCTGAACAACTGCATCACTGTCTGGTATGGAAACTGCACCATATCGGATCGCAAGACCCTAGAGCGGATAATGAGAACAACTGAGAAGATCATTGGAGCCTCTCTTCCCTCTATCACAGACACCTATCGCACCCGCTGCATCCGCAAAGCCACCAGCATTTTGGAGGACCCCACGCACCCCTCACACAACCTATTCACCCTCCTGCCTTCTGGCAAGAGGTACCGGAGCAAATCAAAAAACTAAAGATGCCAAAAGACTTGTATTTTGTTTGGTTACTTATGGTTAAAGTTAGGGATGGGTAGGGATTAAGGTTGTCATGTTGGAATTAAAGTTTTCCCCATAGAGTCCCCACAAAGATAAAATTTCAAACCGGTATGTGTGTGTGTGTGTGTGTGCTTCTGCATGACAGGGATTGTGTGGCCTTTAAAGCCTACAACCTTCATTGAGTCACATTCCATGCTGCCTCAGCTTTTTACCTCTGATCTACCCTCACATGACACACTGGAAAGGACATCTCAGCACAAGATTCGCACAGCGCTGGCTGTGGTAATTTGAGCTGCTTTTCAGGGCTGCAGTGCAGGGTCATGTGATGACCTTTTACCTAATCCCACAGTAAGGTTGAATGATCTAAGCAAGCAGATGTTAAAATCTTCTTAATTGCTGCTGATCCTCTCACCAGCAAGTTTTCAAAGAAGCAATATCACCACACCAGGAGAGAACTATAGAAATGAGCAATTGACTTAAATCAACTAAATTTATTGTGTTTTTTTTTATGCTTATCACATAAGTCAAGAAAATAGGAAAATAACATAGCAGTGTACTACAAGCAAAATCTATATATTAATCTCCATCCATTTAACCCATGTCTGAATCTTGTGCAACACTGTTTATTCTCATTTCACATTAAAATGACCACTGATCACCAAATTCTAATTCTAATATTTGTGTGTTTTTGTACATTCTACCTCTGTGGCCAGTTCTCAGCTATATTAACATAGTGCATCTAAAATCAGAGAAGAAATGCAGAAATGTCATTACAAATCTATTAAAGAAACTACATTTGTAAACTGTGATTTTGAAGGACCTGAAGGGCAAATTGTGCTGCTTCAGTATTTGTCCCCATCAGTCTCCTTTTTCTTCGGTAAAAGGGGGTTTAAAACATTAACATCACCACTGCCACATATCATGTATTGTGTGATATGAATAATAGGTAAAATGTAGGTCTCTTCACATGCAGACAAAATGCATTTGTTTAGATTTCCACAACAAACATGGTATAATAATTTGTATGAATTCTGTCATCAGACAAAGACATTTTAACTTTGTCATGGACTCAGGGGTTTCTGGCACAGGGATGAGGCATGGTGCAGGCAGGAAGGAAGGTGGACAACCCAGCGGCAGCTCCAGGAACACAACGGGGGTTTATTAACGGAAGAGAAAACACTTGGAAAAACTATAAAACAAAACAGATCATGAGGGCTCAAAAATAAAAAGGAGTACAAATAACAGAACAAAATAATCTACAAAGGGAACCACGGAGCAGGCAGGTAACTAGCAAAATCACAGTTGCCAAGAACACCATCAGCAACAACAATAACTCCACAAGAAAACAGGGCAGGATCAGGACCTTAAATACAGAGAGCTAATAAGGATAATGCAGGACAGGTGAGAACAATTAACAAGGGCTGGAAAAACGGGCAACAGGTGAAATGAGTGATTAAAACAAGGAACTGAGAAACGAACAGGGAAACTAAGAACTGACAAAAAACAGAATCTAAACACAGGGAAAATAACGAAGCCAGGTAAAACAGAACCAAGGCAAAGCAAAAAACCAAAACTGAAAACAAACCACAAAATCAAAGGAACTAGAAAAACTGATAAATGAAACAATAGGGAACAAAATACAGAAACAGAGGAGGCATGATTTGAACCCACAAGAGAGGGGTTGATAGGTAGCTACACGCTCAGCTCATTGAGCCATGTGTCAGTCTGGGAAGCAGGTGAAACACACTAAAGACTTTGACTACAAGGAGGACAGGATGGCCAACGACACCTACTGGCCAAACGGGGAGAAGACATGAAAGACTGGGACAAACAGGTGCTGACCCTGACAAGCTCATAAAAAGGTAAAGGCCAAATTTTCCCACAAAAAATTATTTCATGTGAGAACCTACTGTTATATATGTTTTATACACACAAATGCTGATAGAAAAGAATGCTATTTGTTGACTTCAGCTCAGCATTCAGCTGAAGCACAAAAAGTGGGACCTACACACTTCTGTAAAATGCAAGTTCTCCAAAGGTCGTAGAGAGATGCTTCAGCCAGAGGAGTGTGGTTTACCTCCATCAGAGGGAATTAGAGTTGACACTGATGAAGGTAATACCCAACACGTGAATCAGTACTTATTTGATATCAGTTGACTTTATTTGACATATTTGAAAGTTATAAATGAAAACGTGCAGAAAGCTAACTAAGAGAGGTCAGGATCCTGTTGAAGGACAGAGACACCTCCTTCAGGTCTGGTGAAGTGGAACTATACAGTGCGGCCAGGACTAACCTGAAAAGAGGCATCAGACAGGCTAAGACAGTCTATGAAAAGAAAATTGAGGACCACTTCCACAGTAATTACATGAGGCAAGTGTGGCAGGGAGTCCAAAATATTACCAGCTACAAACCTAGAGACATAGCTATGGATGGGGATGCTTCATTGGCAGAGGAGCTGAACTGCTTATTTGCTCATTTTGAGTTGGAGTCACCAGAGGCAGCCGCATTAGATCTGCTAGTGCATAGTAGTCACATCCTTACTGTGGAGGAGCACGACATGAGGCACACGCTAAGGGCAGTCAACCCCAGATGGGCAGCGGGACCCGATGGTGTCACTGGGAGGGTGCTGAAGGACTGTGCAGACCAGCTGGTAGGGGCCTTCACAAGGATCTTTAACCTGTCCTTAGCCCAGTCTACTATCCCTCCCTGCCTGAAGTCTTCAACCATCATCCCTGTCTCAAAATAGACCCCAATCAGCAACTTGAATGACTTCCATCCAGTGGCTCTGACTCCAGGCATCATGAAGTGTTTCGAGAAACTGGTCAGAAGCCACGTCATCAAAAGTCTTCCATTAACGTTTGACTCGCACCAGTTTGTGTACAGGAAAAACAGGTCGACAGAGGATGTCATAGCCACAGCACACCCTATAACTCTGACCCATCTGGAGCAGAAGGGGGAGCCATGCCAGACTTCTCATCATTGACATCAGCTCGGCCTTCAACACAATCATCCCAAACAGACTGATAACTAAATTATACAACCTCGGTTTCCCACACTCCACCTGCCTCTGGATTAAAAACTTTATAACTGACCATTCACAGACAGTGAAAATAGGCTCTCACCTCTCCTCAGCACTCAGCCCTCCACAACTGATTGTTTGACACAAAGTCAAACCAGCGGTACCCAAGGATTCTCTGAAGAGACATAGTACCAAAGAAGTCCAGTCTTCATCTCACTGGATAGCGTCCATGTCTCACAGCCATACAGCAAGACAGGGAGAAACAGGATTCTAAACTTGGACCTCCGTCCACTTACAAAGATATCAGGAGTGCCACGCACCCCTCTCCACTGACCTGATCCATCGGCTGACTTCATAGGAAGAGTCACCAGAGATATGAATGTCGCTTCCGAGGTAAGTAAATCTCTCTCCTCAATCAGTTTCTCTAGATCTCTAGCTCCCTGATCAGAGCCTCCATTGACTCCATTGATCACAGCATCATTGGCAAAGTCAAGATCAGTAAATCTGTCTTCAACCAACAGACGCCCCACAGCTTCTGGACCCCATGTTCCTGCCCAACACCCAGTCCATACAAGCAATCCATACAAGTAGGAGCAAGAACACACCCCTGCTGAACCCCAGAATCAACTGGGAAGAACGCGGAGGTTCTCCCTCCACTCTGCACAGCACTCACAGTACTAGTGAACAGGCCAGCCATTACATCCAGCAACACTGGGGGAATCCCGCAAAGTCTCAGGATGTCCCACAGGGCAACTCGATCAACTGAGCTAATGATGACCATAGCAAGGACCTTACCTGGCACTGAAAGCTGTGTTATCACCCTTCACTGTGCCACTTTACAATAAGGCTACCCATATAAATGGTTTATGAATGGTTTATCATCTGGTTTTTAATTAGGTTGTAACACTTTGTAAATTATTAATATACAATTTTAAACAAGTTATAACACTGTTTTACTGAGTTACTACCATTTACAAGTGGAAAAAGGAGCATTATTGTAAAGTGGTACTGCCTTCCCTTTCCAGTTAGAGACTACAAGTCCCATTTTCAAGTCAGTTGGGATGACACCTGACTCCCAAATGGAAGCAATGATTGCCTGTAATGCCAGGAGGACAGCCTTACCACCAGCTAAGTTTACCCCGGGTACCACAGATCCCTGCGGCTTTCCCTACCCCCAGCTGATTCATTACCCATGCAATCTCAATGAGGTTGGGTGGTTCACAGCTGATTCGAGGATCAGCCACGAGAACCGTGGACCCAGAGATGTCCAACGTCATAGCTGGAGGGTCAGCTTTAAACATCTGCTCAAAGTAGTCGGCCCAGCGGGTCACAACTGCAGTGTCATCCATAAGGACCGTTCCATCACCCACCCTGACTGCAAGTCTCCGAAGAACAGATTCAGACATGCGTAATGCTTTGATTCCTCTGTAAGCAGGACGTGGGTCACTAGACCCCAGATAGTGTGTCACCTGCTCACAGATTCGTCTAAGAAACACCTCCTTATCTGCCTTAAGAGCCCTCACAGCCGTCTTCCTCAGTTCCCGGTACAGACTGGAGTTGCCACCAAGTCGTGCTCTGTGATTCCTCTCGGTAATATCCAGGGCCCCTTGTGAGACAAAACACCTCCTTCAGGTAACACTGGCAACACCAACACAACCCACAGGGTCTTATCACAGAAGGTCTCCCACATCACATTAGAGTCAGCAGTCACACCCAAGTCTGCAAGTTCCTCACACATACTGCGTGCAAACTCAAAATCAGAAACAGCTTGATCTTGGAGCCTGGCCAAGTCCAGCCTCATTGACTGGTTCGAGGTTGCAGGATGTCTGTGGCTGTGGCTGTTATAAAAGAATTTACCTTGCTTAATGCCTTTCGAGATGGCAGCATCCAGGTCTTATAACAACATAATTGTGGAATTAAATATCTTTTTGACAGGTTTTTTGTAAGGAAAAACAAAAAGAAACACTGCAAATAGGGTTGCCAGCAAAATTCAGGAATTACAGTATTGCCATATACCTGTAACGTGATGTGAGAAAATTAGGACACCCATTAAATATTTAGCACTTTATTAATATATACTCTTCTGCTCTCTGTGGGAGTAGCTCTGCTGCAGCCACCTACAGGAAGGCTGCACGCACCATGAAGGGGTTGGGGGAAAGCCTTTGCGAGCCCGATCCTTGGACGAATTGAAACCTTTGGAGAGCTAATAGGGTCAGGCCTGTTTGGGGCTCGGGGCTGGTGTGAGAACATAAGAACATAAGAAATTTACAAACGAGAGGAGGCCATTCGACCCATCAAGCTCATTTGGGGAGAACCTAACTAATAGCTCAGAGTTGTTAAAATCTTATCTAGCTCAGATTTAAAGGA
>JAODLD010000046.1:17918859-17965290 GCA_026781065.1 Mormyrops boulengeri
GCCGCCACTCCCGCGGCCCTCCAGCCTGCTGTCGCCGCCACTCCCGCGGCCCTCCAGCCGGCTGTCGCCACCTGTCCTGGCTCACCTGCCTCATCTGCCCTGTCTGTCTCACCTGCCCCGCCTGCGTCACCCGTCTCGCCACTATTCCCCGAGAGGGTCCCGGACTGGAGGAGGAGCTTAAATGGGACCCCTCGGGGACCCACCTGATGGCGGACTTGAACTTGGACCTGGCTCCTCCACCTTCCCAGCCTAAAGGTGGTGCCTGGCCTGGCCCGCGCCTGTCGGTCTCCCGGAAGAGGAGAGGCCACAGACCCAGGGACCGGGTCCCTCCCGCCCTGCCCCCTGTCTCGCCCGTGTGTCCCTTGGCGGTGGCTCGGTGGCTGCCTGTGGGTCCTGCGGCTCTGGCCCGGCTGTCGCCTCCGGGTCCCCCTCCGGTGCCTCGTCGCCCTCCTGCAGTCCCTCCACTGACGCCTTATCGGCCGCCTCCGGGTCCCCCTGATTCGGCTCTTTGGCCGCCTCCGGGTCCCCCTGCTCCGACTCTGCGTCGGACGGTGCCTTCCCCGGCTCCGGCTGCGCCGTCGCCTGCCGCGGCTTCCCCCTCCTGCCTGCCTGCTCCGGTGTCCCCTCCTGCTCCCTCCTCGTCTCCCCTGGTGTCCCCTCCTGCTTCCTCCACGCCTCCTCTGTCAGTCCCTCCATCTGTCTCCTCGTCCCCTGTGTGGTCCCCTCCGGCTCCAGCCTCCCGTCCGCCTGTGGCCCCTGCGGCTGCCTGCCCTCGCCCACCTGGTGCCCCTCGGTCTCCCCATGTTCCTCCGCCCTTGCCTTTCCTGCCTCCTGGTGTGTTCCCTCCTGGTCCCTTTGTGCCTCCTGTCTTCGTCCCTCGTCCCTCCGTGCCTCTGTTCCCTTCCGGTCCTTTTGTCCCCCCAGTGTCGCCCCTTCTGGTCTGTTTGTCCTCGTTCCCCGTCCTCTGTCGGGTTTTGTCTGTCTTTTTCTCCCTGTTTCAGTTCTGTGTTTCCGTCCTGTTTCCTGTTCCCTGTTGATGGTCTGGTTTTGTCTTTCAGGTCCTGTTCTCCCGGTCTCATCTTGTCCGCCTCCGTGCGCGCCTTTAGGGGGGGTTCTGTCACGTCCAGCCCCGATCGCCCTCATGTGGACCACGCCTCCTCGTTAACCTCGTGTGAAATCCTGTTGTTCCAGTTTCCTTGCCTGTAGTCCTGTGTATTTAGTCTGCGTTCTAGTCAGTCTTCCCCAGATCTGTCAATGATGTTGTTCGCTGTGTGCTTTCGCCCTGATTCGTCTCCCGTATCCCTGAATAAACCCTGTTTATTCGCATTTACGTCTCCCGCACCTGCTTGCCAGCTTGCCCTGCCAGCGCACCCATGACAAAGCAGATTTGAAATTTTATTTTTCTTCTAAAGGTGTTACTTTTGGCACAGATTCAGTAAAGTAAAATGCTTTTTCAGGCGTGTGTGGTGTTGATGGCATAATATGAGATCGCCCTCTTAAGTGGAAGCTTTTTTAGAACATTCTTCTATTTACACTAAATATTACTATGAAATATTGAATAACACATTACATTTGAGACATTTTGGCATTATATAGTAAAATCTTAAAAGGGGGAGACATAGTTAATGTATTAATACATTATTGCATTGTCAGCGTCGGGAGCTGCGGCGAGCGGGGAAGGAGGCGAGTGAGCCCAGGATACAGTGAAGCGGGGTTTATTCGGGGTTGACAGGGTAGCAAATGGGATAGGCGCAACACCACATGGACAAGACATCATTGACAGATCTGGGGAAGACTGACTAGAACGCGGACTAAATACACAGGGTAACGAGCAGGAAACGGGAAACAGCAGGTAAACGGAAGGATTCCACACGGGGTTAACGAGGAGGCGTGGTCCACAGGAGGGCAATCGGGGCTGGGTGTGACATGCATGCTTTGTACCTCAAAACTATTCATTTAACATTTAAAAAATTATGTTACATGATTAGAGCATTTGATATGAGGGAAAAGAGGTGGATCTAGTCTGTGAAATGGAATTCTCCACAATGTCTTCTCTTCATTCTTTTTTTTTGTTTCATGAGATTTATATTTCTTTTTCCCAAATGAGCAACGATAGATATTAAATGTTAAGCTGATTTTAAATGGGCCAGGTTTATACCTGCAAAAAAGGTAAAGTTGCAAAGGGTGCAAAGTTAAATTTATATGCTCCATTTGAGGAAAAACATTGCTTGGGGGCATCCTTCCTTTTTGCATGACCCTGAATAAGGTAATTTAAATGTGTTGGTTTAACATTAGAGGTAGGAGCTCTGTCCCCTTTTCTCTCTTAACCTACGCTATAAAATTTTTAAAGAGGTAGTACTGTACTGTGTGATTTTATCAAAATGCTTTAGGCTTCAATACCCTTTTTCCCTTTTTGCAGCGAGATTTATTGATAACACTTTACTTGAGGGGGCAAAAGTAGCTTAGTAAGTCAGTCAGTACTTAAGTATAAACAGATTGCATAAAACACATGAACCACTATGACTGATTAATTATTAGCGAATATGGGATGAGCACATAACTAACACTTAGTTTCTGGTTAATTAATACATTAAGTAAGAGTGTACTACATTATTTGTGCCCCCTTAAATAAAGTGTTACCGATTTTATTTGTCCCTACATATTCTAATCTTATATATTTAGCTAAAGTTTAAAAAAATCCTTCAAAAAGAAATCAT
Organism: Mormyrops boulengeri; assembly: GCA_026781065.1. Classification (NCBI taxonomy): domain Eukaryota; kingdom Metazoa; phylum Chordata; class Actinopteri; order Osteoglossiformes; family Mormyridae; genus Mormyrops; species Mormyrops boulengeri. The sequence continues at coordinate 17,921,577 of JAODLD010000046.1, forward strand.
ATACTTAGATTAAATATATTCATATACTTTAAGTCTAGACTATGTCAGCGAGAATAGGGAATTTGTAACTGCAAAACTGTTCACCCCAATTCACCCCAAATAACAGCAGATCTACAATAAGCTAGCTAACCTGGTTCTCAAACATTTCAACCCAAAATTCATCACAGCCTTGAATCATCAACAACTTTCCCTCTCCTTAAGCCCCCCCGCCCCCGCCCCGATAAAAAAAAACTTTGTTCGTCAAGCATAATGATAACCTAAACATGTTCATGGTTCAATTTTAAAATAATACATGTTTGTGATGGTGAGAATAATGTTTGCTGACCCCATAAACAAATATTTAGTTCAAGAATTATTTTTAGAGAAAATCATCAATACAAAAATAAAATCTGTTGGACCCTGGCAATGCCAACTTAATTCTGATGGGGGGGGGGCAGCTTGCCTTTTTCCTTTTATACATCTGTGGGGCAGCTGTGTGGGTCGGGACTGAGAACGCTGCCGGTTCAATTCCCGTGGTCAGCAGAGTGATGCCACCATTGGGCCTCCATTGCAAGGTCTTTAACCCCAATTGCTCCAGGGACTCCAGTGCCGGATTTATGAGGTGGCCTCCGGTGATGCTTTTCCACTTGCCCTGAAGGAGTGCCCATATATATGCTGAGTGCTTATTGGCCATTTATCATTCAGTCTCTAGTCAGACTCGTCCAAAACCATTTTCACTGTTTAGGCCAGGTGACCAGGTCCTGTGATGCAACCCTATCACTCTCCATGGTAGGCAGCTTTGACTGGTAATGTATGAAATGGGCCATAATTGTACGTGCTAAGTAATACCCATAAGTAGTACCCATATCTATAAAAACACGCACAACAAGGCACGCCAACAGCTTTTTTCACAAAGCTGTAGCACTTCCTAACAGCAGCAACCAGCCTGCAGCCCATTTAAAATATCTACAATTAAACTCATTGTAGCACGGATAAACAGTCCAGTGTGTCAAAATAGTTTTTATATAGATTTATACAATTTATAGTATGTATGTATGTGAGTGTATGGATATGAATGTGCATGTACATATGTATATACGGGTGTACAGGTGTATATGTATACTGTATATAGGTATGTATATATGTACATGTGTGTGTATGTATGTGTGTATGAATCTGTTTATACAAATGTATGTATATGTATAGCTATATTTGTTTGTCTCTTAACCTTGTTTTTATGTATTCCTTAACCACGTGTCCACACTATGACAAATTCTTTGTATGTGAAGCATACTTGGTGAAATAAAGCGATTCTGCTTCTGATTCATATAAGAACCATAACTATATGGACTTTATTGGGACATGCCTCTTAATCATTGAATTCCGGTGTTTCATTCAGACCCATTGCTACAGGCGTAAAAGATCAAGCATCTAGCCATTCAGTCAAATTTACAAACATTTGTGAATGAGCTCAGTGTATCCAAGCATGGCACTGTCATAGGATGCCACCTTTGCAATACGTCAGTTTGTGAATTTTTTTACCTGCTAGATACTTCATGGTCAAGTGAATGTGGTGTTATTGCAAAGTGGAAACATTTAGGAACAACGGAACCTTAGCCACCAAGTGACAGACCACGAAAAGTATAGAGCGGGGTCGCTGTGGTGCACAGTGCGTGAAAGTTGCTGCAATGTCATAAAAACCTGTTATTTTGATGACGTGGGGACCATTTTCTTTGGTCCCCACAAGGAGAAACCCTGTGACTGGAATCAGGAAAAAAATACCAAAAGTCTTGTATTTCATCTGTTTTTCTTATGGTTAAGGCTAGGACTGGGTAGGTAAGGTTAAGGTTGTCATTGTTAGGTTTAGGGGTTTTCCCCATAGAAGTGACTAAACAGTCTTCACAAACATATGTATACAAACGTTTGTGTGTGTGTGTGTGTGTGTGTGTGTGTGCATATGTAGAATAGAATATCATAACATACTAAACCGGTTCGGAAGCATGCCATACTAACATGTCAAGCCATACTACACCATGCTATACTGTATTACACTCTATCAAACCATGCCATACTATTATGTCAAGCCATACTACACCATGCTATACTGTGTTACACTCTATCAAACCATGCCATACTATTATGTCAAGCCATACTACACCATGCTATACTGTATTACACTCTATCAAACCATGCCATACTATTATGTCAAGCCATACTACACCATGCTATACTGTATCACACTCTATCAAACCATGCCAAAAAGAAGAGTGACATAAGAAAAAAAAAACAAAAAAAGAAACAAAAAGAATAAATGGAATCAATGCAGTTCATATGTTGTAGATTGCTTTAATTACCATCTGTTTGTGCATACTTTAATACAATGATGAACCTCAGAAATGATAACAGTTAAGTAATTATCAATCTCAAATTCCTCTGATTACTCCGGGCTATAATCAAATTATTGCACTGCCATACAAGTACACACGACATAGCTGTTGTGGTAAATTATGTATTGCTTCCAAGCAGAGGTGTTTGGCTAATTAAATTTCTAGAATATGTATAGACACTTTTAAAATCTGAAAAAAACCTCCTGACACCGTTTCTTAATTCATTCATGCATTTATAATTAGTTATGCCGTAATGCGGGAAGAACAACGTTTAATCTTTTATTTTTTTTTTAAGTTTCCCCATTCCCTAGGGTAATCAAGAGTCAAAAGCGTTTTTAATATGGTATCTGTTGACATAGTTAAATGAGCAAGATAAAAACAAGATTTTAACTGAGCAAAGATTACATTTGCTGACCGCACAATAGATTAACAATTGACTTTGACACTGAAACTGCTGCATGATTGACTAGAGATGATGTGAAGCTGAAAAAGCTGTCCTAATGAACCAATTATCTGCCTGGCTTGGACATAGCAGTGCTGAGCCTTTTGATCATTAACAAAAAATCTGTCCATTAAAGCTTAGGAAATAGATGCCTATTCTTTTTCTGGCCATTTTTCTTTGTGTTTTTGGTTCAACATAATATTTAAATAAATAATGTTCCACTTCTTTCAGAGGACCACCATTATTATTATTATACCATTATTATTATTATTACACTATTATTATTACCAGACTTCTGTTCAGCAGGTTACTGTTACTCTTAACTCCAGCTTTACCCAAAATAGTGAGAGGGTGCTCTCTACAGTATTATACAGGCCTTAGATAATAAGTGTTTATTAACTTATTTTTCTAAAGCAGAGATTAGTCTTCTGGTCAAAGTACACACAAAATAAGTGGGTATAATAAGCAATTACTGTATTACATTAGTGTTAGCCTCCATCACGAGGCTTCTTAAGACCTATGTCCCATTTTGACCTCATCGGTCACTTAGAGGTCCCTGCACCCTGCAAGAAGACTCACTGCAAATGTTTCTCACGTGTGGTTTCCTAATGCTTGAACCACATTCAGACCTCAGACTCCCATTCTGCCTTCAAGAAATACCTCAAAATCCATCAGTTTTAGGAAGTCTTCTACTAGCCTTATAGCACTTTATGTTCCCTGAATGATCTAATGTTCCCACAAGGTCAAAATAACAGGGTTTTATCACATTGTGGGGACATGTATATACATAACCCCACACACACACACACACAGACAAACACACACACCCACACACATATACACGCACAAAGATTAATATCTTTCTGTGTACTCTGCATTCATTTCTATGGATATAACTCAATGACAACCTTAACCCTGATAACCTTAATAAAAATATAAAATAAAAAACAACTCTCACCCATGCTTTATAATTTATAATCTCCACAGGCCGTGTTTACGTTGCCCTGAAAAAAGATATATTCATGCATAATTTTACCTGTAAAATACATTAAAGGTCAAGTGTTGAGAGGTATGCTGTAATAATTCAATAGCTGTTCTGCAATCAGATGTATAAAAGGAAAAAGGCAAACATTTCAGAACAGCTTTTATGTGTCCCTGTCTATATTTATATATATAAAGCACTACATTGAAATTTCTACTATCACCCTAATAATTAAATATTTAAATGAGTAAACTTATAACCTTATACCCTATAACACAGATGCACAGTGATATGCCCCCACAATAGCTCTCGCAAACGACCAAGCATCTATAATGAGACTGAATGTATATTACATGTATACAAAAAGAACATAAATATATTTTTTTGCAAACCATCTTTCAAAAGTTTAAAATGGTTTTTCCTAAACTCTACAATGTTTATTCTTAGTCACTCCACTTAACAAGAGATGCCTAAAAATTACTGTTTTTCCACATTCATATGTTAAAAACAGTTTACGTGATGATGGTTGATTGACACCACTTATCTTACAGTCAAAAAAATTCTAATTTTCTTCCTGCAGTAGCTGGGTTTCTCTGTTGTAGGTCTTCGCTACAGATGAGCTAGTAGATGAACTGGACTATGGACCAAACGTGGGATTATTTAAATAAACCAGGGGAATTTATGAAGATGAAAAAGAAAACTAGACAGCATCAAGTTCAGAGACTGACAAGGTTTCTGAAGTCAAAAAGAAAAATATACTGAATAGGGCAAAACTAAAAAAAAAAAACACTCAAAACATGTAGATAAACAGCAGAGCAGGTAGTGTGGGTGACCTCTTTGTCTAGTTCAGTGTTTACCAACCCAGTGCTCAGGGACCCCCAGACAGTCCACATTTCTGGTCCTCCCCATCTGGGAATGGAAATGAGCTGGAAGGGAGCAAAAACGTGGATGGTCTGAGGGTCTCTGAGGACCAGGTTGAGAAACACTGATTTACAGAGTTTGTTATAAGCAGAGTTGACCAGTTAATACACAAGGGCTCAGGATGATTTGAAATCAAATTGACTCCAAATCGTTTTATGGCATGCAGAAGTATATTGACCTTGCTGAAAGATAGAAGAATCCCATCCAATATCACTGTCCATGTAACTGAAGGAACTACATATTTGATTTTAAAGTCTTAGTAATTGGGACAAGTGTTATGGAAGAGAGCACTGGTCTTCATGTTTTTAAATCTTTTGGAGCAGAACAAATTCATATATTTTGGTGAAAAACAAGGGTAAATGGACTTGCCTGAAGCTGACGTGGCCACCTTGAGATTTTTATGGCAAGAAATTGCATGGATGGATAGACAGCCCCTACTAAAATGTCTGAAATTGTATCTGTTTTATTACTGACATAATCATACTTAGCAGGAGTTAGGGAAGTACTGCTTCCACTGATACTGGAAGTGTCTGCACCACAGACAGGTGAGTAAGATATTTACTGGTATATTTGAGGATTGGGCCTGTAATAAACTTCAAAAAGCCTCAGAAAGTTTTGAGTTTCTGGAGTCCATTTATTCATTAACAACTGGTATTTTTTGTATTTTAGCTAATCCTACTGGCATAGTAATGGATGCAGCCATGAAAAGCCAGTGATTGTTTACTAATTCAGTCTAGTTTTTATGGCCGAATAAGACAAAAAAAGCCTAGCAGTACAATTCTATAGTAATGATAAAGAATTATTTTAAAAACTGCTACAACAATAACTGGATATCAATACAATTTTATTTCAATATAAAATCATTTACAATGCAAGAACATTTTGAAAGAATGCATTTCTTTAAAAAAACTAAAGTAAATAAAATAATTAGAATACTAGAAATTACTAAAAACTAGAAAATTATAATATAAATATGTATATCCTTCGGATTGTGTTAGCTTTCTGTACCTATCTCTTATGTTAGACGGGTCGGTGCCGACCCGTGTCTTAAATCAGCCATAAAATACCCTCAAAACAATTATTTATCATCCTAATTGTTTCTTAGCTCTTGGTTACCTTGTTAGGCTTCCTTATCCATGAAAAGATTGGTTTTAATATTTTTGGTGTGGCTCTCTGGACCTTTCTTTTGACAGCATACCTCTCGTTTTCTATAAAAAATATATAAAAGAGCTGTTATAATCTTGACCAGAGCATTTATAATTTAGTGATTTTTTTTTGTTTAAATAGAGGTTCCTGACAAAGTCAAAAAGCGTTGATGCAGTACACAAATTTATGTGGTGCTTTAATGCACTTCAAGCTTAGCACTTTGGTGCCGACCCTAACACCATAGGAAGGATATACATATGTAGATATTTCTATAAGTATGATATACATGTACTGTAATGTGAGCTACTAAATGCTCCCATATCATACGCTATGGTTTCTAAGTAATACATAAATAACTAATCATGTATTTTTTGTGCATATCTCCACAATACTTTCATTAAACAGAAAGCATTTCAGCTTATCTGCCTGCACCCACTGTGCCCTTGAAGCACAAGGAAGGAAAACAAATTAGCAGTATGTTGCAGCAATCTAGTTTAGTTCCAGGCTAACACCATGCATATACTCACTCTATGTGCAAATTGGAGAGCCCAATTAGCCTAACTCCATGTCTTTGGACTGTGGGAGAAAACCAGAGTTCCCAGAGGAAATGTACATGAGGCGTGGGGGAACATGCAAACTCCACATGGACACATGAATGATTCAAATCCCCAGCACAGCAGGTGTGGGTAGTAGCAATGCAACCCACTGAGCCGCCATGTCATGATACATAAAATCATGTCATATAATATGTTGTTTGTAAGAATGTTTGTTTACCTTGAAAGTAGAAAAAACAAATAAAATCTATATTTAGCATTGCAAAAAATATCAAATTCCCAATTGTGACTCAAGAGTAAAAAGTTGGGCATTTTGTCTTGCATCTGCAAGAATTGTTTTACACCATATCTAAGACCGTAAATATAATATTTGACTTCTGAGAGTTCATTGAGACAAGCCATTTTGGGCTTTTGCAATAATACCAATAAATGTATTCAGGTCAGCTGTCATGTCAAACCCCCAGGTGAAAATGTGTACTTAGGATATAGAAAGTTGAAATTTTTCTTAGTTGAAATGAGTATCCGGTATTTAATAATAGTGTGTTTTTTTTCCTAAGCCAATTGTCATTGATGAAAATCTGTGTCTGCCTTCAGCATTTCTTTCTTCTTGCATGACACCAGTCACTCCTGTGTGTTTGACCTGCATTACATGTGTAAACTCTATTCTGTTGCAATGTATTGTGTGAGTTTTAAACAAGATGCATGTTTTTTTGAAAAAGATACATTTTAAAGCAATGCTATTCTGGAATCTTGATGATAAATATTGACTATGCGGCGGGGGGGGGCATTTACCAAATGAAAATATTGGGGTATACCGGTATACTATATTTCTGGCAAACCTTCTGTCCACCCATACAGAAAAATATAGAAAAATAAAAAATTGGTTCTACTACACAGCATGTACAATTATGGCCTATTTCAAACAATACCAGTCAAAAGTCGGGACATGCCAAGTCGCCTAAAAAGGAGAGTGACAGCATTGCATTACATGACCTGACCACCTGATCTAAACATAGTACAAATGGTTTTAGAGGAGTTTGACCAGGAAGTAAAGGAAAAGCAACCAATATATGCTCAGTATATATTGTGTAAACTCCCCAGGAGGCCACCTCATGAAACTGGTGCAATGGAGACAGTAGGGTCAGCCAGTCCCTGGGGGAATTGGGGTTAAGGGCCTTGCTCAAGGGCCCAATGGAGGGATCACTCTTCCGATCACAGGATTTGAACCGGCAACCTTCTGAGTCCCAACCCACAAAGCTGCCTCCCCCTACAATATTTTTTTCTTTAATACTTTTCTGGTGTAGCGCTTGGCAGACCCAGGCATCGCAGTGGCAAGGACAAGACGAGGCAATATGATTTTAACAAGGTGGCTCTTTTAATTGTAGCGCTTGAAAGGACTGCACACAAACAACAACCACAACTCCGACACACATAGCAGGGAAAGAAAAGGAGGTCAGATGCTGGGCAGTAAGGCACACACATGGTGGGTAGTTTTCACAATGGCTAAAGACATTCAAGGATTGGACAGGACTCACACATGACACAGGCAAGGGCACACATGACAATAATGCAAACAAGTGGCTGTTTGCACATATCTCCCAGCATGCTCTGCACTGTTAATGGCACTGTTATGCGAACAATCTCGCCCGTGCTACAGTATTAAACATATGGTTAATGTAAAACAAAGGAATCATATGTATATTCAAAAGACATTAATCTGAAAATATTCACACAACTGCACAAATCCACATTAAACCTTGCCCACCTCCTGTGTTAATTCCAGATACGGATGCAGATAATTTTGTTGATTGAACAGATACAGTCACAGATACAGACAGACCTGCACTCACTCATCCCTAGTATTTACCTACAACCATCTCAGTTCAGTGCAACCTGTTACAGTACAAGTTCTAAGCAACACTGTGGTGTAAACAGTTTCCTAGTGTGAATGAATATTTCAGAAATGGAAACAAAACATTTCCCTCCACTGATCAGGATTTGATATAAAGAAAAAATAGCAGGGGTACATTCATCCCTTTTGGAAGTGGAACATAGGATTTAGGACACAGAGTCAACACAGAAGTTACATTAGATACAAGGTTCAAAGAAGAAAGAAGTTCATCAAGTTTCTGGATTCCCCTGGCTCACCTGTAGTGCTTTGCCCTGGTAAAGGCCCTGGTAAATACTTACAGTATGCATACATCTGACTTGTTTCTGTAGCAGATGGCATGTTTCAGGAGCTAACTTCAAGTTGTTCTCCTGCAACTTTTGGAACATCACATGTAATGCACAAACCTCAGGGATCCAAATGCAGAGCATATGAAATTTAGAAGCAAAAGACAGGAGATGTAATCAGAGGTGCAAGCCAGGGAGGGAGATCGGTGAAAGTGGCATGGTCACTGTGGAGAAGGTGGTAGGTTGGAGATCCTTACACTATTAGCCTGGATAGGCCTCATTCTCTGATGGAGTGAACATAAGAACGTAATAAAGATAATAGAGTTTTGTGATATCCATGTCCCCAAAGATCTGAATCATTATCCTCAAAGATGCAGGATTACTATACAGTCCCCGTGGCATACAATTGAATCCATGCAGTCCAAACAGAGTTCTAAAAACCATATCATTCTTGCCATCTTAATGCACTGGAATATTATAAAAGCAGGATGTGAGGCCCAATATGCTAAAGAGACAGTCGCTAAGGAGTCCATTTACTATGACAAGGGATGGGCATCCTGATTTCTTCTTACCTGACCCTGCTTGGATTTATAGTCCCGTGCATTTCAGCTGCTTAATGAATCTCTCACATTAATGAGAGATTGTACGCGGGTGTGTGTGTCTGTACGGCTTAGGCTGTGTCCTTGGTCGTATATCCGTTTTTGGCACTTTCATTTAGCCGTATGTATTCCATAAGTTCAAGTTCATAGTGTTCTACATTCTAACAGTCTTTTTTGAAACTATGGCCCTGAAGAAATTGCTTATTATACTAGATTTGAATGTCCCCATAATTTTATCACAGTTAACAATTAACTCACAAAACATTAAACTCAATAAACCCCAAAGTAGTCTGATTTATTGAACTGTTCTAATTATGTCTTGAACTTCCTTGCTTCCTTGTAGTAGAGGGCTGAGCTTTAATAATACTGGAGGAACAATAATACACTCTAACTGCCTGACCTCATTAGTGTGTTGACAGCCTGAAGCTCATTAATTCCTTATACAGACGAAAGGGTGCTTGGAAGCAAGTACTATAGTCCCCACAGTCCCCACTGTGATTTCCTGTGTCGAGTTCTGAAATATGTACCTGATCAAACTCATGTTACTAATGAAAGTGGTAATTTTCTGCAGCCATTGCAATATTAAGTAAGCCTTAAACTGTGATCTTGATTTATAAGCATTTTCAATATTTTGTATGTCTGAGATGATGCTGTATTTGCTTTTTGCACAACTACATTGAAATGCTTCTTTTTTCATATCCCATCTTGCTCCCCTTTGAGATATACCCACATACACAGATGAGGCCTCGTACAGAGGTATCCAAACCTCTGACCTTCAGATCATAGGCACAGAGGTCTAACCTGCTCAGACACACTGTCCCTTTGAAAGTGATTATATATTCTTGAGAAGTATGGCATATAAGTCATTGAAAAAATAAGAAATTAATATAATCCACGAGACACAGGGTTGGGCAAGGAATGACATCTTTCTTTATTTTTTTATTTATATCCTTTTAAGGAGAAACAGGTTTAGGAAAGTAAGTAAGCATAAAAATAAAACCAGAAAGACAGGAAATCTCAACATTACACAGAATGTGGAACAGGTGGAAATAATAAATGCATCAACTCCGGTAACCTGACACTCCCTCCCAAGACTGCCACACTGTCCCTTATTCACAATGGCATTGTAATGAGAAATGAAAGAACTGTATTTTGAAACATTTATTTAAAGAAATGTACAGTACTACCATGATCAACAGAACAGCAAAAACTACAAAGACAAAGTCACTGATAGCTATGACATTAGATTTTCCTTTTATAAATTCTGTTTAAATATATTCATATATGTAACTGTTGCAATTGTACAAGGATCTTATTCTTGTATACTGTATGTAAATACACTTAAATTATGTAAATTAATACATTTAAAGAATGTTTTGCCAGGATGATGGAGTGTATTGTCCATGTGAGATTTTGAATCAGTAGAATCTGTACTTGTACACTGCAGTAAAAACATTCCAAGATTGAAAGAATAATCAGTGGGGGAATTCTATTTTTTTCCCTAAAGGAATGCTGTTAAGATGCCTTTCATTCTGGGAAATATAAGAATTTTTTAAAAGCCTGGTATTTGCGATTATACATATTTCAAGGATATGTATAAATTATCAGTTTTTTAAAAAAGATAATTTATTATGTTTGTATAATATGTTTGCATTATTTTCAGTGATCTTATATTAAGAATGCTTTTACACATGCACATTACAATAAATTGCTACAAAAATTTGCCTTCACAGATTGGAAGACACTGAAGCATTGCTCAGGACTTTTTATATAAAATTTCGATTGAACCACTTGAGAATAAGATAATAACTCTTTCCCTCCATTTCTGGAATAATCTAATATTAATCTGGGCTTGCTGTGATTTCTCCTGGAGGAACACTAGATAGAGACATCTTTTGGTCTTCCAATAAATTATTAAAGGGATGAGTAACAGGCACTTAATCATATATCATGTCAAAATATCTTAAAGCGCTGGCAGCTGCATTTCGTAATACATTTACTTCCCATTGTACTACTTTTTGAAAATCATGAATACATTTGATGTCATCTTGGTTTCAGAATTCATTATGTTACCTTCACCAGCTGAAATAACATAAAGACGTAAATAAGTTTCTATAAGGTCAAAATGTATGTTTGGAATTTCCAAGAAATTAATGTCAACTTCAAACAGTAATTGTTTCATTAATGCGTTTATTCCTTGCTAATTTGTGATGTTTTTTCTTTTGCTATTTTTAATTTCATCGCCAGCAGTACTGTAGCTGAAAATTATTTTTTTGGTGGTCCAGCTACTCTACAGATGGGTTCCCCTTGGTAGATTTGCTGACCATGGGGTGGAGCATCCAGGGTCCCTCTCCATAGGTTTCTGGGTGGGGTCAATGCAAATTTGTGGTAGGGTTCACCCACTTACTTTTACTACCTAACCATGTGCCTAGTTGGAAGTAAACAAATTTTTTTTGGGGGGGGGGGGATGAAACCCATAATGTTATTATGTGGCTAAATGCCTGATCACCAGAATCCTTAATAATAACAATTCTTCAGGTACTTCCCATTTTCCCAAAATGATTCAGTCTTTTGCGTTCACACTTCAAGAGAACGTATTATTTTGAGTAATCATTGACAGAATTTTTTTTATGTTCTACTAATTCTCAAGTAACTCATATTTGTATGATGTATGATAACGCAATGAAACAGTGACCTTCATTGTCAAGATTTAGGCTATAGTACTGCATGAAACCCAGTCTCTGAAAAAATGTTATATACGTATGCTGACCAACTAGAATTACTCAGTAACTCATCATGTCCCAGCACTTTACAGTAACTCATACATTGACCAAGCCAAGATATTTTTCTTCTTTGATGAAATTGTTACATGATTTGTTGCAGAATATTGGGGTTGTGGAGACCTTTGAAAAAATATAAGCACCCTATACTTCATGTAACACAGGAAAAGAAAAACAAAATTAGCATTTCTATGATTAATGATTAACCTATCAATGTGACATAAATTAAATCATCCTAGCATAGAAAGGGTGTAACAGTTTTCCAACATTTTGATGTTTTTCGAGTGATGATTGCAACTGACATCAGTTGTAGGTTATTTGCATAACTAGAATGGTCTTCTATTCAATAAAAGATTCAATATATTGCATTCATATTTCAAGAGAATGTATTATTTTAGGAATCTTTTATGTTCTATTAATTGCTAAGCAATTAATATTTGGATGATGAAATCTGGTGGGTAACACTACAAAATATTGTATTTTGTGCTCCATAACCACATATTTTAGGTAATTAATGCATACAATCTTTATAATGCAAATGCAGTAACACATTCTTTCTAATTATTTTTGCACTAACCATACAAAACTTTTCATGAATATCAATTTTTGAATCATGGATACTTGTTAGCAAGCTACACTACTAGAATAATCTCAAAGCAAAATAGTCATTTGTAGATTAGCAACCAAGAGAGCTGTTGGATTATGAATACGGTTTTGCAAGGTTTGCTTTTAAAGGCGGAACCATATGATTGCTCACTTGGATGAGTTGTCTTTGTACAAATAAACTGACAATGAAATGACTTAATTGTCTGGCCCCAATATTAGAGATGATTGGATATCTTCAGAGTTACAACTGTAAATACTGCATATTTGTGACACAGTAACATAGTAACACCACAACTGAAACATGCAATGGGATTAGATGGGGAAAGGGTGCCATTATAAGTTTAACTGTATATTATCAGCTTTCAGAAAACTGACCTGTTCAGTGAAGGTTTATCTGTGTGAAGCTAACTTAAATAGGACACCCAAGAAATTCAAATATAAACAAAATGTTAACTTGTTTAAAATCTGTTACACCCTTAAACCTCTTCATAGCAAAGGAGAATTTCACCAGGTGATGCTCTACATACCCAAATGACCATAGATACACAGATTTTTTTTTTTTACTGCCTTTTGCATTTTAGTTTTTCCTCAATGGACAGAAAATAATTAACCACTGTACATTGTAAGATTTCCTTGGTAAGACCTGGGTTATGTATACCATACGATCTTCTGTAAATCAATGTGTACATTTTATTAATAATCAGAATAATCTATGTTGCATTTATATTACTTTATAATAAGATATGGCATGATATGATATTTACATTAAATTAGCTCCCCCAACAATTTCTAGTTCAAAATATTGTTTCCCATTAATCCTTGGGGCTATAAAAAGTTAGTGCATAAAATGGAAAATAATAAAATTCTCCCAGGAAATTGTATGAAACTGCTCATTGATATACCAATTTTAGGAAAAACCTAAACAAGTGATTCTCGTACTATGAGCATTTAGTTGCTAGCTAGGAAGAATCACATTATTAAAAGTTGGCGTAATTCCCCTTTAAGAATGTATACTCATGAAATAGTGTTCCTAAAATATATAATTTCTTCTTTGAGTTAAGAACACTTAAAAAATATTTAACTCATTAAATAAACATAAATTCAAGGCCTCTTATTCACCAGATGTTTAATTTGTCCTTTATATCCATTTTAGGAAATAACAGACATGCTCAACAAATATATTACACTGCTAAATGATTTCTTTTCTTAATTCTCCAGCTATTTTTAGTATTGTCAAATAATTACATTTACAAATTTTATTTTTTACATGAAAAAGAGGAAAGCACATTCTAAAAAGTACTCCTCAATTAGAATGAAAGATATTTTCATGTTTATCTCTGTGTTCATATAATTAACTTTTTTTAACAGAGTTTGGTTGTCAGGTGGTCAGACTGTTTCAAAATTTCTGTATTATACATGTCCAGTGCATGATTCACACGGATCATTTCACTACTGTTGAGCTTCAGTCGATGTTTTAGCATACAGGAGAAGAGGTCCAGCTGTGGCTTGTTGGGGGCCACAGGTGGTGCCAGGCGATTGATCCGGTCCCTGATGTCCAAGAGTAGCAACATGACAGAGGATGAAGAGTAGAACTGTGTGCCCTGAGTGTAGGACTGGTTGACCTGCTGGACAGCGCTGCGGAGCAGGTCTGCATTAAACCGCAGGCTATAGCCAAACACCTGCACATCTGAGATCTTGATGTATATTTGCCTCTTGTTGGGGTCAGATAAGTCAACTGGTCCCTGCCCAGTGTCATTGCGCAGAGTGGTAGAAAGCTTTGTCCGACTGCGCAAGTAAATGTGTACAGTCTCAAAAAAGGTTTTCCAGCGATTACCCAGACGTAGAGTCCAATTGAAGCACTGTGTATTCTGGAGCCGTACCTTCTCCCAACGGGGATATCCATATTCCCCAAAAGGCATATTCCAACCTTCTGAATGGCTTCCGCTGAAGGGGTTGACATAAACAAAAAACATTGGGTCAATGCTGCTGTTGCGGACCTGGCAGATCTTCATGGAGAGCCCGATAATCATGTGGAGATAGTCCATCCGGTTCTTGTTGCTCTTCAGAGTGAGGGACATCCGCTTTCGCCAACGTGGATCGAAGAAAGTGTCTAGTCTGATTTCATTGCTGATGAAGGTGGTGTGTATATATAACCGTGAGTCCATCTTCTGCAACAGGTACTTCAGCTCCAGGTCCTGAAAGTCAAGGTCTGTCTCAAAGCTGATGAACTGTTCACTGCGTTCTGAGTCCACGTTCTGGGGCTCGCATCGGCCGCGGTAGAGCTTGTAGCCCTTGTTGCAGGAGCCGCACTGCGAGATGTTGGCCAGGCTGCACATGGCACAGCTGTTGTTTCCCCCGATGACACAGGGGATGGGTCTTTGGCAAAGGTTGACCCCTGTGTGGCACACGCAGGTCTGCTGGCTCTCCAGAAAAGTCCCCCAGAATCCATTCTCATTACAGTATAGAAAGGACTGAACTATGTTTAGCCACTGCAAAAGGGATCTACAAAACAAGAGAATAATACGCCATTATTAACGGATATTTACTGCTTCCAGAAGAAGCATCTGAGGAAAACTGGCTACCACTAGTCAACCAAAGCATACAAATCTTTCTTATTGTTATACATTATAGAGGATACAGACTGGATTTATCACCAATATTTAAAATGGGGTTTTTGTGAGAGTCACAGTGAATGCACAAAATGTATCTTTCCCTTTTAACATCCAACAATCATCTTTAACTATTTATGGGTAAATCCATATGACAGGGTGACAAAGTAGTCATATCTGATTAAAATGAGAGTTTGTGATCAAGGTCATTAAGATGTGATGAGTCTTTGTGACGATCATTGGAGTGATACTAGCTTCTGTGGACACTGGCATCATTAATGTCGTGCCAAGGAAAGGAGCAGGCCACTCTCAAACAGGCAGAGCCCTTCATTATTACACACTTCATGGCCTGAATACACAGATACATTGCCAAATTCCATCTGTCATAAACTGTTGAATTCTCCACATTCTTGTTCATACAGATTACAGGAACATATAAAATTCTGTATTCATTAAGTACAACACACAATTTGCTAAATGTATAAATTCAAAATTATATATAAATATTACATGTATAGCAGCACAACAACAAATCATACATATTATGTTGTAATTTTTTATAAATGAATGAATGAAATATGCTTATTTGTGTAAGCATATATTATGCCTATTATTATCGTAATTATACTTCAATGTAAGTGAATGTAAGTGTTCATTAGATATCCATATAGTACTGAGTATGCTATATATGTAAATGTTTCTAGGTTTGTGGCTCTATGAATGTACAGAATATTTTAATGGATAACATTTTAACCTATAATATTAGTAAGAAATGGATGCTTATCTATGTTGTTCTAATTCTAAGAACATGCAAGCAGTTTCATGTTATCTTTTATACCACAAAATGACAGGGGGCATGACTCTAGACTACTGACCCTAGATGTGAGAATGACTATAAGCAGGCTGCATTCACAAATAGCAGTACTATCATAGTGTTATCATAAATCATCACACTATCACAATCTATCCCATCACAAACTGTGATACCCAAACAGGTTTGCTGACTGCACAGATTGTGTGCATAATTGCATTTTAGGAGGTCAATATGAGGTCAATTTAAAAATTCCTGCTGGAAGGTTATTGTTTTATTTCAAAATAGGAAACAAATTAATGCTACAAGCACCAAAATAACGTTTCAATGTTCTTTCAGGTGGTCTTAATTTAAAGACAGATGTCTACATGTATGTTGTACAGAATTAACTCCAATATGATTATTATAAAATTTTGTGCACTCTTTGAAGATCAATTCCAAATCCAGCCACAATCAGAGAAGCTAGCCAGAAGACAAGCGAGCCGTGCAACATAACATTCTGTCATTGTATTTTTTAGGCATATATATATTTTTCATCATTGGCATGCCAGTTTGTCACAAAGACATGTACTCCTGAATCCATACAGTTCCAGAGATGCACTAATCTCAACTTGTGCTCTCAAGGCTTAGGAAGACAATGGCTGATTGCTTAGGATAATTATGAGGCCATCTACTGTAGCTACCGGTATTGCGATGAATTTCCACTAAGCACCCTGATTCTTTCCTCACACCTTCCAGGCATAGTGCTGGTCCCCAGAGTGGACGAAAGCCTAGCTAATGGCCAGCCTTGGGATTGAATACCGGGTCGTACACCTGCTGCTGCTGCAGGCAATGCCTGCCATTTAAAATGCACTCAACAGATGTGACCAGCATCTCCTTCTGTAAACAAATCTGTTTGGTTTTTTCCCCTTCTCAGATTGCGTCATTACACTACTCCTGCAATGCAAGGTAACAACAAATCCTATTCCCAGAATGACTGGTGTTACTTTCCCTTTACAGTGCAAACTCCTACTAAAGCAGTGTTACACACCTTTCTGCAGTCTCCAAATTTTTATTCTGATCATTATCAAAAACTATAATTACAACATAAACACTGGGCTTATTTTACTGTAGTCCTGTACAGTAAGTCACCAAAGGAAACTATAAGAAATGTATACGTAGAATGATACGTATTTAGAACTCTTAGAATTCCTAGGAGAACCACAACATCATACCAGTAGTTTGGATAATGACTACACAATTTGAAATGGCTAAACAGATTTTAGAAGCCTGACCAGCTTTGCATTTTTATTTAATTTCATGCTTATCTAAATTCCCACATCTACATTCCAGCTATACATTACTAAACTGTTCTGAATAAATATGCCCGGAAAGCAAACTGATACATTCTGGACCGGTCCTAGCCAACGTGATGCCCTAGGCAAGGGTCACCAGCGCCCCCTATCTGAGGCAGACTGAAATTGCAGGTCAAATTGGTGCCCTCTGAGAAGTTGGCAGCCTAGGCAGTCGCCTATGTCACCTACAGTTTAGGATTGACCGGCCCTGGATCATTGCCTTTCTGCAATGCACTTCAGCCATCACATTTCACCAAGGACCAGGGGTGGTTGTAGGGTAAGGGGAGAACCATGATGATCAGTCAAGATTTAAAATTATAAAATTTTGTCCATCTCTTTCGTTTAAAATACATCAGTTCTAAGCCCATTGTGGCTCGGAATTTGGGGAAAAGTTGGCTCTAAAATTAGCAATCTACAGTATCATTCTTAATTATTATCATTAGCCAGCTAACATAGTTAGCTATCTGATTGCAGACGGTGGTGATCTCACACTTTGTACATATTAACTACAACACAGTTGAATAACTGTGCTCTTAGGTTAATGGAGTTAACTACAATGTCAACAAAAGTTTTGCCTCTCATGTCCTAAGTATTTGAAAAACCTGAAAATATCAGGGAATGTAGTCGGGCCAAGTGTGTATATGTGCATTTGCTGAGAATCAAAATGTGACAACTGAATGGTAGCATGCCTGTATCTACCACTGATGACACCTAGGTCAAACCCTCAGTTTTTTTTTCTGCAACTCCAATAACCATGATCCATTATGGGGCTAACACTTTTGACCTCAGTGTTTTAAAAATCCTGGCTACAGCCCTGAACGGTAGCCCTGCAGAGGTACGGAGAATAGCGGTGGGAGCGGCCAGGGGATAGCCAAAGATCGGATTCAAACATCCAAATGATCAAATTCATGGAAAGTATGTCATAGTAATATTAACCTAAACCATGGTCCCACCATTCGGAACAACAGAAAAATATCCAGGGCTTTAGCGCAGCAGCCTGGTTCTAGGCACGCCCCAGGTAAGGACCTTGTATATATAAACAAAGTCTGGATAAAAAATATTGACATTTTTGACATGATAAACCTTACCAGGATGTGGGGTGCAGTGGCTTTTTAGTAAGTTCAAGGGTTTTATTCTTACCATTATACAAAATATCTGCTATTCTGTCTTGTTATTGTGTGTTACATGTGCTTTGTGACTACAGTATATCTCTTGTTAGGAGCTCACCTTTCTCGAGGCATCTGGTGGTTAGGGTTATGGTAGCAACGAATGCTAAGGCCATAGAGCTTGCGCGCAGTACGCTGGATCTTCAAACGCTGCACCTCCAGTGAGCTCTGCAGTTGTCGATAGCGAGCCTGCAGGTCCCAATCATTCCCCCACAGCAGGTGCACACTGTTCACAGAAAGGAAGTGAGTTGAAGGCAGCCTCTTCAGGAATGACTTGAATTCATCTGGGAAAGCAGGAGAGAGAGGAACAGAGTGAGTCAGCTGGGCAGACACTACAAAAGATTTATAGAATTTGTGATCTAATGCTCCTATTGTAAAGCAAGCATCTCTTTCAAAAGTATAAAATACTGAGGGTATTTTTTAATGGTGATGATATGTGCATGTTGTGCTGTAGTGAGAAGTTCACTCTCTATAGCACAGTTCAGCAGGGCACTGACATTGGATAGTAAAGTAGCATGTGGGTTATAGTGTGAGTTTTTCCTTCTTCAAACATTACATCTTTAACGCAACAGAAATACATTTGCTACTTGCAATAAGAAATGTTTTGCTTTTACTCCACTAAAATCAAATTCCTCTCTTTATATATTTGGTGGGTGGGGAACTATTTACATTAAACATGAGGGGCTGCCACTTTGCTTGCTACACTTTTATATATCCAGATATAATCCAAAATATATTCTTATCCATCAAGTTCTGGGTTTAGCTGGGAATTCTTGTTGAACAGTATGCACCTTCTAAATGACATTTCCCTGCTCTATGTACAGTGACAATAAAAAAAAATCCCAGTACTTATATTCCCAGTATGCTGGTTCAGTGTAAGAAAAATAAATTCCCATTTCTCGCCTGAGGTCTGCCTCTCCAAGCCATGCTTCATGATAGAGCTGCCTGCTGTGAGTTTATGAGTAAAGCACACAGTGTTCACTGAATTACAATGCACTGACCCATCAGCTATTTTTGGTTTGTATGGTTTATGTGTTTATATGTTTGAAATGCTACATTTTTTTCAATGCAATATGATCAAGTCAAAAATGATTCCTTTAAAGTTATTTTATATTTACACTTTATCTTTAAGTGTTGCCATGTAATAAAATAAATTTAAATGGAGAAGGAAATGAAACAGTTTCTTTAGTTTGTATTTTACAGTTCTAATTGTTCTGATAAAACAAGTCTAATATGAATACTGAGTATACATTTTTGTTGTAATTTTAACTTTTCACTCTTCATGTTGTACCTACATAGCAGTTTGACTGACTTTCCTGAGTTTGCCTCAGTTTACCACATGAAAGCAGTATATATTCAGAGAAAAATAATTAAGTGTGAATTCATTTTTCAGTTTAACATGTCATTTTAACATTGCTACAAACATTTTCCTCCTTTTCTTGATTAAAACAATAATAATAATAATAATAATAATTATTATTATTATTATTGCTTACAAGTCTTAAACAAAATGATGCTTTCACTTGAAATTATCCGAATGTTTCACTACTTGCTTTGTATGTACAATATAGATATAGGATAGATATACACTGTAGATACAGTGGAAAAGTGTAGTCATCAAGAAAATAATTATATTATGGAGTCCAGTTCCATTTCTACTTATCTGTTTTTCACTGTTCATCTACATACATGAACCTCATTTTAAAGACAGTTTCAGTGCTGAAGCTCTGTGCAGCCTCCTATATTATTCTACGTAAACATGTCATTGGGAAACTTGAAGACATAGTGAGACAAAAGATATGCCGGGCAAACACTGTCTGCATAGTTGCTAGGAGTCAACATCAATTTGGCAGCATCTAATAATAATTGTTATTATATATATGGACAGATACATAGTAAAGTGATATTTCTGAAAAAAAATTCCCTTCATTTACTCTAGGAAGTCTGGGCCAAGATTGCCAAAATCTTACCTGAATTCTCAAAGTCCTTATATGTGTTAGCCCATGTATCCATCATTCCATGCAGGGAATTTTCCATGATCTGGATATCGGTGATTGGGCAGTTGCATTGTGGGAACTCTTCATCACACTGGCAGATGCAGAGGCTGTCACGGCACACGTACTTTCCTTCTCCGTTGCACATGATGTAGCTGAGTGCAGATTGCACAAACTTCTCTTGGAGATATTCAGGGAAAATTACCTGGAGACCTATTGGAAGTAAGACATATGGGCGTGTCAAACAAATAAGAGTCATGTAGCCATATTTTGGAATCTGACCAACCAAAATGATGTGGAACAACATGATTAGCATAATCATGTTTTCTGTGATAATTTTAAAAAGGTTAACTAATACAAATATGCTGTAGAAGGAGAAGTTTGTGAACCCAATATAATTCTTTATTTCTGCAATAAATGAAGATGATATTAATATAACAGTCTGGTAAAAGTTTTAAGAAAAAATGCAACAATAAAGATCATTTGAAATGGTTTACATCCCACAGCCTTCTACCAGGGTAAAATATTGCATATCTCCGTGGTAATGTAGCTAGATAGACTTTAAAACTGCCACATGTGTTCTAATTGTAATAATGGACAAATCACTTCGGTTAGAAGCGAAAGTCTGTTTATTTGATTATATATTAGTGAAGACAAGTCTGCATAGTTAACCCACTGAACATTTACAGGAAAGGCTATAATAGGGTGAAGAAAACATGAAGTCTTACCTCTCTTTCATTCAGTAATTGCTCATACTATTAAAAGTGTTTGAATCAGTGAAATTTGATTCATGAGCAATAGGATAGACATTGCATTCCCGAGCACAATGGTCTAATTCCTTCTCTTCACCACTTTTAATGACTATAATAATTTATCTTAACGTATGAAATTTTGATTTGTGTGAAACTGCAGAGACTACGTTAGCTGTAATGCTGTTTCCCAGTGACTTGCACAAATGACAGCAGGAACTGCATTTATCATAATTTGTGACAGAGCCATAATTTTTTACTTAATGCATTAGCACTTACCTTTTTTCAAATAAATGCTAAATTAAATTTTGCTGCTTATCTCAATTGTTTTATTGATTTCATAATACTGACATTATTTTTGTGAAATTTACTGTAACACACCTACGTACTGTGAAGGGAAGATATCTGTAGCATCTGCTTTTGCTTGAGTGAAGTGTGATAGCAACAGTAGTGTGTGTGTGTGTGTGTGTGTGTGTGTGTGTGTATGTATACACACACACACATACACATGCTTTCTGACTTGTACTCACGCAAGAAATCTTACGGTAAATCTATATTATTCCATTATAAACCTAAAATTAGCTACATCAAAAGTGTTGGTATACTTTGTAAACCCTACAGACTATTTGCAAGGTAATAAAATTGTTACATATACATAAATGAGTGTGCAGACATGTCTTGAATTGAAAATCTCATGCCAGCCAGCTCACCAAATTTGGCCACCCTAATACACACACACACACACACACTATACTGTGTGGTAGTAATCGCAGTAGAATGTAGTAGTAAACATAATTTTGTCTGTTGTATTAATAGCACAAAATGCAGATCAGAAAGGATTAATGTAACAGAGGCTTATAGAAGAGCTTTTTTTAAGATGAACATATTTTAATATATTTTATTATGTGGGTGTAGAGATGCTCCTGTACAGGATAAAGTTTAAATTTTTTTTCTGACAAATGGGATTGTTGCTTGGGATGCAGTGTTGACATGGAATGCCTTATGAACTTTGATTAAATAAAGGAGTAATTGTCATTCACAGACACAGATTTTTTAAATAATCATTTTTTAACTCAGTAATGTAGTAAAGCATGCAACTTGAACAGGACATTCAGTTATCGTGAGGCATTAGCCTCACTAATTTTGCATGAAAATGACATTCCCACCCTTTGCAAAACTACCTTGTAGATTGAAAGGCATAAAGACTAAAACACATTACCACTGGAAGACTGTAACTTGAAATTATACTGCTCATATGATTATTCAAATATAATAATAATAATAATAATAATAATAATATGAACAAAAAATATGAACAAAATATATTCTTCAGAATGTATAAACTAATACAAGATAATCACTTACAAATTCTGAAAACACATGCAAAACAAGAAATGTTGCAAATCCACTCACATTTTCATAACGAGATATAGGACGACACAATACCATTTATATCAATATAGGCCTACTTTTATCGTGCGGTAAATTAGGTTGTGTTAAAGATTTTGCATAGAGACCAATATTCCTTCCTTGTAAGCAATGTGAGCAACATTACACAGAAACCCAGTATTCACAGCTAAAGTCTAACCATTCAGTTAGCATCTCATGGGGAATTTGATAGAAGGAAAAGGTGAGTAATCATTGTTACTTGGTTTATTTTGTTTTGAAACACTGCCAAAGGGTTCTCATGTTAAAAATATTTTTTCTTTTGCAATATTTTGTTTTTTGCTGAAGACTAATAGGTACATTAATAAAAACATCTTTTCAGATATTAAGTGTACTTTCCAAGGTTTTCTGGCTTCTGTTTGTAGAGCTATTTGCCAATTAGATTATGAATAATAATAATAATAATAAAACATCTCACTTTGTGTTTTGAGAAGTGTCATAATCAGAAAAAAAGTTTTTGGTGTGCATAATGCAGTGGAGTAGATCTCTATGACTACATTTACAGTGAACAACCTGATTAGGGTATTTACTTGTATTTTTAATGCCCTAATTACTGAGGTATTCATGTAAATACACTAACTGCAATGACTATTAGCACTTTCTCACTTTATTGCCATTTGCACCATTATTGCATTCTGTATTTATCTGTAATAAAATAAATTTTTACTCCTAAATACCACTTTGCTGCTCCATCATTGCCTATTTGAAAAATTTCATCAATATTTACTTTATATTGTGTTGATGTTGTTAACCGCCCCCCAGTCCCCCACCGCCCCAGCCTGTTTATTCATGGACTTTATGTATATACAGGATGTAGCACCTCAATCCGAAGAACGTTATTTCGCTTTTCACAATAAAGCCCCACTTCAGTTACAATGATTTTTCGTCTTTCCCCTCCTTAAAATTCCTCATTAGATGCTAACTGAAAGCCAGATTATAGCTGTGAACAGAGCCATGTAGCAAGAGAGCCCCGTCAGTTCTGTTCACCCCAATGAACCATTTTTTTTACAACAATGGTGGATCAAAAGTTCCTGGAGGTTAGTGGCAAATACTAGCAGTGCAGCTGCAGTAGAATAGACATTTTAAAGGGTATGATGTTTAAAATATCAAATTATATACTTTCAGCACATCAGTTTAAAATTAACATGTGTTTTAAAGCATGTTAGTGGAATACTTAGGTCCGCAGTTACCACTGGATTACTGAAATCTCTTTGAATTAATGAAATCTGAATTTTGAAACATTCCTTCTCTAAAATATGTATAATGTACCAGATCCCAAACTTGTGAAAATGACACAGAAGGAAACAACCAAAAAGTTATGTTAGCATTTTAACTTTGGAAATAAACATATATTTATTATAACACTAGAATAATTAAAATGAGCATGCATACAAATGGCAAAGAAGTTGACAAAAAATGACAACAATGTATTATTTGGATGGCCCTTTCACATCTTCTCCCCCACCTAATCATT
Organism: Mormyrops boulengeri; assembly: GCA_026781065.1. Lineage (NCBI taxonomy): Eukaryota > Metazoa > Chordata > Actinopteri > Osteoglossiformes > Mormyridae > Mormyrops > Mormyrops boulengeri. The sequence goes on from JAODLD010000046.1 coordinate 17,945,731, forward strand.
TTTCCTCCCATACCACCCAACTGAAAATATTGCCGTAATTTTGCCCAAGCCCATGCTACAAAGTCTCCCCACCTCTCCATCAATTTTTATTAAAAGCCCAGCTTTTTGTGACTTTTCTTAACATCCTCACCAAGCAGTCTAATCAATTACAAATCATGGACAAATATAATAACTGCATGAAATACATGATTCGTCATGATACATTACTGATGAATGAACTTGAGATCAGCATGCAACTAACAGTTTCCTGTTAATTAAGACATTAAAGTGTACTACTACATTATTTGTGCCCCCTCAAATGAAATGTTACCAAAACTCCTTTATTTATTGCATCATATATATATTCCTTCTTGCCTTGCCTCCTTGTCCAATATCCTTCTTAATACCAAATACACTCAAAAAAATACTATCAATACATGTACTTATAAAGATTCTTCTTTTGTAAGAATATGAATGGTATTTTTAGTGAAATATTTTAATGTGAAATACTTATTTAGCAAAGCTTGAAATATTCTTGTTTCAAGCAATGACTTGGGTAGAAAAATGACTTTTTACAAAATTATTTTAATACAATTTAAAATTTTATATTGTGTCATAATTGTGGCAATTATATATGTGTACTACCAAAGAAGTTAGGATAGTAACTTTCTGATGAAGGCGTTGCCAGGGTTTTTACATACAATGAAATTCTGATCCATCTGACATTTGTGTGGGAGTGTGAGTTACAGTGAGAATTCTAGCAGGCATCTGAAGACCATAATTGTTCACAAGGACTTCCTAAAAAAATCAGGATGTTAATTACTCTAACAGCTGAAAATTACACTTGTCAATTGCTCCTGCATGCAGGCTGAAGGCTGCTATCCAAAGGGTTGGTGGAAATTGCATGTTGTTTGAATGAACAGATTTAACAGGAAAAGAGGAGGCGCTCAACTGTCTACAGTTTAAAAGCCGTGAAACAATACAACAGTGGAAAATTAAATAACATAGAACTCTCTTATGCCTGTTATTTCAGTCTTTTCTCGCAGATATATGTGTTCAACCCAGTACAAATCACAGCTTTAAACTGAATAAGCTATCTTAAGAAAATGGTCAAATAACCCAATTGATTTTGGATTGCTGTTTTGCATTATGGATATACGCATGCAGACACACTTCCATGTACTACTTTGGCAACTGTTAAAGTTTTTTTAAATCATATTTGTTAATGATTTACAAGCCAGGCAGCTTAGCCCACTTAAAAATAGTCCATGGTGGCCTATTCTGTCCCCTGTTCCTTACAGGGAGTGACAAAACTGGATGTTTACAGCATGGAGGAGAAAGTTCAGGACGAACAGGGTGGGGACTCCCCAGTCACAACCTCTCTGTCAAAGCTCTCTATAGGCTACAATCCTGAAATCTTCATCGTAATTCCATTTGTGAAGTTCTCTACTGACCGGAAAGCTTAAACCTGCTCCCACACTTCTCATCCAGATTCCCCCTTCCCAGGTAGGTGACCTCCTCCTGTAGCCTCACAGAACAACACTTCACTGCCCTGGAGATTACTGCTTTCCCCCAAGTGGGCACAATTATTACTTTAGGACTACAATGCATTTCCGGACACTGATCTTCCCATCGGCTGCCCACTTGTGTCACACTGCCACTGTACTCGCCTTGCCAGTGATACTCTTTCCTGTGCACTTATTCTGCATGGGGCAGTAGCCAACAATCCTCACACCCCCTCATTGCTGCCTGTATGCCCCACTGTCCTTGGCCTATTGGTCAACACTAACACTAGTGATTATAAATCTAAGTGATGACCCACTTTATAATCTAAATGATGCATGTTTGTGTAACTCTGAATTTCTATAATGCTGCAGTTGACAAGATGAGCAAAAAAGTTCCTGTGGATAAAAGGGAAGCTCTCAGTGAAACAAAACCGTAAGCAGTATGGCTGTTAAATGACTAAACCAAAACTGAAATTAATATAATAAAGGAAAGTATACATTCACAGATCAGAGAATGCTAATAGTCCCACAGCAGTTGTCAGTGATAAATTCAGCCAGTGGCAAAAATTCTGTGTCAGAGGGCTCCAGGAAGTGTCACAAGAAGAAACTGTTTTTTATGTTCTATAATTCCTTCATATTAAGCAGTATAATATATTAATGTCTCCTGGTTAGGATGATGGGTGTTGTCTTTGTTAACACATCTAATCATTGCATTACAGTGCTGGCACAGAACCACACACTTGCATTGGTTTCACAGAGTAAGCAGGTGCATAGGACACAACACCATGTGTGATCATATTAACACCTATCTTGCTATCTTGCCACCAGGGTGGGAGGGGGGGGGGGAGTGACAGGGCTGATTGCACGGACGATGAAGATGGGGGTCATGTGTCCCAGAACAGTAGCTCTGTCTGCCAAGATGTTTATTAATGAGGAGAATAAGACACGAGATGCAAAGACGTAGAAGCCAACTGGACAGTAGAAGTTACAAAGACAGGAATGAACCAGGTCACCCCTCCCCCCATCAGGTTATTGGATAGGTACATTGTTTTTTCTGAGGTACTCAAATATTGTTCAAGAACTGTATTCTTTAACCAAATCATCCCAAGGTTTCTCTGACAATGTACTGTACAGGCTGTATGCCAATAGGGTACAACAATAATAGAGTAATATTATTAATGCAGACTGAGTAAAAACATAAAATGTGAAGGGATTATAGAAGCTATCAGTCGGCCATGCTGTTTCATTTAGTATTAAGAGCGGTGATGTAAGGCCAACATGCATCTCAGGAGGAAAATACAGGCATTGTAAGTATCTGGGCTAAGTCGCTTTAACTTCCCCTTATTCCCAAGATTTGGTATAAATGAGTACTCTGTTTATTTTAGCCCCTTATATGCCAGACAGCAGGGTTGCATTGTAGTTTGTTTACATGTTTGTTCACTGTCCACACAGCAAGGGATTGTCTGGCTTCTGTTCTCCTTGATGTACTGGCTGTCTTTTGGGGAGCTTTTATATTGTGTTGTCCAGCCCCTAATGTATTTCTGAAAAGGGAATGGGAATGAAAAAAAGAATACTTGTTTCGCTTGCCTGTGTCACATGCTTCTCTTCTCTATTGGGACCAAGGAAGCTCTCAGCTTTTTTGTCTGATTTTTTGTAGGAATACTGACTTGTCATTTGTGGTTGCCCAGTTGGCACATCTACATTCTTTGATTTATGTAGCTAGAAAGACCCTCATCATTTGGGGCAAGTTAAAGATCGGAAATACAAGAAATTATCAAAGGGAGAGGTATCGTTTACTCTGAAAAATATTGGCAATGTTTTGCATGCATTTTTTTTTAAAGAAAATTCAACTCAAGCCAATTTTAATTAAACTGAACTAAAAACTATTTGCTCGCAATACTCAAATTAATACAGTTCACTTTCCTCAAAAACCTTTGCATTGCTAACTAAACCTTAAGTTGTTTCTACCTGATATTTTGAGTTGGTCTTACTAAGAAAAGGTATTTGAATGATCACATCATTCAGATTTCTACCATTATTCAGGGGAAAAGCAAAAAAGAAAAAAAAAAACTGGAGGCTGTATCACGAAGCCAGGTTTGTTGGTTAGCTAGATAACTTTTCGTAATTATGGTACCCCCAGTTGAAATGGACTTAACCTTGTTTCCAGACTACCTAAAATCCAACGAGTAATCTTGCTAACCCAAAAATCTAGTGTCATGATACAGGTCCTTGATCACCAAAAGACTGCCTTCTGCAGTAATGTTTTGTGTCAGCACAACTCACGGCAAAACCACCAATTTATTTGAAAGACTGTATTGGTAGATTAGGTTTCAGAAAATTTTCAGCTAATTTTTTGCTTTATAAATATCCCAATACTTATTGTCAAAAAAATTCACATCACAATATTTTGAATTTTTCTGTTATATCATGCTGCACCAGCCTAAATGCAAAGCTAACATTACCTCACTCAAAGTTATATCTCAATATTGCACAAATACAAAACGATGCCAAAATTGACATATACTGGAAAGTCTTGTAACAATTTTGTCAGCTATGTCTGTTGCAGCCAAAGTCTTCTGGAACTTTCACAGAACCTTCACAACCTTCCCTATGGAAGCCCATTTCCGCCAGTAAAAGAAAAAAAAAATCAAATAGAAAGTCATAATTACGAGATAAAAAAAATCAAAATTACAAGATAGAAAGTCGAAATTACGAGATACAAAGTCATAATTACGAGATAGAAAGTCGAAATTACGAGATATTATGGAAGGCCGTTTCCGCCACCGGGGAAAAAAATAATATAAAATTTAAGTTGTAATTTCGACTTAGTTATCTCGTTATTTCGAGATATTATCTCGAAATTTCGACTTATTATTTCGATATAACGACATAATTATCTCGAAATTTCGACTTAGTATCTCGAAATAACGAGATAACTAAATCGAAATTTCGACTTAAATTTTATATTATTTTTTTCCCCGGTGGCGGAAACGGGCTTCCATACTTCCCTCATGTTATCACAAAAAAATGTTGGGTTTTCTTAATTTTTCTGGCCATTAACCTTACTCATTAATATACAGTGCTTTTTCCCAGTGTTTAATATACTGTGAATATACTCTTACATTTTAAGTAAAACAATTCGACTTAAAACTATCAGTTTTTGTGAGTTTGTGAATAATTTTTTTTAGCGTGTGTCTGCACACCATAGCTTTTATCTAGATTCATGGAATGCGAGGGCATCCTTTGTTACTAAGGATTCCCGTTAGCCTGCAGCAGTGTCACCACTGTATGTCAGTATAAATATGCTCATTAAAAGATTACAGCACACACAGCTTCTAAGTGATCATATGACAAATATCATGGTACCAGTCCATTGTGTTTATTTTCCATTTTTAATCAATAACAAGGAAATGGGACAAAATAATAAGTCTTTTAGATACAATTTAGATGACAGGGAGACACATACTCTTACAACTAAAGCTGTAAAATAATTACAAAACTTATCCTTCTTCTCCCAGTTCAGTCATGTGTGCTTTCAGTGATTATCTGATTGAAATGTAATGGGGCGTCTATATCACAGCAGTTGTGAATGATGTTGGGCTGGTGCCAAATAACAGGCATGTCCCTGTAGGTCACCTACCACAGCAGTGTATCAGCATTACACAGTCCAGTGTCACTTAATTAGTCTACAACTGTAGAATATGAATAAGTAAATGAGTCGGTGAATAAATATTTAACTCCATCCATCCATTTTCCAAACCCACTTGTCCTATGCAGAGTTACAGGGGTGCGCAGCCAATCCTGGAAGCTAAGGGTACAAGGTAGGAACATTTAGAAAGTTCATTCTGAGCATATATCTGTCTTAGCTTAAAGGCACTTTGTTTTGTTCCTCTGTATGTAGTACAAATGCAAGAAATTCATCTCAATGTAAATAAAGTTTTTAATTTATTATTATTAATTTAAGTAAAAGGTGCATTTTTGTATTTGAGTTTCCTACCATTCACTGAATCTGGAGGAAACATTAACAGACAACATAAACAAAGCATAAATAAAATACAATGAAAAATGTGCAGGGAAGCCGAGAAAGAGCATGATATAGACTAGAGGCCAGAAGTTTAGGCCCTCAGATTAAAAAAAAAAAAAACGATACACTGCTTTGTTAAACTTTTATTACAAGAAAATAAGAGAGATACTTAAAACAAATGTAACTGAATGTTTTTCAGTATGTTATACCTTGTAGTAACATTATTTAGCCACAAAGGCTGAAACTATTGGTTTTGAAGAAGACATATCAGGTCTGTCTTTAGTGCACTGACATTCTCTTTCTTTTGGAATTCTATTTACTAATGTCAGAACTTGATTTGCTTTTGACCGCTCTTGATTATGACTTAATAAACTAAACAATAGCCACTTGTTTGCCTCGTCCCAGATGATTTTGTGAGAGGTTCAATTCACTGTCTGCTCCTCATTTCAATCTTCTGCTGGATCTTCTTATGTATGAACTAATAAGTCAGAATATTTGAGAATTTTTTGCTATTTTTATGTTTGTAATGTCTAGAAAGGCACTGTCAACAATTGAACAGAAGGCTCAAATCAAAATTTTGAGTTTCCCGTTAACCATCTTAATGCTACGGCGTTCGTAAGTTTTGCCTCTTAACGCTCCGACGTGTTTCCCTAAACGTTTTTGGTTAAGTATATCTTGCATATGATACTTTCATAAGGTTTCATTGTTAGCTTGTCTCCAAGATGTAGGAATAGCACAATTTCACAGTTTTGTGAAAATGATAAAAGAAGCGTCAGAAAATGGCTGTCCTGTGGTTGAGACATAACATAATTTAACAATAGTACTCTTTCTGGCAGTATTGTGGTATTTGTTTTTTGCATAAAGCAATTATTGGAGTATGGAAGAATGGAAAAGCATGCAGAAACCAGTGAAACCACAAGAGCTCTCCCCGTAAAGCCTTATAAGGTCTGCATTGTGTAACCACGTCCCTCATGATGATATGGCTAAAGGAAACCATAAATCTTTCTCTAACCCCTTGTGAGTGATAACCCAGTTCTCTCCTAAGTCACTATTTGACTCCCACCAAGCAGAATATGAGATTCCCATGGAGTGCCCCAGAGAGAGAATACAAAATCAGGATTTCACTTTGGGGTCTTGAACTGCACTGCTGGGGTGCTAATGATCTATCTCACCTCCGTTGACCTTGTCTTCTGAACAAAAATGCAAGTGTCATTCATGTTTCTTTTGTCTCCCAGAGGGTAGATGTAAACAAGTATGAAACAGTGTTTGCAGTGCGAAAATATCTGAAGGAAGGCAATCACGATATCCTTAAAATTCACCAGATAATGTAAAATTATTATAAGTACACTATCAGTCCTTTATGTACATGATTTATTGAAATGTTGAACAAATACTTGTTCCTTAAATGCCACTAAAATAGCAAACTATACAGCATTGAGTCTGTGATGCATTTTTTTACAAGTGTAGAGTGTGGTTGAGTGTAACATAAATGTGCTTGATGTAACATATTAACCTTAATTTTGCACAAAACAGGCAATGTTAAACATTTTCATCAATAAAACAGTTATTGTGCAAAAAGGAATTATAACTACTAGGCAGTTATATTACCATTAGTCTTGTAATGGAAACATTTAATTATTATTTAATTTTTCCTGACAAAGATAAGTGGTTAGAAGATAAATGGATGGATTATTCCATCGTTTTATTAAAATTTTATAAACAGATTGCTACTTTGAGCAAAATATATGGTAGAAGGCAGACAAATAAGCAAGTATCTCATGCAACATATTAGGTGCAGGATTACAAACATACACTTAATATCATGTAATTGCATACATCTTCTATCGTCATTGTCTGTTATATTCCTTATAAATTATTTCTTTCCCACTCCCCAAGTAAAATAAAAATAAAATAGTATATTGGAGGGTTGTTTTTCAGGAAAAGTCTGTCTGCTGTTCTAGCCAAAGTGGGCTTTCTTATAAACTGCATGATTTTCTTAACTGAAGTGTTGCTGTATTTATGACTCACCTATCAATCATAAACGAGTCACTTTTCTATTGTCATTATGCCATTGTTTTACTTTGCTGCACTGTTGATATTGTCACTTCAGCATTGCAATAGTAGGAGTTGAGTGAAAGCATAATTTCCCTCATTTGAGTAGCGATATTTAAAATTGGATGCACCACAACAGAGACTTTATCTGAGGATAAACCATGATTTCAAATATGTTTCAACTGTTGTCCTGTTTACTACTTGTTTATTCGTGGAATTTGCTGCATCAGGCTCCTAAATTCATTTTAACAATATTATGCACACTGATATAGTTGTACAATGCTTCAATAAAATGTTCCATAACCATGACAACAAATGCTTGACAGATACATTTACAAACTGAGGAACATGAGTGAGCCATTCCAGTGCAGGTATAAAGTATGAGCAGAGGGTATCTAATGCATGCAGTTAGTTTTAAGGAGGTGCTGTATAAATATGCACAAGGGTAAATATTTTCTGCATGTCGCATTATTCAGCAGTTTTGGTAATGTTTTTGCATGCATACAAATTGTTTTCCTGATTTCTTTTTCCACCTGGTATTGTTATGATGCTACTTTAGTGCCCTTTCTTTGGTTAGTATGTGATAGCTATACACTTGTTTTGTATTTTTTGCTGTAGCTACACACAAAAATAATGCATGGCTCTATAGTTCACAGTGTTTGCCAGATTATTATCCAATAAAGGGAAAGGAAATATACCAATTAAATAATATGACCCACTGTCAATGTGACTAATATCATAATCATTACCGTCGTTGTCGTCAATTTGCTGTATAGCTATGTATTGCTACGCCTCAGAGGTCTATTGAAAAAATTGTATTTGCACGTATCCTGCATGTATATTCTAATCACAGTTTGACATTAATCTTTTTATTTTATTAGCTGCTAATAGCTCTCTAAATTTGCTTTTTAAAAAGTTATTCGGTTCATGTCTATATATCTTTAAAAATGGTGTATACATAGCTACAAAAATGCTATTTCTTGCATATCAATTACTACATAACAAGAGATTTTCTGCTTTAAGAGTTTTGCGTACAAACTGAATGTTTTTTTTTCTGTTTCTTGAAGTACTGTGTGCGCTTGTCAAAACGGCCGTCCCTAAATCAAAGCTCGAGTGTGGTTTACCTTTGAAGCAACGACAACGTTTGGTGAACAAACCTATGGAACTTCCGATGCACGTCAGCCATGAGGGGGGTGAGTAGACTATATAAATGCAGAGAAGGGGCCTGGCCCATGCAGCAAACCAGTTCTGCTCCACCCACTAACGTGAGTACTAGCTATCAGAACTGCAGCAGTGATCCAAGTTACCTTGCAAGTGTAGCTTGCTCTCTAGGCTCTGCAGGAGGATGGAGCTGACAGAGTCCAGGTTGTCATAGCTGCTGCATCCCAGCGGGCCTGTGCGTGTCTCTGTGACCTGAGAGGGACACAGAGGAGATGGCCTTACTCATTTTTTGTTCCTTTTCATGCATTGCTTGATGTCTGTTTCACATGAGCACATATTATGAATGAAGCCAGGAAACCACTAATTGCTGTATCCCATATAGATAATTGACATGTTTTGTGAAGATTTATCCCTGATTTAATATAATACTATGAAATAAGGTTACACCGCAAAAATAAGCCATAGTCATGTAAACAAATAAGGTATTGCCTTTCCTTCTGACCATCCATCTCTCAACCACCATTGCTTAGAAATGCGCTGGTCACAAGCAAGCTTTGTCAAGATAAGACCGAATGTGTAATGTAAGTAGAATAATTCCATATTTTAAACCTGAGTAATATTAAACATTTATGAACACGGTAGTGGTGTAGGCCTAGTCTGGTAATGCAGATTCTCAGTGAGTTGTGAATAACGCAATTCGGAATATTCTGAATTAAAAGGTCAGTTTTTATATGTCAACATTAAATAAAAACAAAGAATGTGCAATATATATTTAATCTTTATGTTTTGCATTGCAAGTATAATTCCAAAAAACATATTATAATGGCCAAGTTATAATTATTAATATATATGTAATGGTCTTTTGTTTTCCAGGTGAAGAGATTTGCATACTTTGAACACTATTTTCTTATTCATCCAGAGATGTCACATGGGTGCTGATTATTTTCATGTAACCGCACAGGTAGTTCCAGCAGCCTATTAACAGTTCTATATTAATGCAATTTAGTGTTTTATTAAACACGTAAATATAAAAATCCATGTGACTCTTTATTCAGAAATAAGCAGCAATTCTTATATGTATACTTTTCCTTGGTTTACAAAACGCAAGCGCCTGTCTGTTGACGGTTTCTATGGTAACTTAACTGATGTGCCACTTCCAGTGAGTAGCCTGGGCAGGCGTTCTGTACTTATAGGGACTATATTTTTAAGAGCACACTGGAACATTGTTAAATGCTAATTGAAATAATTTTCTCTTGAAAAATTAACCGTTACTAGGTCATTCTATTTTAGGCCATTCTATTCTATTCTTATTTTTTGTCTATTAACCGTGGCATAAGAGGGATATACCTCTTTAAAGTGTGCTGTTACACGAAAATAATCAACTCCAACTTGTTAGTGGCCCTCCACTTTATGTTGGGCTGCATTACACCACGTTTTCTTAGATTTTTTTTCATATAACCACATACCTCATTGTGTTTTATCCTTTATGTAACATGTGTACAGTTACTGTCCGTCAACTTTTTTGTCTACTCAATCACATTTCTTAAAATATATTCCACTCAATTCACTTTGAAATACCTTAATTTACCTTTTCTTTAAAATATTTATAACAATAGGCGAGTTAAAATCCTGAGAGAAAGATCAATAGAATATCACCTATATATTGAGCTGCCAAAGAAACCTATAAATGTCTTTGAATGCTGGATCCAGCTGAAGGATCTGCCATCTATTTCTCCTCTAAGCTAATGTCCCTAGGGGATAGCGACAGTTTGAATCACACTTGCCCCAAGCTTCACATTCACATAGGCTGGAAATAAACGATTGTGCTACATAACCATGACAGCAGCAGATAGATTGCTCAGCAACACAGTGTAAGTGCGTGATGAGTTCTTCAGCTTAGTGCTCATACAAAACTCATACAGTCATACAAAACATATTTTCTATGCGGGTGACTCTAAAAGGAAATTTTGTGTGGATGCGGATATACTAAGCAGGGTTAATATCACGGTGACTTGCCAGAACCTCGAAGGATTTATGTTCTTGTATTTGCTTGTATTTTAATTGAGGTTGCTCTGCTGAATTGATATTTTATTCAGTGATTCTGTTCTAAGTGGGATATTACATAATGAAAACAATAGGTCCTCACAGAGAGCTCGATAAGTACTACTGAAAACTTTTCCCTAATCCTGATTTGTTTTAGTGTGATACAGTATGAGTGTAAGCCTGTTCATTCAAAAAAAAAAATACAAAAAATTGTAAGACATTCATTTTATCAGTACATCAACAATGATTTTGAATAAAGATATGTTTTAATTACTTTACATTCACACACATACTGCTGTAATGCTGGCTCAGGGTTAAGCCTCATCAATATGCATTTGCATGCGTTGCTAAGTTCTAAAGAATTCAGGGGGCGCATGACAAATGGAATTCTCTCTACTGCAGAGAGCTGGAGTTATAATAGAACACAACCAATGTGTTATATAATGAGCAGTAGGACTACTGCAAAGCTGACAGCGCTTTTTGTCTAGCTCCAGAGTGTGACATTCCAGAATTTATGGCATCCAGGTGCAGCTTTGGCCAAGGCATTAATAGCTACACATGTGGCCCCATATTACTATTTTGTGCTTTGCTTGTGGTGAACGGTCTTCTAAGGAGGACAGGAGCGTAACTCAGTCAAAAAATTCAGCAGTGATAAATGAGAGAGACTTTTGTGTTATGGAGCTCTCTTGTTCCTCCATCCCAAGCAGTGCAGTTTTGTAGTTTTTGGGTTGGGTTGTGCTTGAGACATTGGGGTACCTCAGCGTTAGTTACATTTCAGATTATGTAATATTTTTGTGAGGGTGACCTTCAGGTACTGACTCACTGTGTGGTTATTCAATGAAAGGATGGTAAATGCTGGTGTCATTAATCAAGTGAAAAAAGCAACATTTTCCTGTTTACAAAAAAGGCCAAAAGGATGTCTTTAATTCACCGTTATAAAAATAATTTCTTTTTTGAATTACTTAAGAAACTTTTGAAACTGAGGTGGAAAAAAAGTTATGCAGATTAAATATAAAGTTGCCTCTGTATACATATCCTGCATAGTGGATATTTGTTTATTTGATGGATTTTAACATTACTATGTATTTGCAAAGCTGCAATTTGTACTGTAGGTGACATTCCGTTTCAGAAAGGAAATTTTTATCTTTTCGTACTCGGCAGTTCTGTATTCCATTTTATTCCACTTTCAGTAAAATTGGGCATAAATACATCTAAAAGGTTGCAGAAAATAGGAAACTGCAAAAGTTACAGAAAATGGCTCAGCAGACTGTTTGTTGAACATGTACAGTATAAACAAAGGGTTTGGAATGGGCCAGAATTTTATGTTGGATTCTGTTTTTACAGGAAAATGATTAGCGAAGAAATGACAAACATTTTACCAGATGCATAATGTAAAATTGGTGTTTCTAAGGGAAATAAACTAAGAGCAAGAAAAGGGGCATTGTTCCGATGTTACTATAACAAAACAGAACAGAGTAACACAGGGGAACAGCAAGTAAGGATCCAGTACAGCAAATGACCAGACACTTACTCTTTACACAAAACTCTCAGCTTGTGCAATATGTCCATCTATATATAATCGATAATCCACTGCTTATCCGGTTTGGGGTCGGCGCCTATCCCAGGAAGAACAGGGACAGGCCGAGACAGATGTAATAATTTTTAATAACTTTTTTTTTTTTTTTTACTTTTTTTCACTTAATCATCTCATTCTTAACTTCATAATTTCCTTTTTAATAACTTTTGTTCCGTGTTCTTTTTCCTTTTGGGAAATTTATATATCGTCTGCTTTTTTCACAGCAGCCTTAAACAATACATTTCAGCACCACAGTAAAACCTGTCCAACCAGGGTGTTATCAGAATATGATAATAGGGCTGTGACTGAAATCAAATTAACTCTAACCTTCGGGGTGTTACGCTCCTTTCAGTGACAGTAAGACTGAAAACTTAAGAACCAGATCTGACTTCATTTTATGTACAGTATAATCCCGTTATAGTGGACTCGCTTATAACGGAATATCGTCTATAACGGAAAAGGTCTGCTGGTCCAGGCCGTGCGCTTTTACGAACATGCAGAAAAAGCATCAGATATAGCGGACTCGCATATATATCGCTTATAACGGACAAACAGTTTGGTCCCCAAGGCCACTTTTAGCTGTAGTTTTGTTCGGCTATAACGGCGTGTCGGCTCCGCCTACAAGGCACGTGGCGTGCCTGTGATATCCAGTGCAGAAACGTAGTCGGGATTATTAATAGTTACGCTCTATAAATAGGCATGGCGTAATAGCAGGCAACACTGATTGGTCTGTGTGGCTGTCCATCACCAGGCACACTGTGTGTCGGCAGACGACGCTCACAGCTGGAGGGATGCAGTAAGCAATGAAGTCAAGGTTACTAATGTACCGTACATGTATAACCACTTATAGGCCATATATACTTCCAACAGTCAGGTAAAGTTGGATTACTACATGTACAATATAAAAATTTATACCACAAGTGTGTCTGCTGGGGTGTAGCATGAGTAAACGGTGTTCTGTAGTTGTGTTCTGGGCATACAGCAACTCTGGATATAACAGACTTTGAATGTAACGGACTGTTTTGCCAGATCCCTTAAAGTTCGTTATAACGGGATTGTACTGTATTTGTTTATTTATTGTTTGTTTATTTTTTCAATTTATATGTTTGGTTGTTTCCCATTTTGCAGTGGTGATTTGGAACATCCTACAGTACAATACTGAGAAGTGTTACACGTTCAGGGCGGGTTTTTCCTCTCGCTACACAGAAGACTGGATGCTCTGTTCCCATTAGTCTGAAGATAGATGTGCTTTGTGAACTTGAGCTGTTTCTATTACAGAATTATAACTCAATGCAATTTGATATTTGCAGTCTATGGGTCTGATTCTTTATGTCGTGGCTAAATTTAATTGGATCACGCATGAGTCTCCCAAACTACCTTGTGATACTCTTAAGTCAGGATTGACTTTAAAGGGAATTGTTATAGCTGTGGTTATGCTGCAGACAGGCAATAGCAAATTTTTCACATCAGTTTTTCAGAAATTACAATAATGCTAAATGCCCGGTGGACTAATCACTAAACAATTCACTATGCTATTACTGAACACTTTATTGAATTACTACTTAAATTACAGGCCGTTCCCTCACACCTCCAGGGTTGGTGGGTGTGTTCTTCCTGTGTCAGGCAGGTTTCTGTGGAAAATCTAGTTTTGATATGCAGTTAGGCTATTCGGTGTCTCTCAATTATTCATAATGTGAGTGTGTGTATTTGCCCTGTGTTGGACTGCCATTTCATCCAGGATGTACCCCAGTGTTTCTTATGATGGTAAGTATCAGCCAGAGACAGCTAAGACTTCTCTCATAGGCACTCTTACAATGACCTCACAATGCCATGCTCAGACAAAATTGATCAATATGCTCTCATAATTACATATTACATTATGTCTATCCCAAAGAAGAAAGAAATCCAGACCTTAATAGCATTGGTGGAAATCTGTATCTCATGGAGTTTTCTCATGGTTGCATCCCTGTCTATGAAATAGGAGGATGCGAGCTGATGTAAGGCCTCCACACCCTGAGTTGCATTCACCATCCTCCTGTCCAGCTTGCTCTTGTCCATGTACATGGTCAGTGCCTCCTCACCTGTGGGAAAGAGTGCAAGCTTTTTTCATATCACGCTTTGCCAAATGTGTTTACATTTCCCCCAAGTGTAAGCAGTTTTGGAGCAGGAGGCTCATAACATCTTCCAATGAAGCAAGAACCTAATGAGACTATTCAATGACCTGAAGTGCAACTGTCACGGCATGGCATGGCACAGGCATGATCCACTGACGGGCTCCGTGACAACAAGGGTTTATTGATGAAACTGAACAGAACACACTTGGGAAGACCACAAAATGAAGGAACCATGAGGGGTCAAATACTAAACAAGGGAAAACACAAGTAACAGAACCATAAATAAACCTACGAAGGTAACCAGGCAACACACGGAATTGAACTAGGTACTGTAAATGGGCAGAGTAACAACACTGACAAATGGAGTGAGGGCAGGCACTTAAATACAATGGTCACAACGAAAAACAAGGGGCAGGTGTGGCTATACAGGAATAAGGGCAACAAGGAGCAGGTGAGGACAATCAATAAATCAACCAATCAACAAAGGCACAGGACAGCAAGCAACAGGTGAAGTAACTAAAAAATAACACGCAGAGAACCAGGTAACCTAAGAAACACTGATGGTTAACAAAACTATGGAAGACATAAGGCTGCACAGAACAGAATAAAACCAGGCACAGCAGGGTAAATCAAAAATGAGGACAAAAAGCAAAAGACAGAGATACACAATACCAAACACACTGGAAAAAAACAATAGTACATAAATAACAGATGGCCAGAGGCCAGCCTCAAACGTATGACGCGAGGGTTTACAGTCTTTAAGCCACAGACTCAACCCATAGAGCTATGTGGCATTCTGGGAAGTGGGAAGAACACACTAGGCAGAAGGGCTAAGAGACAGAGAGGGGAAGAGTGGGATGACCAGCCTGCTGGCCAAAATGGGGAAGGGACACAAAGGGCAGGGTGGACCTACACTGACCCTGACATGCAACATTAGGAACAGAGAGTTGTCACATGACATTATAAAATATTATAGAAATTTAGGAATTTATGGTCATGGACTTAGATGTGAATTAGGATTGCACATACATTATTAGGATTCATATTAAGTTAAACTAATGTGTATGTCAAGAATGCTTTGCATTAACTTACCATGTATTACACAAATTATACATATAGTTTTATATTTATAAGTAAGGGTCATTGCTATAAGCATTATATCTTGAACAAAACTATCCTGGCATACTGTAGTATCTCAGATTCCTGTTTGAGCATTAAGAAATGATGATCTGTTGCCAGCAGCTACCTGCCTCTCCTTCTGGAAATGAATGGGGTTTCATTATCGCAGCATTGCCCAGGTGAGGCTAATTAACATCATTTAAATAATGTCATCACCCAAATAGGCAGTATCAGGCAGTCTATGGCCTGTAATTAAGATGTTTCACACAAGTGATATTTATCTCATTACATCTTCAGTAATTTTTTGTTTGTTGGTGTCCAGAAGTAAATAAATACATGTCATTTTCAGTCAAAAGTTATGATTATGTAGTAATCTTGATTTAATCTTATGCTTAAATTAGCTATGCTCATTTTCAGAATGTGCATACTAGGAAATTAGTATTTAAAAAGATTATGTACCGCTCAGTATATAATGTTTTATATACACTGTAGTTTTTTAAGCGTTAAATGCAACCCTGTGTGATGCATTACCTCTCTCAGATAACTATGAATGAGAAAGTTACTCTTAAGATTATGTCTAACTGTGTCAAAGCATAATGAATGTATAACCCATCTCACCATATTTCCTCTGAAAGTTAAATACATACATATTGGTCTGCCTAACATAAAGTTTTAGCAGAAGTGATACAAACAGAATCACAGAAAAAATGTTGGAATTATACATGCAAGATGGTAAATTAAAATAATGAAACACAACATAAACATAAAACAGAATATTTTACAGCAAAACGACAACATTTCAACAAAACATGAAACTCACTAAACCATTGAAAGAGAAGCCTACGTAAAAAAAATCAGATTTCAGAAAGTGGAATTATGAGCTTAAATGATTTTGCACAGCTCATAATCATATCAGCATTGATTTCATATTGAATTACTTAGGAAAACAGGTGACATTTCACATCTGACAGAATGACAACTGCTGACATCACGGTGACAAACATTAGCGTTCAGCAGAAACTCAAATTTATCTTTGATGGCATGACGCGAGAAAAGCATTTGGATGATTAGAATTTATTACATAAATAGAAACCTGACTGCCTTTAACTTGCTGCTACCGTATTCTTATTTCTTCCCCTAGGTGCATACTTTAGCATCAGCATTCCCGTTGCTACCTGTCTTGAATCAGCAGTTTAACTCCATGTCTTCCAACCCCATCACAGCCTGAGTCAGCTATATATCTGTCACTGTGTATAATTATTGGGACACACAGCATCCTTACTCTGCCCCTGTCAGGACATAAAACAAATGCCCCTGAATCACCTTTCGCTGCATTTTATTTCTGACAACTGACCACCCTGACTTGGGTAAAGGATTGGAAATATTTTTCCTGTCCCTGTCATGCCTTTCATGAATATTTGGATATTTGAACATGCATTTTTATAACCTCATAATTCTGCCTGTGGGCATAGAGGGACCATGTACAATTTTAATAGGCACAACCTGGCAAACATCTCAGCATGTTCTTGAAAAATGAGAAAGTGCTTATTTAAAACGGTACAGGGAACAGTCCCATCAGCTTTTTACCTCCCAGAGTGCCAGAGACAAGGATGTGGGTGCCATATTTCTTGATGATGGTGTCGATAAACTGCTGGGTGGAGGGACGTCGGCCCAGCTGCCTCACGCTCTGCTGGAACGTGGGCATCAGCGGAAGCGGGTGCCGGAGCAGGTCCCTCCTCTCGACGGCAGTGTTCCTCACCTTCCAGCGTCCGAATTCTCTGTCAGCCCAACACAGGAAGTTCCTATCATATTTCAGCAAAAGTGTTCAAGTTCACCTGAATTCCACTTCAAAATTCATAGTAAGGTAAGTCAAATTATGATACGAATGGAGGAAATATTCCACACTAGTCATGCCATTAAGTAATATTTTCGATGAGGAACCCAGACCCTAAATACTAACGCTAACTATGACAACCTTAACCCCTACCCAGCCCTAACCATAACCATAAGTAACCAAGCAAAATATAAGAGTTGTTGCATTTTTAGTTTTTTCATTGCAGTCACAGATTTTTATTAAATTGAGTTTTCTTTTATGGGGACCAGGAAACTGGTCTCCATATGGGAAAAAAACGGGTATTCATCACGTTGTGGGGACATTGTGTCCCCATAAGGTAAGGTATACCAACTGACACACACACACAGACACACACAGGTTTGTAATTATATCTTTGTATTGGGAAAAGTCATCCCAACATGAAGACCTTAACCCCTACCCAGCCCTAATCTTAAGCATAAGTAACCAAACAAAATATGAGACTTCTGGTATTTTTACTTTTTTGATTCCAGTCACAGATTTTTCTAAAATTGAGGTTTTACTAACGGGGACCTAAAAAATGTCCCCAAACATAAGGAAGTCTCAGGTTTTACACACTTTGGGGACATTTTGGTCCCCAAATGTGATCTATGCAAACCCACACACAGACACACACACAGAGACTAAGTCAAGCACTAAGGTCAATTAAATGCGGGGTCGGGACGGGGAGATCCAGGGAATACTGCACATTATTGTCAGCTTGTTTGCCATTTGTATGCTAAATTGTATGTTCATTTTAACTAGTCTAATGTTATACTGAATATGTTTATTTCCAAAATAAAATGCTAATATATCAACTTTTTGTATGTCTGCTATAAAGATGCACCGATCCGATATTCGGATCGGTATCGGCGTGACCGATCCACATCCTATACTTACTTATTTAGTTTTTGGCAGTCTCTAAAAAGATAGCTCCTATTTCATGTTAAATGTATTTGTACAATAGTGTTTAATGGACAATCCCACTTAACGGGCACGCAACTGTGTGAGACAAAAAAAAGCAATGGATGATTTGGGAGTCGTTAACTTGGACTGTTTTGCGAACTCGCTGCAGCTTGTGATACAAGAGGGGCTGCCATCGCAACAAAGTGTAACTGAGCTGGTGCCAATGGGAGAAAAATTGTGTTGCAATTTAATAATTAGCCACTTGGGTATACTTGCTCTGAAGATATTCATATTGAACTGCAAATGCCTCAAAAACGCTTAAAACAAGATGTACAAACGAGGTGGAACAGTACATTATGTATGTTTGTAGTAGCCTAATTAAATATTTTTTGGCATACATTTTTTCCATCTGTATTTACTAGCTTAAAAAAATTATTACAAATATAACAAAGTACAAAGAGCTCTTGTATTGGAATCTGTATCGGAATTGGCAGTTGTGTATCGGAATCGGATCGGAACTGAAAAAATGTGCATTGGCCCATCCCTAGTTTGCTATTGTTTAATATTCACAATATTAGGATCTGGCACATTGTATTGATTTTATGTACACCTGACTGTCCTGTGGGACAGTTTTTCGACAGTTAACTTGTGTGTGTACAGCCAAAAACAACACAGGCAGCAGTAACATATGGGGGTATTTTTCATACTTCGCTTAAATTATCCGAGATCAGATGCCTCATTTTGGATGAGTTAATGCCAGTGAAACTCATCCGGGATAAGTCAGTTTTTCAAACACAGCTATGTAGTAGGTTAGTCTAGCTGGATCCATTCATCCGAGATGATTGCGTGCACCCTCACTGCTTGAAAACTTCATCGGCAAGTCTCTCATTGGCTTCCACAAAATGTCAAAAAACAGGGCAGAATTTTTCACGCAATCCGAGCAGGACCTTTTATTAGAGGGTATGATAAATTCAAAGATTTAATATGTACTAAAGGAAAGATATCAAAAGCGGCCCAAGCCAGGAAAGACCACTAGCAAAAAGTGTCCGACAAATTAAATGTGTAAGTAGTTTTTAGTTATTGTAGCCTATTTATCACTTGAATATAGTATTACGTTTCCAGTGTTTCATTATTATTTTATTTTCATAATTACAGATCAAATACAAGCACAATCATGCAGGACATGGGAACAAGTTAAAGTGAAGTACAAAAATATACTTCAAACTGGT
>JAODLD010000046.1:17975123-17987806 GCA_026781065.1 Mormyrops boulengeri
GAAACTGCTTCTTGGTTATTAATCCTATGGCAGAATGTCAAACTGTGCTTAAAACATCTGTCCATCCATCCATCCATTCATCCATTTTCTATACCTGTTTGTCCTATGCATGGTCATAGGTATCCAGAGCCTTGAGCTACAGGCTCAAGGCAGGGGATAACCCAGGACAAGCCACCATTGCAGGGCACAGTACTTCATACATGTGTACCTAAAACTACGTATGTGTTCTGTCTCTTCTTTTGACTCAACTTTCTTAAGCGCCAGTGTGAAAATTATGACATGTAGATTAATAATATACTGCTCTGGGAAAAATTAAGAGCAAAAATTTTATTAGTTTCACTCATTTTTCAATTTATGGGTATGTACCTATGTAAAATATGCATTCTACTGTCCTTTGCAAACTCTAGCCTGGCTCTTCCCTTCTTCTCATTGATGAAGGGCTTCTTCCTTGCTTTATGGGTCTTCTGTCCTGCTTCTAAGACCCTGATACAAACTATCCTAGCAGTGCACCTCACACCTGCACTTAATGTTTCCCATTATTTTTGAAGGTCACTTGAGGTCATCCTCCGATTTATGAGACACTACTGGATAAGTTGACAGTCATCTCTGGCATTAGGAAGTTATTTCTGCCCCCTACCTGGCTGGTTTTTGGTTATTGCCAGTGTCTCCTACTTCACCTTGTTCTTGGGTACTGCTGTCTTAGAAACTTTGAGCCTGGAAGCAGCCTGCCGCTCAGTGTAGCCTTATGCCAGCAGAACCATGATTAAAACAGGATTTAAATGCAGATGGAGTGGTCTCCTAATATTTTCCAGAGCTGTATAATATTTGATTTGCAATTAACTTACTTACTGTATGCAGTATCTATGCAGTACAATGCATTTTTACAACGGGGCAAAATAAATTGTTCTTTTCACAGCTGGTCACTTGCTTTTATAACAGTCATATAAAATCTTCAAATGAGCACATGAATGGCACCTATAGGCATCTAACACTTTGAACACCAGTTCTCAAACCAGCTAGTAGATCACCATGCAGGACCATTCTGTAGATCATAATCAATTAAAATGCTTGTCAGAGCATGTTTTTTTCATTTTTTTTATGCCTAATGTATTAATGTGTTTTGTATTCCTACGAGATACGATATGTAAATTAACTTGTGTTTTGCTGACCACTTTTGGTTTTCAGACAATAGCTATTAATTGCTAACCCATTTATGACTTGTACGATATCCCACCACTGAAAGCACAGCAGTACTCCTTTTCTGCCGCAATAATGCTGTCTCACGTCTTTTTTACTAAAACCTTCCATTTTTTTTCTAATTAAGCAGTTGCCAAAAATGGTCTTAACAGTGTAACAGACTGAGGAACTTTTATGAAACTTAAAGAGAATTACTTGATCAAACATAAGCATATTATATTAAAGGATGTGAGGGCCATCTGTACTAATTTAAAATGTGGGAGATCTTAAAAATCATAAGCATACTGGCCATTTTGCCAGTTCCAAATAGTAATAAAGAACTCAAACATAGACATACATTACCAACATCAACAGTCTTTTGTTGCCAAGGGGGTGTCAAACATTCTATAAAAAAAGTTCATTTTATTATTATCTCGATCGGAAGTTTAACATTCTTTTTTTTAAAATAATTTGCCCAGTGGCAGGTCATGTGGGGTGTTCCCAGTATGCATTGATCAGTATCTACCAAAAGTGATCCAAGGAAGGCCAACTGGTAAACCGGTGATGGGGTCATGCAGATGTGCATGGGGAGTGAAGGCCAGCCCATCTGCTCCGATCCCACAGGAGAGCTACTGTAGCACAAATTGCTGAAAAAGTTAATGTTGGCTATAATAGAAATGTGTCAGAACACACAGTGCATTGCAGGTTGCTGTTAATAGGGCTGTGTACCCACAGACCGGTCAGAGTACCCATGCTGACCCCTGCCCACCACCAAAATACCTACAATGGGCCTGTGAGTGTCACAACTGGAACATGGAGCAATGGAAGAAGGTGGGCTGGTCTGAAGAGTCATGTTTTCTGATACACGATGTGGATGGGCAGGTGCGTGTGCATCACTTACCTGGGGAAGAGATGGCACCGGGATGCACTATGAGAAAAAGGCAAGTTGGCAGAGGCAGTGCAATGTTCTGCTGCGAAACCCTGCGTCCTGGCATTCGTGTCAGTGTTACTTTGACACACGCCACCTATCTAACTATTGTTGCAGACCAAATACACCCCTTTATGTCAATGGTACTCCCCGAAGGTAGTGGCCTCCTTCTGTAAGATAATGTGCACTGCCACACTACAAAAATTGTTCAAGAATGGTTTGAGGAACATGAAAAAGAGTTCACCTTATAGGACTTAAAGGATCTGCTGCAAATGTCTTGGTACCAGATACCAGAGGACACCTTATGTGGTCTTATAAAGTCCATGTCTCAACGGGTCAGAGCTGTTTTGGCGGCACGAGAGGGACCTACATGGTATTAGGCAGGTGGTTTTAATGTTATGGCTGATTGTGCAGTTACTCAAACGGAATGGCCATGCTAGTTTTTTTAAGAAGTAGCCAAAAACGTAAAAGAAAATACTTTGCAGATTTGCAGATACCAAAGAGAGGATATTAACTACATATTTGTACAGTATTTTTATGTTTATGAATGGTTTATGTTTATTACAATAACATTTGTTTCTCTCCTCACTAAGATACCTTTTATCAAACTGTTTCTCATCTGGTGGGTCGTGGACTGGGTAGTTAAAATTACATATATTTAGAAATTTAGACCATTTTGTGTAATGTTGGCAAATTGTGTCAGCAGCAACCTCCTCCAGTCAGCAGGTTTTATGGATTATATGTACAGTATATGGTTCAAAACTTTGAAAGATTGTGTTGTGACTTAATGACTAAAGGACAATGTGGGTCCTGAGACTAAACCAGTTGATAACCACTGTTTTAGCATGATTCAGAATGAATGAAATGACAGTTGTTCTCAGATATGGTACATCTTGAAGCAATACTTACCTATAAATTTTATATCTGGTTGTAAATCCTTGACGGTATCTTTCCACAAAGGAGAGGTAACTCCGAGAGTGGTGGAAAGGCCCGCGGTCAGAGATGAGCCAATCAAATTGCTTGGAGACATGTTGCTCGGCAACAGATGGATCCTGACGGGAACACTGAACTGCTATATGGTCCCATATAAACAGGAAGCAGATGAACTCAATAAACCTCCAGTTCATGCTTTTCTTTCAGCCACTCTCTGCTCATTCTTGCTCCATTCTGTGGAGACCTGCCAAGGGACATAGAGATATCAACCATTAAAAACATCTCAGAACTTTACAGAATGCCTTATATTACCCTTCTGTATTCCTACAGTCATGGAATTGATGGTTCATACTCATTTATTTCTAGATTTCTGCAGAAATGTGAGGTTGTTTTAAATTTGTTTAAAAAGTAGAAAACAGTGTAGCTGATGGTATTACTGCATGGCACAGTTGTCCGTTTATCCATTAATCCATCCAGCTTCCAACGTATCCTGGTCACAAGTAGGAGGGCAGAACAGGAGACTATCCCAGACTGAGTAGGTCACACGGATGGAGTGCCAGTCTACTAAAGCTGTGCTTTTTGAAATAATTTATTCACACCATTTTATTCACATCATCCAGGTTCATTTGACAGTAAATCCTTAAAAATAATTGTTCTTATGTGGCATTAATCAATATTGTATGATTTCTGTCCCAGGCATCTTCAAGAGACACCTGAATGAATTTTAAGTACAATGTGTCAAGTTACTCATTGACCTAAGGGATATTTTTATTGAATAGTTAGAAATGTATTCAATACAATTAGAAAATTAAACTATTACATATTCCTTGTAAAGTGTATCAGTTTACTACACTAAAAGTCTGTAATTTAACATGTGTAATGATATATAACTGTAACATTATTTTAAGGAAAGCATATTTTACAAAATGTAGTTTATAAAAAGCTTCTGTTGCAGTTTATTTAGCAGACACTTTTGCCCAAAGTGAAACGCATTTTGAGAAAGCAGGCTCACACTCTTCCTGGGTTCAGGGTCTTGCTCACGGTCCCAACAGTGAATTCACTCAACCAGCTATAGCATCTGAAGCGATGACCTTTCAATCACAGGCAGTGTCCCAACCCTCTGAGCTTATCCGTTTATTGGAGATCACAGTAAACAATTTGAAAGAGAATTTTTAAATATCCTTTTTGAGTAATTTATTTCCTGTTCTTATATTTATTGTATTATGTGTCTTGGTGAATTCTGTTGGACCTTGGTTCTGCATTACGCCATGAATTTTGACCAGTTATTTAGTTTCTCTGACATCATTTCACCGGCTGGATTGACTTGGAGCACCTATCACACACAGGTCTAAAACCCATTTGTCACAGGTTCTGAAGATTTCCGCTCCAGCGGCAACTTTCACATGAAATTTGTGTTAGAGTGATACGTTTTAGTCCTCTAGGACCAGCCTGCTGCTTACAACATTCATATAGTCCTCTTTTCACCGTTATGGGTTAGGAGTAAAAGGTCGCCAGTTTGAATCCAGTGGCCAGCAGAGTAATCATGTCACATCTGCGTCACCAAGCAAGGCTCTTAACCTCAAAAAACTCTGTTGGATAAATGGATGACTCTGTGTTCTGCCCCCAAAGGTCACTATCACCTGTGTATTAGAGTGCCTCATCGGAGAACAAGATGAGATATGTGAAAACTAAAAGAGTGTCTCTGAAATGGCAAATAAAAGTATTATTATATAAACATCTGAGCTGGTCAGCAGTAACTGCAAGGGAAAGGCATGAATTCTGACTCAGTATGACAAACTGAATTAAGATGATCATAGTCTGTACAGCCACCCCAGCAAAATGAACTAACGGCCCACTACTGCAATAACCTGAAGAGACTTAAGCTTATTTGTATGCAACTTCATTTTGTTCTGCAAGAGCTGCCTGACCTTCAGAAAGCACAGCTCAGCATCCCAGCACAATAATGAAATTCAGGGCTTGTCCAAAGCCAATCACACCAATGCCTACAATCAATGGGCAATTTAAAATACATTGTAATACATTAATGTGCTGAGTTACTGTTCCAATTTACCTGTACCTGATTTATCGTCTTCTACCATTTTCTGAAACGAGCCAGTGGACTGCAGCAAGAATCAATACAGAACCACGGGTACAGGATCAATACAGAACCACAGGAAACCTGCTTTCAAATGTCACATGCAAAACCGTAATGTGCTTGAGTCTGCTGACTGAATGCCAGCTGCAGGTGTGTGAATACTTCAGAGTCCTTCAGCAACCCCTTGAAAAAGGTCCACGAGGCAGGTCACTGGGATAACTGAAGTAACTATAACAAGCCAAAAGGAGTCAGAGCATCATTCTCTTAGGCAGACATGTTTGCTAGAGAAGTGACTCTCCTGCATTAGGTGTTTCATTAAAAGAACATATATGCAGAGGTGGCAATGTCAGGTCCAGAAAGTAAAAATCCAGACCAGGATTTTGTTTCAACCAACCAGCTGAGCGTAAAAAGTCACAGTCATATAGTACTCAAGTGGCTGGTTGAAACAAAATCCTGGTCTGGATTTTTACTTTCTGGACTTGAAATTGCCACCTCTGCATATATGTAGTAATAAAAAGAACAGATGAAGAAATATATTGCCTGATTGAAAATATCGCAAAACAGTTCTTCATTTTATTTTCATTCATTTTCATTTATATTTTAGCTGAATCATTTTCATGTCCAGCACTTTGCATCTCTTGACTTGAAATGTCTGTTCATTTTGAGTCCAGTAATACAGTTGCAGAATTGTATATTCCCATTGTACTAAAGCATCTCCGATGCATTTAGCGAACGTAAATTAAACTGTCTGGCAGCTTAAATCAGACGTGTAAGATGAAAAATAACTGTGAAGTGTGGACACGATGAACTTTTGTCACCTGCTGTCGGAATAAATCGTCTGCTTAGTCAGTGAGCAACAAGCTGCGAGAAGAAGAGGGGACGTGCGGAAACCTGCTGATCTGGAGCACAATCAGCAGGCCTGAGTGGAGTCTGCAAAAGCCTGGTCGGTTCTGCAAACTGCTGTCCATGATTACTAATCATCCAAGTGTTTATTGAGGTTAAACATAAATATAGTCTAACACCTTCGTTTGTAATTACCAAACCATTTAATAATTATAAACTGGTAATTTCGCAGTCAATCTATACATATACATTTAAATACATAATAAATAACAGACACACACATATATTATATATTATTAATAAAACAAATACAATCAGATATATAATACAGTTCTTCCATAACATCCAGCTATGTTTAGGACTGTTATCTTGTTGAAAAACAAATGATTTTCAGTAGATGTGTCCAAACTTTTGACTGGTACTCGTGTGTGTGTGTGTGTGTGTGTGTGTGTGTGTGTGTGTGCGCGTGTGTGTGTGTGTGTGAAAACACGTACACAGTATATGTATGTATGTATTATAAAAATTGCAAAACTCAGGAATCCATTTCACACAGTCAGTCATTCATCTCATTCTCAATTGTAGTGTCAAAATAAGATTGATTTGCAATATAAAAGGCTGGGTCATTAGAATGTAAGTAAATGATTTGCAATGCTTTTGACAAAAAATAAACATTGAAGGGAGTTGCGAGATGAAGAAAAAAAAACACTGGTATTAATGTACGTAAGCATGTTTTTTCCCATTTAGACTTTATTGTAAAACCATAAAAGTCAGTGAAATATATAGTGAAGTATAAGCAGCAGGTACATTTTATTGCTTAGTAGTGGTTAATATTATATAAGGAAAACCCATTACATGACAGAAAACACTTTATAAATGGTTTACAGCCCTGAAGGAGCTCCAGCAACCAGTAGCAGGGAATTTGCTGTCTATAAAACCAGTAACGTTAGGGCATACCAATCGTTATCTTCCCCTTCTGCAATGGACCTTTTTTGAATGTTACTGGAACCCAAAAACTGAATTGCCCAACATATGAGCAGTTATTGCAAACACTAAGCCAATAGGTCAGAGCTCAGAATCTGTAGCACCTGCCGTGTTTCATGAGCCACAAATAATCCAGCCAGCATGAATCTGAACTGAAAATGTGGACTCAAGATGCTTTCCCCTAAATTCACACTTCAAATGAAGCATTCATAAAAGCATATATCAGAATGCCTAAATTCCACGCCTGAAGCATGATATATCACACAGATCAGAATCAACCAGACATAATAAACACTCTCATCAGGTACTTCCCAGTAGTATTGGCATTCAAACCAACATGCAATGTAGAGAAAACAGGCAAACAGACTTACAGTTACAGTTAGCAATTAATGACCCTCATTCGGGAACAACTGAAAGCTGCATTGCAGTATGAAGAAGTATGAACAGTTTCTGGTGTTTGCCCTTTTAAAGAACAGTAATTGGCTGGAAGAAACTGTTGCACTGGGCTCATTTATATCCTCTAATGAATGACAAATTCCATTTTTTTGAAAGTGTCAAACAGCTAAGAAATCTGAAGTGATAAAAAGTATATACATTTGCCTAGTCGCATACCACCCTATTTAGGGCAACAACTACTGCAACTTTCCAAGGACCAGACCCTTCTCACATGTACTACATCTGTACATATGGCTTTCTTCAGGGCCGAGTAACCCAAAGTAACAAGGAGATCACCTTCAGCCAGGAGAGGTGAACCTGTGCAGTCAGCAAAGCTAAGCAGTACTGCTATAAGGTCACCTCTGTATACTGCTGCAGAGTAGAGAGATCAATTCCCATCCTCAGCTCTGTGTTCTGGGAGACTGGGAAGCAGGTGCTCTAAGCAAGACCACAGACTAAGGGTGGGAACATGATATCAAAAGGTAATGCAAACTCTGAAAGAGAGCCAGCAAAAGTTTACAGTTGTGAACATGTGTAAGTGGTTGAGTCCTATGGAACTCATTGCCTCTGGACATTAGATCAACTACATCAATCATGCTTTTTAAAAACAAATTGAAAACCTATTTGTTTTCACTTGCCTACAAATAATTTGTTTTTACCGTGTTCCTCTTATGCATTTGTATATATTTTACTGTGTTGTATTATTTTGTTGTTCTTATGAATTATCTACCCTTGTACAGCACTTTGGTCAGCCTTGGTTGTTCTAAAATGTGCTTTATAAATAAAACTTACTTACCGTCAATAAAGGAAACAACCAGTAATATGTGTTGCAGCCTTCAGCACTAGACATATCACCATCACTCAATATCTCCAAGGGTGCCTAGTTCTAAATAACTTGCGCAAAATGTACTGATACCAGTGCTGAAAGCCCAAGCAGGTACAGCTTGCTTTGCTCATTTGGAGACTGGCTAATCAAATCCCTCTGCAAGCTAACAGAAAAGCATGTCATCTTCTGGAACCATGCAATAATCGCGCAATTATTAAGAGTCACAGTCAAAGTCTAAACACTATAACATGTAGTCACAGACATCAGCTACTAGCGCTGACATAAAGAGCAGTCATGGGCTATAATAAAGTAAGCACTCAAACGATACCCCACTTACATGATGAACGCAAACATGCATCAGCTAAATAGACCACCTTTGGAGAAGGGTCAGGGAATTGGCATGCAATCAGCTATAGTGCTCCTATATTAAATACATAGGGGGAAATACGTAGGTGGTGCATATTTTATAAACAATGTCATGCACCCTGAGTAGAATGGTTAAGGTGAAAAAGAGTGTCATGCTTTGGCAAGAGGGCGTGCTGGCTCGACTTCCACAGTTCTGGCGAGCCTTTTTAGTGCAGTGATGTAAAATGTTACCTACGAAATAAATCTGCCAGGAGACTGCAGACTCCCCATTCTTCAGGGACAGAGAACTGTTGTATTTATTTATATACTATTAGTCCTCAAATCCCATTTTACTGACCAAGGCAATTGGTTATCCTGACTAAGCTGCAGACTTCTGAATTTCATACTTTCTGGGCTGATACACCTCCTGAATAAAAAGCTAACAAATAGAAATCTCTGGTTATAGCAATACACATTTTGATATAACCTGAATGCATCAGTTTTGCTTTATAATCCAAGGAAGGAAGTTTCATTCGTTCCGAAGATAAATAGCTCCCTCCTTCATATGAGCGCCCTTAGAGAACAGCATGTCAATTACATCCCAGAAGGACACAAAGCCGTAAGCCTCTGTTACATTATGACTTTTTGCCTTTCTCCTGCTCTTGACTTTAAGAGTGCGCGCTAGCAGTGCAGTAAGCAGACACAGTGCTGGATTCCTCACTTCCTTAAATAGCACAGAATAAATCATTCTGCCGACTCAGAATCTGTACATATTTGCTGACTGAAGTTCAAATCTGCTGACGAAAGTTCCACCCTACTCTTTGCCCACAAGGGTTATCTGTATCAGATGCCGTGATCAGTGCTGTTCATTTGACAGACTTAAACTGAAAAACAAAACACACATGGGTCATGGCAGTTCTGAAAGAAAGAACAGCAAATCCTATTTTGTGGTCTAAGTGGATATGAAAATACCAAGTTGCTCTGTTACATGGCTCTATTATGCAAAACGTATAACCTTAATCTGCTAATATGCCATTAAGGATATTACTGTATACTTATTGGCTGGGAAAATATGGAGAGCAGAGCATGTGAGAGTAAAAATAATCTCAATAACTGTTTACGGGCAGCTTAAACTCATAAGGTGGTACAGGGCATGAAAAATTCAGCAGGCAGTGAAAGAGCACATTGGTCTTCTAAAACCTTAATATTATTACTATAAATATATCCCTCCAAGCCGTAAGAGCTTACATAGTGAGCCTGGGTAACAGAGGGCATGTGGCAGAGGTGTCAGGGCCTATGCAATGTATAAACTATGAAAAGCTATATGAAAAACACAGCATGCAAGGGCTTACTTCTGTTTCAGTGAGCTATGATCACTTCATACATTATATGAGCACAGCAGCCAATGAACAATATGGAAATGTGCTCACCTGGCCGTCAGTAACAGGACAATGGATGCACTCTTACTAGGATGGTTTGAAAAGCAGCTAAATATGTCCTCTTGTATTTTGGATATGCCAAAAAACTGCTACATAAGGAATACCTGGATTTGAGACCCATGCATATCCGTAACACTTCTTGATATGCACCGTGCCTATGGATCCACGTCCCTAACCAAAGGCCGACCTGAGCCTACGCTTGCAAAGCTGTGCATGTGCACAGCTGGGTCCAGCCGTCACATCACTGCTAACAAGGGACAGGGAACAGCTGCTCACTTCTGTGAGTCCTGGCAGCAGACATGAAGGCAGGGCTGAGCTCCATCCCATTTTCCCAGCTTCATACAGCAAAGCCTTTCTTGCTATCCCCCCCCCAAAGGTTTTACTGAACTTAGCAACCTAGTTTGCTCAGGATGCTTTTTTTCTTGGCAGTCCAGCTCATAGAGAGCAAAACGCTTTTAGCCTTAGTAGCGTATGTTGCCCACACAGTAAATAAAATATTTTCATAAGATAATAATGATAGTATATATCTGTGTGTGGTATGTCTTCATGTGTCCCCAACCCTGTCTTTCAAAGGGAAGGTACCATGCCCAATTAGTTTGTTTATTTTGATAAAGTTAAAAGAATTTAATATAGCTATCAATTCAATATTGATCTGTAAATGCAATATCCATTTCAGGTCAAAGTGGGGCCTTTATTGAAATGAAATGGGTTTTGTTTCAGACCACTTATTAGAAGCTAGGGAGATTAAGAAGGCAGCTCGAAGGTGCATCATGGGCCGGCAATCGAAACACAGACAAATAAATAGCCGGACCATGCACTGCTCCAAAGCACTCCATGTTTAGTACGCACAAGGTTACATTTTCTATCTCATGCTGTATTTCCAAAACAGAACAAACATTCTTTAAAATCTATTTATAATTTAATAATAGATGGCTTTTCCCCAGGCATTCAAGCTATTAATACAAGGTGGTTATGAAAGTTTGTCAGTTTCCTAGGCTTGAAAAAGCTGAAGAGTCTTTAACAGCCCAGACTACTTTCTCATTTCATTTTCATATCATAGACCTTATTTATTCTAATTATAAAATGAATGTCTTGCACAAATGAATAAAGATTATTTAGTCTTACTTTGGAACAAAGCGGTACTGTTTACAGAGCTGTGTATGTGTTGATTCAGTCATTTGTGACTCTCATTTGCATAACTTGAATTGAAATATTTCCTTCTCATTTGGTATACTGACTGGTACACAAATTCTTTCATTTCAACTATTTTTTAGATCTTGAAACATGTATATGTGATTTCTGTCTTTGACGGTTTTTGTGCATATGATTAGAAACAACTGATTTTAATTACCCCTTTAATTCTGTGAAGAGAAATCTGCTGCTTGACTTGACAAACATCTGCTAGTCTAATTTGCATTTACAGTCCTTTGTATTGATTTTTCCTAACAGTACTAGTTCCACACAGATCTGTTGTTCTGTGCTTTTTTTCTTAGTGTGCTTACAAAACTAAATGAAACAAATGTGACACCTTTTCTGTTTTAGGGATGTGATTAGTAGAAGAACGTAGCTACAGAAACATGTTTGAATACATAACAAGTTGGAACTAATGTGTGTAGAATTTAGTTTGAACAAAAATATTTTACTCAACCATGTTTCTAGCAGAGTTATAATATATCTGTTGACCGATAATTAGTTGAGGTATGAATCATGTTAAAATGTAACCTCATTCTCTCTGTCTATTTTAGTTAATGAGGAATATTTTGACCCGTTACAAATGGCAGATTATCACCAAAAGGGAATTTCCAGATGTTTCTTTGCCAATGACTTGTTTGAACAGAACCCCTCAATTTCTAAGTTGAAAGCTACTTAGGAAATCCTCAGTGGTAAAAACGCTTTTATATATCATCCTCAAATCTCCCACCCCTTCACCTGTTCCCCATCACAGTTATCAGAAAAAATAGTAAGAGGTAACACCTCTGTAATTTCCTATCTCAGGCACTTCGCTTCCACAATCATGTAGTGACAAGATTAAATAAAGGCTGCTTTTTCGCAGTACCACAGGGGTGACAAATGAAAATGGTGCCTGGTAATTACTGTTAAATCCACCACTCAAGGCTCATCTTTTCCTTTAATAAGAATCTTATTGGAATGCTCAACAGGTAAAGGCAGCCTCACATAACATGCCAGCTTTCGGACCTTATAGCTGTGCACTTATCGAGCAAGCTGTATAGCTATAACTCTGGTTAAAGCTATATATCACTATCCAGCTGTGAAAGATCAGAGGCATCGTCTGCATATGTATGTTTGAATGTAAATTGATACTCTGAGCGATCATTCATGGTGGTAATACGAAGACTGTGTATGAAAATGAGAAGCTTGCAGGACATAATTATACATGAGAAGTTAGCCCACTACTGAGGGAGGGGAGTGGCAGTGTGTCAATAAAGCAATGTTGTCCTGTAATATGATTTCACTCACTCATTAATTTGTCTGTTTGTTTGTTTGGTAACACTTTATAATAGTTCCGCAGTAAACAGGTAAATATGCAGGAAGTAAGCAGCAACAAAGGAGTAGTGCTTCATTAACACCTAAATTAGTACTATTTACTACTAAGGAGTTATGCTTAATTACTCAATAAGTAATAGTGAACTAATTATTATAGTAGTTCGCTATTACTTCATT
>JAODLD010000046.1:17996702-18039653 GCA_026781065.1 Mormyrops boulengeri
CTAACTAAAGAAAGACTGGTAGAATTGTCATCAGGTGTGGGGGAATTGGGGGGGGCTGACTAATTTCCAAATATTACCAAGAATTACTGAAAAAACTGTTTTCAAGTCATACATTTTTCCTTTAGTTTTTTCTTCTTTTTTAATTGCCCTTAATGTTTAACAATTGTGAGCGATCTGGCCCCCCAGGTCACCAAGTTTAACAACCCCCGCTACTGGTACAACAGGTTTCAACAGTCTGTGCCCATCAGCCAGGGACTTGATTTTCTTAACAAAACTGTTAAATGCCATTTCAACCATGTAAAAAGGATCGTGAAAAGTGAGGACAGGCATGTTGTAATATGTAAAACTTTAGAACTATTTCCAATGGACTGGCCTGACCTCATGGACATTCAGTGCCTAGGAATGCACAGTGTTTCTGTTTCTGAAACAAATACAAATGCATTACTCTGTCACTAATTTTCATTAATGTTATTTATACTGTAAGTTATATATGGCAACAAAACAGTCATTCATCTAAAAATGCAATAACATGCTTGGGGCTAAATACTGCCCAGGCTTTATAATCAGCTGTGTTCCATTATGTATACAAGTAAACAGCACTCCTGCCCACACACACCGGGCCTGATTCCTACCAAGTGGAGGCAGCAGTTGCCCTTCTCCTCATTTACGGAAGCTCTCTTCTGCATGTTTGCCTCCATGACAAAGCTCTGTGCTGCTACCTTGCCCAGTTTTTCACTAAAATGTGTCCTTTTGATGCCTGCAGGCTAGACTCAGGAATCAAGCAAACATTCTGTAAAGAAAATGATATGTTTCTCATATTCAGCAAAAGCTTTCTTACTTTCTAGTGTGCATCATTATGATTATATTACGTAGATCTGGATGCGTTGTCATTTTTATAAACCCATTTTTTACTACAATACTAGTATAATGACCATCTACAGTGTTTGTGTGTGGATTATGTTTATATTTCATTATTCGTATTTCCAACACACATTCAAATTTAATGGTTTATAATAAAGAAAGAACATAATGCCAGCTAATAATTCGATTGAAGAGTAATATCACTCTCCCATAACTAAAAGAGCAGCACAACTGCACACATTAATTTACCTTTTTAACATGGAGTTTGTGGTGTTGCATAAATATGTATTTACTTGCACACACATGAGCTGAGAGACAAATTAATTTTATATACTAATTGGAGTTTTTGGTTTAGAACAATGTGCAAAAATGAAAATCATGATTTACTTTAACATGAATTTAGCGGCACGACAAACAGGGTCTTGCTTACACTCATTCATTAGCCAATCACATCACTTTAACGTGGTTGAGGGCGGAGTCCGGCATGGTTTGGTCTGGCTGCCAGGAGCTTCTTTTTTGTTAATCATATTGGGAAAGGTTTCAGTTGTCTGTGTGTGTGGTCCAGGTATACATTACATGGTGGGGACCTGATAACCTGATATTTTGACAGTTGTGGGAACTATTTTTTCAGGTCCCCACAAAGATCTGCGAATGCAATCAGAAAGCTAAATTTTGTTTGGTTCCTTGTGGTTAAGGTTAGGGCTCTGTAGGGGTTAAGGTCACCATGTTGTTAGAAATGAATGGAGATTCACAAAGATTTAATTATAAATATGTGATGGTGTGTGTGTGTGTGTGTGTGTGTGTGTGTGTGTGTGTGTGTGTGTCATTATCAGCTCTGGTGTAAGGTTATCTCATGTTACGACATGGTTTTTAATCCAGACATCGTAAACAAAAGTTTTTAAGAATAGGGGTGTCATAGAACTCTCTGAA
This sequence comes from Mormyrops boulengeri, assembly GCA_026781065.1. Lineage (NCBI taxonomy): Eukaryota > Metazoa > Chordata > Actinopteri > Osteoglossiformes > Mormyridae > Mormyrops > Mormyrops boulengeri. Next base: position 17,998,494 of record JAODLD010000046.1, read on the forward strand.
AACCCTTTAGTGATTTCCTGCCTTTGAAACTTTACCATGAGAATCACATTAATGGCTTGGCTGTCAAAGATTTGATCAGGATAGAACAAGTTAAAGCACAGCTGAAATTCACTTAATGCAATTTATATGCATCTTATATGAACTCCCTGTAGATACTGTGGATCGTAAAACTGATTATTTCTAGATTACTGGTAATGATAGGTCTAAATATTTAAGCTGCACAGGAAACACAAAATTCATAACTACTATTATTAGTTTTTTAATGAAATGTTTGCTAAAAAAGACAACATAAGCTCCTTTTTACACCTGCGAAAAATTATAATTATCTATAGGAATCCAGATGTATTCCCCATAACATAAGTGCTACATCTTATCTTCCTAACAATCAATAACCTCTACAATTAGCCTTCCTTTGACGATTCTGATCATGTAGCCCAAGTGAAAGTACTTGGGCTCCCCCCGCTGTTACTTCAAGGAAGCGCAGACGAGTGTGGCGCACTTCTAATCTTATTTTCTTCCTATGAGAATTCACTTTACAAATTAAAACATCTCGCAGGGTACAGATACTGTTATACTGAAATACTATATTTTATATGTCCTTTTAATTCTATAGAACCAACTTGCATGATACATTATGTCCTATTTGTCTGGCAAGTGAAGGCTAGCCAGTTGTACAACGTGTACAGGGTGAGTTCCAGTAGCTGACTGGAACCGCAGATCTGAAAATGTGGACTTATATTTGCCAAATCAACACAAGAATTACACGAAACATAATATAAAATACTAAAGTAGAAATATATGCCTATATAACGGTGGCTCATTTTGTGAATGCTTGATCTTAAATGTGTTGTTAGGGAGGAAAAAAAAAAGCTGAGCGTGCAAACAATATGACGCCAGCTGTTTGAACCTGATTTTTGTGGCTTTTCTGTCTGGCTAGGATTACTTTTATCACACTCATAGCAAGGGTGCATCTCCTTGTGTTTTAGGGAGACGAGTAAGATGATAAAGTGGCTTTTGTAGTTTAGTGCCCTTGCTCCGAGTTCTCATACTTCAGCAGGCACAAGCGATGGGTTTTATGCTGTCAGCAAATCAAGAGCACACTTTTGCCTTGGTTAACCAACGTTGCAATGTCGGCGTTCCTTGCATATAAAAATAAAAATCATATAAATAAATTTTACTGGATAGTGCAATTCGATTATATTAGGCTATATAGGAGGAAGTGGCATGCATGTTGTTACATGACCTAAAGCCCACGGGAGAATTATATCAATATTATTTTAATTACCAAATAAAAGATAGTGATGCGTGGTCTGAACACAGATTACAGTTACTATCTTTCTATCTCATTGCAGTTTTTTGGGCAAGCCTGTTCTACGATAGTGCGAAAAGCATTTCCACAAATGCGAAGTTTAGTGAACAGATCAGCACATCCGATGCATATAGAATAAAAATGACAATGCAAGAAACTAAAATACATCAGGAAACTTGCGGACCACGAAGCTATATGCAGCTGTAAATATACCCGATCTGAAATATTTTATAACATAGACTACTGTTTCCCAAAACAAGTTTTAATAAAGCCTTAATGTATTCTTCCAACGATAGCTTCAAAGCTAATAAAATACTTAAAGTATTTTGAAAAAGAATAATATATAGATATGCAAGCTTACCTAAAATTGATTCTCCTCTTTGACTAGGATCTGCCGCCAATTTCATATGTCACCGAAAAACTTATACTGCTGATGCCTGTGCTTCCAGTGCTCATGCTGGTAACCCAATCTTGGAAACTGGATTGCAGATGATTTAGCAGTCCTTCTCATGCTCCTGTGAGAGAAATCCTTTCTCAGTCGGGTCAGATTGTTGGCATCGATCTAGTCTACTCGGAGCGATAGAAACAGAAAACGGAGAGGAGAAATATCCGTTGAGGACGGCTGAGCCGGATAGGAAGCGTGTTGTGCTCCTGATACGGGAGAGATCAGGTGGATAACTAGTGCAGAGGAAGGTAAGGACTGAAACCGAGTGACATAAAGGGACGCGCAAGAGGGAGAGAGACCGGGGGGAGGTACTCACTATTTTCTAAGAGGATTGTTGTGCTAGACACACAAGGGGTGGAACTGGATCATAGAAGTTCAAGAGATAGAAATGGTTGATATGAGGTTCGGACTACCGGGATCTTGTTACTTGTTTTATTTAAGCAAGCATGTCTGTCCTACCCCTTTATAATGTTCTAAAATATGCGTATGCCATTCCAAATATGTCTGTCCTACACCGTTTACATTTTCAGCATGGAATTCAACTGTGAGCGGCGGACTGAAGTGGAGCGGCCGGCTGTCCGTTCAGCACCATTCGTGCCAAATATGTGTTCAGGACCCAGGACAGCAACCTGACATCGCACTGACGTCAGGTTAAGCGGTCACTGTTACGAGATTTATAACCAGGGATCTAATTGAATGTCAGATAGCCAAAATGCAGCCGTTATTTTTACTTCACAGACAGTTAGAATAGTACTGAATGTTGTTCCCTGTAAAAGTGACCTCAAGAATGGATTTTATTTGACACTAAATATATAAAATAATGAGAAATCAAAACAAGAAACACCTTCTCTCAAATGTTTCTTCACTAATTTCTTTTTCTAAGAAAATGAAGAAAGTAAATAACGATTAAGCTGCAGATTTTTTTCTACTGCAGACCTGATGTTGGTATCTTCAGGGTGTCATCATTTCATCAGCATTAAGTGCTCTGTTTATTGAGGCATCCATAAAACCAAGGGGAGAAAGTAAAATGATAACTATCATGGGTTAATGGGGATAGGATAGATTGGCTTGACTTTAACAGGGCGCAAAGCTTCTTGTATTGCCATACAGTGACTTTACAGTGCAGGGGCTGATATAGACAGCTTTAGTGTCTTGATGAATGGGGTTGGCAGTAGCACCGCATAGTCACGACAGTATGCATGAAGGAGAAGCAGTAGGTGGGGTTTGTCCGAGCTTGATGGATGCGTTTGTGGAGATCCCTAAAAAACCAGCATCAAACAGGCTCACATTCATACCAAGCAATATCTTACGCTGCCATTATTAAGAATTGTGAGGAGGTTGTTACTTAGATTTATATTCATGTAGATTCTTGTACTGTTCTGTATTATCTATTTCTTCACTCTCAGAAAAAAAAGGGTAAAAATGTGTACCTTTGCTTGTCACTGGGGCTGTACCCTCAGCTGGAGGTAATTGTACCTTTTAACTTAAAGAAATGGACTCTGAGGAATGGTACATTATTAATGCTTTGTACCTCTGGGATGTTCCTCGGAGTCCGTTTCTGTACCTTAAAATGTACAATTACAAGGATACAGGCCCAGTGAAAAGCAAAGGTACAATTTTTTACCCTTTTTTCTGAGAGTGTTCTTATAATCAGATAATTATTCTCTTTTTTCTCTTATTTTGTATTTAAAAAGCTGGTAATTGTCCTAAAATTCAGTTGTTTTCCCAAAAATCTAAAGCATTGTTGCTGAAAATATGGAGGACAATCTTAGGTTTTACAAAAATGCATAATTTTTTTGTCCGTACTTGTAGCCATTTTTGGTGGTTCTCAGATGTTTTTCTTGCCCTTTTGGGTACTAGAACAACAACAATAATTATATTTTTTAATTAAAATTAGTGAAGAATTGTTTAGTGTCAGTCAACAGCTGAATCTTGACTGATTTGGGAGTCTTAGGAGCTGGAATATCTTATTGTGTCTGAATTCTCCTCCAATTATTACCGTATATTATCACATGAAATGAGGGCAGGTGCTGAAATGCTCAAGGTCCTCCTGAAATCATGTTGCATATACTATCTCCATACTAAACTACAAATCAATGTCACTCAGTTTTATAGTCCAAACTTGACCTTATCCTTTATACCTCAGTGGGTTAAGTTTGCATTTGCATAATGTTATGTAAATGTTGGTGTGTGCTTCATGTTATTTGAACGGCTGATAACGCATCTTTCAGATAGTTTTGAAAAATTATTTTGAATTTGCCTTTTGAAGTCATTCCACTTCAGCTTATATTCAATTTATCTTAGATTTACATCCATCCATCTATTTTTTAACCACTTATTCTGGTCAGAGTCACCAAGCAACTTAAATTTGAATATCTCAAATTAAAAAAATCAACAGTGCCCTCCAGTTTCTAAAATCTCCCAGCTTTCTCAGGCTGAAATACTCAAAATTTGAATACATTTTTCTCCCACTGCCTCCCATGAGATGATTGAACTAATAACCATGACTGGTATTATGTTGGGCTTTGCTCCTGGAGCTAGCACCTTCTGTCTCTGTAGTCATCAGTCGCCATTAAAGAGGTCCTCTAATAGAATCAGTATATCTGTTAAGTTCAGCTACTGTAAATAATACCAGAAGCCACATTCATTATGTTGCAGCTTGAAAGATCTAACATCACATTAACAACATCAAGGTCGACTTCACCAGAATGCTTTTCCACTCTCATTTTCTTTAGTATTAACATGTTCATTCAGTATGTTAGCGGGCTGATATTTATGGTTAAACATTACAGAGAGCAATGTGAACTAAATAAATATTTTATTAGAGCTTCAGTTACATAAAGAAGACAAAATAATTTAAAATGTCCAATTTGAAGATAAATAAAACTACAAGTTACAAAAACACAAAAGTATAAACACCCATTTATCACCCTTTGAAATAATTATTCAAATTTGCTTTACCTGGTCTTAATAACAAGTTGTTTTTATTAACAGAAAAGAATTACCTCTAACCTTAATATATCGTTTATATTTATAGCCATGCCATAAAATTGGTTCTCCAACTTTCAGGAAAGACATTGGCTGGCTTTTTAACATGAGTAACACTGGACAAATCTGCCTGTGTGCTGGTAATTTCTCATTTTGTACCTACACAGCAAGCCTGGATCTTATCCCAGGAAGCACAAGGCATATGAGGTGTGTTGCACCCAGAGCAGGATGCCAGCCCACACCGGGCACATGCACAAAGGGCAATTTTAAACAGAATACCAATTCACCTAAACTGTAGTGTTTTGGTATGTGGGAGGAAAACAGAGTGTGCTGGAGATAACCCATGCAAACCATACCACACATACAGTCAGAGGCTTGAGGCCATAATGAAGCCCTGTGCCACTCCTTCCTGAGAAATAACAGACTTTTTTTAGATTAGCCATTGATTTTCTTTGTGGTTTTATTTTTTTTCCTTTCCTAATTTGGGTTTATTTATTTCGATTTAGGCTTAATTTTAATTCACCTTCTCAATCTTTTCATGTAGCCAAAGGTTTTTGTGCAATGTAAAAAGTTAATTACCTATCACAATTTCACTAGGTCGGTCGTGTTTTCCGAGGTCACATTAGGCTATGGTGATCAATTTTACGCTATGCCTGTGGACCAAGGACCAACTAATGGGGACCCACAGCAGGTGTTCAGAAAGCTCCAATGGTAACCAAAAACAGGAAATGTATAAATCCTCCAGGGCTGAGTGGTGCCCCCACTAGAGCTTTGAATTAACTACGCACAATGCAGACCTCTGTTACTTTTCATTCAGCTTTTTTTCTGTGTGCATTATTATGTTTATAGTTAATCACAATTACATTGCATTGTGGAATGACCAAAAGAAAACTTTGGCAGATGGATTGTTAAACGCAGTACAAATTAATTTTTACAGTTCAGGTCAAAACGATGTTTCCATAACAAGTCAGTAGTTGCATTAGCTATATTAAACAATTTAAAAACATCAACAAGAAATGATTGTCAGAGGTACTTAACTGATTTTTTTCATCATCATCATGATCACAACCATCATCTTCATTATTGTGTGAAGAATTATCTATGAATCTAGCTAGTAAAACAAGCACTGATTTAGTACACAGCTAGCCTGTATTTTGCGTGTGGTCAGCATTCTTTGCTTGGTACGGGTATTGCCAATAAGTCAAAGTTTCTTTCATAAGACAATGGGGAATTGGAGAAATTCCTAAATTCAGGTTTCTTACTTTTTGGTGCAAATCAGAAATGCTCCATTACATTCAGATGTTGAAATTATGAATTCTGGTTCCATAACACATGAGTGGTTACCTGTAGGTTGTAGGCCAACCCTGCACAACTTGGATCTAACCAAGGGCCATCGCGAAACCCAAATCTAATGCGGGCCGCAGTCCGTGTCACGTTATGAATGAAATTCACGAGAAAAATAAAACTGCAGTATATCGTTATGCAACTCCACAGTTTGTCATAAAATCATAAATAGAAAAAAAAATCACTACAGGCAAAATATTTGAGTAAGTTTAAGAAAATTATTAACTCACCAAAATGGTAATGAATTGGTTTCAATGTGACACGTTACATTTCTTTTCAGAAACTAATTTTCCATAGTCAGGAATCATGTTTGATGTTGATGTTTTCAATATGTCCTCCAAGTGTTCGTCGGTAAGACACGAACGAGTCTTGTTCTTGTTAAAGTTCATGACTGAAAATGTTTGTTCACATATGTATGTGCTGCCAAACACACAGAATACTTGAGATGCCGCGTCTCATAGATTTTGGAATTTGTCTTTGTCCAAGCTTTTGTAGAAATCAAGAAGGTTGCCTTCGCTGTGCTTGGCTTAATAAATAGCTAAACACTGAAGTTCAATGACCTCCAGTTACAAGAATCTAGAATCTAGGCTTTTAGCAGGAAACAGTGTGTTTGGCCATAATCTTTTGTTAATCGATAGAATTTATGATCCCATAGGCTTGAGGCGTGTGAATTCCAAACACTATGAAAACAATAAAATGCATTAATATATTCCATAGCTCTCCAGTGATACATACAAATTAATTAATTGAAATTACAAAGGACAGGTCCAAACTGCCAAAGTAATCACAAATTTGCATAAATCGTGGAATCTTTATCTAATAAAAACAATTTCGATCAATAAATTCTTACTTCAGTTGTGAGGAAAGAAAGAGAAATTTTGAACTATGGCCAATTCAGCAGGTAAGAAATAGAAAAATATGGGCTTTCTTTGCTTTCATGAACCATTGGAATTAAGAACCAACACGATAGGGCAAAGTTGTGGTCACCAATGTGAAAAATGCTTAAGAAGCACAAATCTTCTGAAAGAATCTTGATACAGATGTGGAAAAAAGGGAGGCATAAGACACCGATTATAACAAAAATACAGGCAAGCACAGAAGAAAAGCAATGCAGATGGATTTGCAGCGTTTGATTAAGTTTAACATAAACATATATTAATATGCCCAATTACCATGCAGTGTAATTTTAAAGTACATCGAAATGTGCATATGGTATATTATTTAAAGATAAAAGTACAGTCATTATTTTGTCAGTGTGATTCAACAGAGGTTTATTTAAAATGGAGGAATTAGTGGAGATTTCACAAAACATACTCCTACAGCTACAATTTATTTCTGAAAGCACATATAAAAAAATCCAGGTTGTGATATTGGGTGTTTTAGTTTATTTTTTGCACATTTCAAATCCTTGATGGGAAAACTTCAGTTCTGTCTTCTGATTATACTGTACATATGATTCCTATGATTCGCCAGTTGTTATTGTGATCTGTGTGTTCCCTTTCCCCCTTTCTTGTCCCCTTTAATGTATATTTAATTATCTCATCGCTCAAATCACTTTTTCTGTTCACTCCATGCTGCCTGTTCTAGCAATATATTCCGGGGACAATACCATCCCAAAAGAATTCAATGACTAGAGATTAGCAAAGAAAAATTAGAACTGGTAAAGAAACAAATAATAACTGTTCAGTATACATATAAAATATCTGGTCACGCTTTACTTGAGGGGACATGAATAATGTAGTAGTACATGCTTAGGTAATGCATTCATTAAACAGTAACTAAGCTCTAGTTACTTACTGATCGCATGCCTGTTCATCATTAATCAATCATGACAGTTTGTGTATTTCATTCGGGCACTATATTAGTTAACAGTTAACTAATTAGTTAATATTGAATACTAAATTTTTATTTCCCAAGTACAGAGAAGTAGAAGGAATTTCTTTTGATGCGGGTGGTGACATGACATAAGCAAAACTAAACCTACAACTAAACATCTAAAAGTAAAGATACAAGGACAAATAAGTAAAATAAGGCAAAAATAAGTATTTTACAAGAGATGTGCAAAGATGAGACAAGCATGTAGATAATATAAATAAAGAAATAAATAGATAAATGGATGGATTTAATGTGCAAACAGCTTGGGTATGATGCCATGGCAAGATTTTACTTGAGGGGGCAAAAATTTACTTAACTCATTTAGTACTCAAGAAGAAATCATGAACTAATACAGGTTTCCCCATGAAATACATGATCTCTCATGATTTATTAATGAAGAATGAACATGGGATCAGTACTGTTTAATTAATGCATTAAGTAAGCATGTATTACTACATTATTTATGTCCCCTCAAGTATGTTGCCAAATTTTTCATTCCATATATATTTTTGAAATGGTTTTTTGGCTTTGACCCTTTTTTTTTTTTTACTTTTTCTGCATAAGATGGAGGGATTGCATGGATATGGTAATGAATTTGAAAATGAGGTTAAAAGACATAGATAGACATACATCACCAGGGATTTTCCATATTGCCCTTGATTTAATGTCATTGCCCTTAGCCAACTATATAACCCAAATAAATTAAAAACAATAATAACATTTAGAGTTTCTCCCAGCTTTCCCTTCTGCCAATCACTCAGACCCCTGAGCTCAAAGATCACCAGCAGGACAAAAATCTGACTTAATGACAGTATCTAGAGCAGGGTTCTCAAACTCCAATCCTGGAGGGCCGGAGCCCCGTGCAGCTTAGTTTTTTCCCTGTTCCAACAGAAATGATTCAACTCAAGAGCTGTGTGGTAATTAGGCAAGTAGTTGTATCAGGTGTTTTTAATGAGGGTAAACCAAAAACTGTGCAGGGCCCCGGCCCTCCAGGAGACCCCTGATCTAGAGAAAGGATTCAGGCATCAATATTTCTCCCGATGGAGCTGGTAACCAATTTGCAGTGTGCTCCGCCCTATGGCCTATATTTCTCAGCACTGGCTCAGGATCACTGTTACCCTGACTGGAAATGTAGACACTAAAAATAGGCATATGCAGAGTGTTTTATTTTTTATTTTTATTCAGCATGGTACCACAGCAAGTTCCAACAGGTCAGTACAGTTTATGTGCAGTGAGAACAAACAGAGGAAAACAGAAGTTTTGAAATACTGTTTAACTGACCTGATATTACGGGTGGCCCAATGCAGTGTTTCCTAATCCAATCCTTGGGGACCCCACAAATTTGCTCCCTTCTAGCTCCCTGCCTGACAATCCACATTTTTGGTCCTCCCAGCTCCTGGTAGCAAAAACATGGACCTTCTGGGGGGGTCTGAAAACGCGGATGGGAAACACTGGCCTAATGAACAGGGGGCTCCTATCTTGCCCCCAGTCCGTGTGTCTGGAGTTTGCATGCTTTTCCGATGTTGTGTGTAAATTTCTCATGCTGTATGACTGAAACTCAGAGGCGATTTTAGGGACTCTGGTGGCCTTAGCCAAAAAACTCCACGGGGCCCTCCAACTGCCCCTCCACCAGCATGGTAAAATTTATTACTTTTACTGTGAAGTGTAAATTAATAATACCAGCAAAAAAATTAATACACACACTCTTTATTTTCACTGCTCTGCCTTTCCTATTGCTGTACCTCTGCTGAATCTGAATATGTGTGTGTGCCCTACGACGGACTGGCCTGAAATGCAGGGAGATCTTTTGCCATTATCTGCCTGGGATAATCTCCCAGTAGCCCTGTACTGGATAAGCAGCTGGAAGATGGACAGAAATGTGGCTATTTGAGATTAATTGCATTATTCTTTATTCCTCAAACAGGCACACATTTCACTTTGCATTATTTGCCAGAGAACATTTTTCCCATTTGGAAAGCCAATGCGAATTCAGCCTTGAGTCTTCTGTCATAGTTATTTTTCAGAAGAACTGACTTGTTTTGCTGAGACATTTTGTTTGGTTCGTTTAGTCAAAATAAGAAAAGGCTTCAGGCTAACCTCCACACAAGGAGACTTTTTAGGAAAATACAATAAATCAGTGATTTAAAATGATTGCATAAATTGTACAGTACACTGTGACAACAGAAGAACAGCCTCATCCCAGAGAAGAAAAAAGCTAACTCAATTTGCAATGATCAGGCTGAGTACACACAGCCCAAATAAAATAACTAAAATAAACATTATGGTCTGAAATAACATTCCCTTTATATACACTCAAATTATATTTTGCATTGACTACATGGGCAAACATTTCTTGTCTGATTGTTTAACAAGGCTGATGACATTCTGACCTTCAGTACAAAGGAAAATTAACCAGAAATCCAACATACCCCCTGCTATGCAGTTTGTTTCGCTGCAATAGTAATATTGACTGTGCACAAGCTTTGCTCAGAAAAAGAAAATGCAAAGTTACCAGGGAAACAACATTTTCATAACACCCCCTTATGTGAGCAAGCTTATAATTGATGTATTCTTTTTTTTTTTAATGAGCTAATTGTTAGAGAGATGCCGTAACTTGAGGTTGATTGTACAAATGATACGTAAACCAATTGAAATATTGCTAATATAGTAGATTTTGCAGATTCAGTGTCATGATCAGAATATGTATATTTGCAGAAGCTGTGGACACAGGGATGATCGATCAATGACTTATTACTACAGTTGGACAGAGGCAAGAGTTAATAATTCATTCATAAAACACAGCACAGATTTCCTTGCAATTTTCGATAAAGTCACCGTGTATTTCTGGAACCCAGCCAAATTGTATGCCACAGCCTTTTGCACTGAGGGAGCCTAACAAATAAACACACATAAGATTTATGTGGGGGAATTATGCTGCATTTTCACAATAGCTTAAACCTTGTTTCAAAATTACTGAATCATCTCTTCTACTGAGTAATGTATTCTATAATTGTTGTTATGACATGACAAAATTGAAACTATTGATTAAAACTATTCTTTCCTGATAATTTGATTTTCCAAACGCCAATGTAATTTATGTGACTGAAAAATGGTACACTGTACATTCTGCAGAATTACATAAGTACAGTATGTGTAGAAGCATTTACACATCCCAAGCTCAGACATCTGCTTGGAATATTGTTTTTTATTTTTAACATCACCCACATCCATGGTTCAATAAATAATGTCTGACAGTTCATTAATCCTTAACGAGTTTTTAACAACCGGTTTCCCTGACAAATCTCTTACTGATACAAAGTTATGTCCACACCTTACTGAATGTAAACAGATTGCTTGTGATTTTGATGGTTGTGATTTATTTTGTGCCCATGCATGCTGGACTCCAGTGCCTTCACTGGCAGTGAGTAAGGAACCCTTTTTTTATACACTTCCACAGACTAGATTTTTTTTATTTGTTATCTTCATCAAAGCATTTGCATTGTTTGAATAATAGTCTCAGCATCAACTCAGGTTGAAATCTGGAACATGCAAATGACCCCCTATAAGCTCACTGTACTGGAAGGCGCTTACTAAGGTCCAGGGGAGTCGCTTAAGTAACCAGACATTCACAGCAGATTGTTTGCTGAAGGTGGATATTGGTGCAGAAACCCTCATATCACACGTGTAGGCTTGGGAGGCACTCCATTTCCTCAAAACCAATTTTGACACTCAGCTTAAATAACACCTGTTTCATGTGACGCCCCAGGACCACAGAAAACAGAGCCACTGGCAAGCAGAACATTTAATCAGGCGTGTGTTGCTGCACTGCAGAACTGAAGAAGCTCATTGGAATGACTAATTTATACGCTGCATACATACTACTGTACTTAAGAATTAAACAAAATAAATAAAAGCATGATCCATCCATTGTCCAACCAGTTATCTTGGACAGCGTTGCAGGGGGTCTAGAGTTTATCCCAGGCAGCTTTGCCCAAAAAGCTGGGGTACACCCAGCACGGGATGCCAGTCCACCACAGGGCATATACACGCACAGACAAATAAGGGGCTTTTTAGAAATGCCAGTTAGATGTATCTCTTTGTACCCAGAGGAAACCCAAAATGCAGAGAATTTGCGATCTCCACACGGAGAAGGGAGGAGGGATTCAAATCCCAACCCTGGAGGTTTGTGACAACAGTGCTACATACCCAGAACAATAAATAACAAACCATTCAGAATTTATATGTAGGCCTACTTGCAGTATTTGCAGTACAATGTCTACTAATGTATTATGGCATTTCTGAAGCTGGAAAGTTTATCACATTAACACATGGCGTTAATTGTATAGTCATAACGCGCTGTTATTTCTTTAATTATGTCAATGAAAGCAATTTTTGATGCTCAAATAGGAGATAATATAAGCAAAGATTTTTAAAAGAGACCTATAATACTCTTTCCTAATTGTAAACAGCACGAGAGTTTAGGTCATGACGTTGCACAGAATCCCAAAATTCAAAGCTAAAATCACAACGGTCAGGTGGCATCTCACAGTAAAACTGATGCTACCTGGTTTATTTAGTCTAAAAAATTGCCAGATGGAGGCATGCATAGGTTAAAAATATTTGCAGCAGAAGAAATACTGTAATTTGCAGTATTTCTTCTATTTTATTAAAGGATAACGGCTTCAAATTTTAAGATCTTTCATATGCACTTTCAGTGGTTGTCAGGTTTTTAGAGCCATTTGCAAAACAGCAGAGTATTCCACAAAATGTGATTTCCCAGTTAGCTGGATAACTTAAGCCAAATATGATAACTGTCCAACAGGAAGAGAGGTAAGTGAAATTCTTATTGTACAATCCTTACATGTGGCTTAAGTTGTCTGCTAATGAAGAAATCCTTGTGGAATACCCTCTCGATCTCAGTATTTTTAAATGTCACAAATATGATGGCTATTATAACCGCTGAACTCGTATTTAACCTTATATGTAAAAAAAGAGAACAGAACATTTACGTTCCAGGACTTTCAAATTGCTTTCAGGATTCAAGTTCAGTGTGTGAAAAATGGCAAGTGGTTAAAATAACATGTTTGATTATTAGTGATTTCATTTTCTGCTTTGTTGTATTGTCAACATTACTTGTTTTATTGTTCTGTGATTCGGAATATTTACGGTGCATGCACTGGAGGTTAGGAGGTTAGACAATGACAGAAACACCCTTCTGTTCCTTATTAACAGTAGCGCTATGGGCACACCGAACATCTCCTACGGACTGAAATGTAACTCCATTTGCTTATTGCCAAGCATGTAGAGATAGAATCCCTGACTCCACATTCTGTATTGTGTGGGAGAGATTCCAGGGGAGAGGCAAGTGGTTTGTATCTTCATTCTGACTTACTGCTAAAAATAAATCTGTAGGCTTTTAAATCTGTTTATAATTGCACAATCACAGCTTTGTTAATTTTTATTCAGCTATCTTGATATTTAATTAATTATAGGGCCGTGTTTGCCTTAAATGTTATTTTTAATTCTAAGGTTTTTTTTCTTTGAAACTGCTTCACATGGGGTTTGAATAATCAGGTATATCCATATTAAAAGTGACATGATGTTGCATTATAGGAATGCTGCATTTCATTTCCTTGTTTTGTTCAATAACTGTCCTGCCTTTTCTTTCCCATTTACATTTTATGATTTAATGTTATCCAGTTAGCTCAGTTTAATTTAAAACAGCAAGATTTTTTTCTTCTTTTAGTATGCAAACATGCAAGTATAATGATTTAGATACGTAGTTTTAACAAAAAGTGTCACAGTAGAATAATCATTTTGCAGAAATCTACCCATGACATTTACCTTTCTGTCTTCTTGAGTCATCTTTTCCTTCTTTTAAATTTTAAAAGCATGTCATATCTCCAGCACTGTAATAAATCTTAATAGTCTTAAATGTAGTCCAATATTGAACAATGTACATATAATATTTGTTTTTGGTACATTTGTTTTGCCCTCCTCTTTTCGGTCAGCCAGAGGACTGAGGAATCCTTACAGCATCAGCAGTGTGTGGGAGAACTGGCACTCCCTTCTACTCTGTGTGAATCCTGAAAAAGAGGCTGGATTCCACACCCAGCAGCCAGCGGAAAATCAGCAGTCTACAACACATATCCCAGGCAGAGCTGCTGCCCCTCATCCCAAAAACCTCAGAACTGTCTCCTGTGCCCTTTGATGTTGACCGCATTGTGCACTTTGACGGGAGGCATGGAAACAGTTAAGAACATGTCAACAGGAGGCTTTGTGTTTGAGCACTGTTAGAAAGCGATTCATCTATAGCCTCTGTGTGTGTGTGTGTGTGTGTGTGTGTGTGTATAATAACAATTTATAAATTCATTACATTTATAAAATGGGATAAATTACTGTGGCTTTTAATTCACACATCACATTCAGGTTTCATAAAATTACAATCAAATCCTTAAAATAAATCAGCTAAAATTAACATCATAAATTATAAGTGCATTATTATAAAAATGCCATTTGAATCCACAGGGTCTATGAAAGAGCCATACTTTGCTTAAGGTAGCCTTTTAGACCAATCTTACTGAGGAGAAGTCTGCTGAATTCGGAGGTATTGAGCTATGCATATGCCAGTGTTTGTCAAGGGAAACGGCCAGAAATGTTCACGTGACAAAATTAGAGGCCGAGTCAAGTCTGAAGTCTCCAGTGTAGTTCCAATTTGACATTACTATTTATCAAAAATCTCACCACTTATTTGTCTTCTTCTATTATTAACTGACGTTACTAAATGAACAGTTCAAAAACTGCTTGTCTCATAGTTCCTTAGGCTTATATACATTTTCAAAGTAAGCGCTATTTCAAATAGCTTTGAAGCAATACAGTTTTTGTTAGAACCTAAGTACTTTTCTAATGTAGATTTTTAAAGTAATATTTTCTCAAAATAACATTATGAAGAAGACATCCCTTGAGCAGAACTGGTAAACTTTAATTACTGTGAACAGTGACAAATATAGCCCAATGAGGGTCCAAACTTGTTAACAACAATCAACTATGTATACACACAGACACACACACACACATTTCTATGGGCAAAACCCAAATCCCACCAATGACAACCTTAACCCCCACCCAGCCCTAACCTTAACCATAAGTAACCAAACAAAATATAAGACTTTTGGCATTTTTAGTTTTTTGATTGCATTCACAGATTTGTATAAAATTTAATTTCCCCTTATGGGGACCGAAAAAATGGTCCCCACAATGTCAAAATAACAGGTTAAATGTCACCACAACGTAATTTATGCCTGGACAACACACACACACACACACACACACACACACACACACACACACACACACACACACACACACACACACACACACACAGGCAACTGAATCCTTTCCCAATATGATTAACAAAAAAGTAGCTCCTGGCAGTCAGACCAAACCATGCTGGACCACGTTAAAGTGATGTGATTGGCTAATGAATGAAAATAACCAAGATCCTGTTTGTCATGCTGAAAAAGTTAATTCATGTTAAAGTAAATCGTGATTTTAATTTTTACATGTCGTTTTAAAACTCCAATTAATGGATAAAATTGATTTGTCTCTCAGCTCTACACGCCACATGCAGGGCACAATGAAGAGGTGTGGGCAAGCTCTTAAGTTAAGAAAATAAGTAAGAATATGTAAGAATATTAAGTAAGAAAATACAGCTTGACTTGGAAGGGTAGGTCAGAAACATTTTTGGTACATACCTGCTAAATTGATAGCAATCAAGACAATGTAGGTTATATGTAATTAATGACAGGTTAAGCAACGCTATTTCTAAGCAGTGCAATCTAATGTAAAATAAAACTCGGAATAAAACTTGGAATATCCTATGCTTTGTCAGATCTGGTCCCCAATTTGAACTAGCGGCAAAACAGAAATAGCGTGAATACTGTACGTCCCATCATCAACTCAGGTTAAACGTGTGATACTGCCTGGCGTACACCTGCCTCACCTGGACACCTTGTATATACTTACATGGAACCAACTGGGACTTTTAAAACTATTTGGACTGGAATTAATGTCAATGCAAGTACTGTTTCATGCTCCCCGGTCGCCCAGAGGAGGACGGGGTCCCCTTCCGAGTCTAGGTTCCTCTCAAGGTTTCTTCCTGCTAGAGGGAGTTTTTCCTTGCCACTGTCGCCTCAGGCTTGCTTGGTGGGGTTTGGGCCAGTTATATGTAAAGTGCTTTGTGACAATGTCCGTTGTTAAAAGCGCTATATAAATAAAATTGAATTGAAATTGAATTGGCGTCACATTTCTCCAACTCAAGTTCCTACAGTATGTTCTGTGAACAGCCGCACATTGTGATGTGTTTAACACTCTACGGTTTGGGGAGTGTTGTACACTCATGTGTAGAAATTGCGGAGCCTTAGAGACACTTACTGTTTACGAGTCGCTATTAACGAGTCTGAGTCAAGTCGGAGTCGAGTCGTAAGTCGTAAGAGCAACTCAAGTGCGACTCCGAGTCGCAAACTCGAGTACCCATCTCTGGGAACAGCTGGCCCCAAACTACATTAATACCATCGTTACTGTAGCAATCGCTGCAGACCACTGTTTCATCTCTGGCCCTGGTCCTCTTCAAAGGCTTCATTTCAGCTTCTCTTCTGGCTTTACCCTTGCTCTAGCATAGATATCAGAAGGTTTTATATTCTATTTTTATTAACCTATCAAAGTAAATCCCCTAAAACATATAAAACATATATCTTTTAATCTTTCAGCCACTTTCAGTTTCCCATTTGTAAATCTGGAAACTTGTACTTTGGTACCATTTTGTTTTCAGACAAACAATAGTTCAAGTTCACGTTTATTTATATAGCACATTAACAGACAACCACTTGCCGTCCCAAAGTGCTTTACATATAATAAAAATACGTTGCAACAAACATATGCAAAGCAAATTAAAAATAAGAAGTAAAGAGTAAAAAAAAATGTCATATTACAATTAATCAGTATAACTAAACTATAAAATAGATAGTAATAGATTAATCAGTATAGCTAAACTATAAAATAAATAATAATAATAAATGTCATGCACAACTGGAATTAAAAGCCAATTCAAATAAATTCGAAGGGGAACAGTTGATAACAGGATTGTGATCTTTCTCCTATGCGCATCTCCTTTATGCATCTCTCATCTCTTAAAAGGAAAGTTTAAATAAACTCCTGAACATGACAATAATGTGTGGATTGTGTTTATATGACATTATGTGGACCAAATGTACCCCACAATGTGATAAAAACCTGTTAACTGTACGTTGTGGGGACCATTTTCATTTACAATTTCAATTACAAAGATAATTACAAACCTGTGTGTGTGTGTGTGTGTGCCTGTGCATGTATGTCTGTGTGAACTTCCCAGACTACATAGCTGTGACAGCTTAGTATAATTTACCCCTAATGAGAATTTTTCTTCTTAACAATATGTTTGTGTATTTCTCTTAAAAGAATATTTGTTATCCAGTTTTTGGCATCAAATTGATATTCAAGGAATAAACTGTATTTGAAATACCTTCAAGTAAAAGATATTACAGGTTTACTTTGGAAATAACTAAGATTTTGCTTGGAGATACATGATCAGTGAAGGTCAGTCAACAAAACATTGCGATATCATTCTAGTGATGATTCTACACATTCATACAAATACATATTTCTAGATTCAAATGTGAGATTTTGAATGATGAATTGTGCTTTCCAAAAGAAAAATGTGAGCAAAGCAGTAATGCTCTGTTTTTTTAAAAAAATCTCTGAGAAATAGAAAAGAAAAAATACCTGAGATGGTCTACTTTATACATTCCTAGGACAGTCATGCACAGAAAAGTGATTTTTAATGAATAGCAAGATGGATTACAAAGAAATATCTCAGTCATGTTTTAATATTGTAGGGTGAAATAAAACAAATAGGTCCTTTGTCAAGCAGTGCGGTGAATTACAGACACAGAGGGAGTAAAAAATTGTAGTAATGTCACATTTTTAATAGAAAATGAAAATGAAACATTTATAGACTACTTAAGTAAAAGAACTGGTTTCAAGAAGCATCTGAGTAAGATTAAAACTAACTTTTCAAAGAAATGCTTATTTATAACATTTCAACAACTACATTTTTCCGTATGTAATGTAAATATCTGAAAGGTATAAGGAATAACTTGTGTAACTTTTATGCAAAGGTCCTGAATCATGTTGTAAGTAATCCTCACCTTGTAATGCTCACCATAAAAAGAGAGGGCAGGAGCCCAAGCATCCCAGGCCGCCTGGAAATTCACTGATGGGGGTAAATGGGGACATGTAGCATGCAGTTATGTTGTCTCTTATGGAGCACGAACATCCATCTGTGCAACCCTAAAACACACACACACACACATACTGTACAGAGATTAGCTTTCTATATCTTTATGGGGACTCTCCATTCATTTCTATGGATATGACCCTAATCAGTAACCCTAACCCTAATCCCCATTGTGACCCCCCTTAACTCCTTCCCTAACCTTAACCATAAGTAACTGAACAAAGTACAAGTATCTTGGCATTTTTTGTTTGTGTTTTTTGATAGCATTCACACATTTTTATAAAATTGAGTTTCCCCTTGTGGGAACCGAAATAAATGTCCCCACAAGATCAAAATAACAGATTTTTCCATAAACAGTTTGTTTTTTTGTTATTCTAGAAATGATGAATTCAGCTTGTCCATAAGCATACGCCTTTCTTACCTTGACAAGATCTATCAGCTATCAAGCCTAACATACAAGTATATTTTAGGCTCCTGAAATGCCTCAGTAGTAAAACAATAAAATGTAGAGATGCATAATGATTCCACATGCAATAGGCAAAATATTTGTGAAGGGGGTGCAACAAATATGTATTAATATTTAAAAGAAAGGAAGGGTAAGGCAGAACAGTGGATTTGGTGAGGAAGGAGAGAGAACTGCGCTGATGTGATACTGACACGCTTATAACAATGAGGTCCCCCAGACTTCTACCCTCTAAACGTCATAAAAGGTTGATATCCAAGGTTGACACTGACAGCTGTGGTTCCTGGTACTCGCATGATGTTGTAACCTGATTACACAACAGTTACTGGTTCAAGCCCAAGGAGGGACCCTGTTCTTCTACTTAGCAGCCAAAAGTGCAGGCGAATGTCCTTATTAGTAAGCTATTTCATAAAGTAGATTAGACTAGAGTATTACCTAGGTGATCCTCTGCTGCTTTATGAAGCACTCTGTGCTAATCATATACATCCCACTGTACATTAAGGCAAACACACCAATTATATGAGTCTGTCGTCTTTTGCATTAAGCATTATATACTACCATAAAGAATGCCGAAAGGTGAATTATTTTAATGGCTAAATGTTCATTTAGTGCCAGTGTTACACAGCAGAAAATGCAACTCATGTAATCTCTCCCCCTACCCCCAAGAAAAGGCTAGCATGAAAACTTCAGTCTTCTGTTCAGTAGAGCGCAGAGCTAGATTATACCCCAAGGCAGACTGCTTAAAATAATAAAAAAAAACATAAAAAGCATTCAATGATATGTGAGATTGTGGAAAGAATGTTTCTCCCAAACCAAGTTCCTTTCCAGGATAATACAGTTGAGGTGTGAAAGCCACATGCATATTTCAAGGAGAAGATATATTGGTGATCGTAGTAATTTTAGGTTGAAATAGACACCATAAACAGGAAGTCTCCGCATTTGGATGGACATCCAAAGTATTGTAAATTAGAAGTAGTTACAAACCTGATATTGACCCTCTTGTTAGTAAATCCACTATCGTCATGCATGCCTTGTTATCCAGGCTGGCCATGAAGGTACATTAATCATTATTTAGGCAGGAATAGGCTGTCAAACACCTAATATCCACAGTTCATCCAGATGACTTTTACAAGCCGATAAACAGAGTGCTCCTGTAATATGACATGTATTGATCAATGTTAACTGTAGATTTTTTTGTGTCATTTTCTTTCAGAGGGGGAGTTACCAGTTGTCTCGAGAGGAACAGTCAGTTATGACAGTTATTTATATGGAGTTTTCTATCCAGTCCTCGGGAATGTCTGTGTATTGATTTTTTTCTTCTCCTCCCAAAAATGGCCATTGTATTGGCTCCACCCCAAACCCTTCTGTCCTTGACAGAAACTGTGTGATCAAAATCAAATTTAACATTTCTTTTTACATATTCTATGGTGAATGCTCTGTTTTGTGTGTATGATCTTTTCTATTGTCTTCTTTCAGAATGATAATGAAATATATTAAGTTTAAAAAAATCCTGTCTTGTGAGGTTTTTCAAATGCATACATACAAGCACTCACACACATATTTGTATGTACTGTATATGTTTTAGGAGATGTCCAAAATGTTTTTTTTTTCACATTAATGAACGACTTAAATAATGTTTAAGATGTCCAGTTCTGCACACTTCAGGTCCACATACAAACCTCATGCCATCTAAGATTTGTATGCTTAAGAGCTGTATGCATTCATATGCAAGTCCGGCCCTTTTTAAAAGCTGAAAAGTCCAGTCCGATCCTCCAGAAATGGCCGTCTATCAGCCAGAGCCAGCTGTAACATGAGCATCCCCTTGGCCTGGATCTTGCCGCTCGGGTCCTCAGCAACGTGGATCTGGCAAGTCAGATCAACCTCAGAGAAATGTGCCACATGGCCATGGTGCCTTAACTGATGCTTCCGGACAATGCAGGTAATATGCCTCATTTAGGTCTCCCTGAGAAACCGCTCATTCAGCACATATTCAAACCAGCAGTACCCAAGTATTCTCCAAAGAGACACAGTACCAACTGAGTCTAGTCTTTGTTTCGGGTCACTGGATACTGTCCATGTCTCGCAGCCATACAGCAACACAGGGAGCACCAGAACTCTAAACACTTGGACCTTTGTCCTCTTACAAAGATATCAGGAGCACCACACACCCCTTTCCAGTAACCTCATGAGCTCCCATGCTCTCCCAATCCATCTACTGACTTCATGGGAAGAGTCACCAGAGACAGAATGCTGCTGAGTGAACAGAGCCTCTGTTTACTCCGTGAACATCACAGCATTGTCGGCAAAGTCAAGATCAGTAGGTCTTCACTAACAAATGCCCCACAGCCACTGGATCCCACAACCCTGCCCAACACCCAGTACATGCAAGCATTGAACAGAGTAGGAGCAAGAACACACCCCTGATGAACCCCAGAATCCACTGGGAAGAACACAGAGGTCCCACAGGACATCTCGTTCAGCTGAGTGGGACACTTTATGATAATCGGCAAAGTCTGCACAGAAACCCAGCTGATATACATTTCAGTTATGCCCAATGACACTGCA
The DNA here is from genome assembly GCA_026781065.1 of Mormyrops boulengeri. Lineage (NCBI taxonomy): Eukaryota > Metazoa > Chordata > Actinopteri > Osteoglossiformes > Mormyridae > Mormyrops > Mormyrops boulengeri. The sequence continues at coordinate 18,019,816 of JAODLD010000046.1, forward strand.
TCTATTGTCTCGTTAGCTAATTGCTTTAATGAAGTAAAGACCTGGATGACTGAAAACCTTTTATCACTAAATACTCAGAAAAGCAAGATTCTGTTGTATGGCGGCAAGCCCATGGATAGGAATGCTATAAACTTTGTACTCTACTCCAAGGGGCTGAACTTTTTCCTCAGTAGCTACTTAGACTCTGTTATCTGGGAGCACACACTGCACATTAAAAACCTTGCATTGTATTCAAAATTCAGCAACTCAATTGTCACAAGGAGCAGGGAGTTTGAACACTTAACCTCTACTCTTTGTTCCCTGCACTGGCTTCCTGTTAGGTTCAGACTGACTTCAAAGTTCTCCTACTTACATATAAGGGACTTAATGCTTGTCCATTAATGTGTCTATGCATGTTCTGACCACCCATGCTCTCCGCCCTCCCACATGTCTGGATGGTGCCTGGGGTGGGCACCACCTGAGCTAGAGTATTAGTTCAGTTTCATTTAGGGTGACATCATGGATATGACCTACACACTGTAACATCGTGAATGCAGACTTCAATCTGCACCCTACACAGGTCCGTGTGGAGAATCATCTCATTGATGGTCTTTGGCTTGACCTGATCATAGTCTACACCTTGCTTTTAGCAAGCAAGCCCACTCTGTTCTTTTTCCTGTAATGTTGGCATGTCCAGGGGGGTTAGGCAGTCAGTTGACCTTGGACCCCCCCAGGGTTTTTCTCTCTACCTGGGACTTTTCGGTTCCTCTTTTCCATTGTCATCTGACTTTGTTTCTTTAATTTCTTTGCTTTTCCTTTTCTCGGGTTTTGTATTGTTCTCTCTTAATGATGCTGTAATGAATCACAACACACCCATATAAAGCACCTTGGGGTGACTCTTTAGTGAAAGGCACTATATAAAAATAAATCGAATTGAATGAATTGAGCCTCCTACAGAGATCTAGCCACTCCCTGGTCTGCGAACCTTAGAGAGTGCCATCTACTAAAATGCGAAGTTTTTGAAGCTCCTCCCACAGCAGGGGAAGTTGGTCATCATGCCAGAGAGACAAGACGTTCTACGCACCTACCAGAATGGGCCACCTCAAGTCAGGACCCAAGCTGAAACTAACGCAATATTTGAAATCCCGGTATATTGTATCTCAAAGAAATAAACCTGTGTTTTGCATGCTCATCACATTCAAATGCTCAACATTTTGAAACCACAGTTAAACACAATGACGTCAGGAAGACGGACGCACTCTCCTTTCCCAGAGTTGCCAACTTTGGTCAGCCTGCTGGCATGAGATTTTCAATTAGAGACAAGTCTGTACAGACATGCACACACATTTACATGTATGTGACAGTTTTATTACCTTGTAAATAGTCTGTATGGTTTGCAGACTACCCCAACACTTCTGACGTAGCTAATTTTAGGTTTATAATAGAATAATACAGATTTGCTGTAAGATTTCCTACGTGAGCGTGAGAATGCGTGTGAGTTGGCAGCCCTGCTTTCCGTGTGTGTCTGACATTCGCTGGCTAGCGATTCAGTATTACTAAGCATTAGGAGTCACGTGCATTCATAAAAATTAATTTCTTTTGCCCCTTATAGTCCGCTGCCGTGGAACATTATGAAAGCAGCCCAAAAACCTGCAATCCACAACCTCCTAATGCTTACCTGCAACTGTATTTTCAAAATAGCCCAATTGGGTGGGAAAACTGCGACCTGGCAACTCTGACCCAAGTGCTGCCATGCAGCAGGCAATGCCTCAACAACATTGGCTCTCCAGCGGTTTCGACTTCACCAGGGATGAGGCTCCCGAGGGCTTTCCCCCATGCACTTGGGAGAAGGTGTTATGGTGGCTAGAGTGCCAATCCCACCACCAACCTCCAAAATCTTCTGTGCAAGGGAGGGGAGTATGTTATATTATATTATATTATATTATATTATATTACTTGTTTAGGCAGCAATTATTCATAATTTAATACTTTTCTGACTTTGGAAAATAAATATTTTTAAAAGCCTGTGGGAAAGCCAATTGCAGTTATATCCTCCGTTTGAACTGAGCTGACTGAAGCATTACTCTGTGATTTTCTGCTCAGCTTGAGTAACCCAGCTATTCCTTGTGGCTATGTTCCGTTTGGATTTAGTACATTAGAATGTGCTCCTAGGAAGGTTTAAAGCTTTGCCAATCCAATGTTTTCTAACCTTGCGCAACTTTTTCCCTTTCTAATGACTCCATTTTAGAAGTATACAAGCACCCCCTTTCCTTCAGACCATGCTGTGCTATGTTGACATTATGTTTGATCTGCTGATTCAGTTGTGTGAATCCACTGATGCCAGAGACAGATTTATATATAGACACACACATACAAATATTTGTTTATTAACCAAATGAGGGATGAAGGTTTACACTTTCTGATGGCATGCAATGTTGTTCAGTTTTATTTTTATTTTATTATTTTTCAAATTTTATTTTTAGTTTGGCATTGAGCTGAGGCAGCGTAATAGATGGCTACTGTGAGAATCATCCATTAAATAATTTTCTGAGACGTAATGACTGCATTGTGGCTCAGTGGGCAGCCCTGTAACCTCACACCTCTCTAGTTACGAGGCTGATTGCTGCCCTGGCTCTGTATGTGGTTCCCTCTGTGTTTGTGTGGGTTTCCTTCTGCAGTCCAAATGCCATGTGGCTTTGCTGAATTGGTGGCTCTAAATTGCCCATTGTGTGTGTGCATAGTGATGAGCTGGCATCCCATCCAGGGTGTCTCCTACCTTGTGCAATGTGCTCCATTGGATGGCTTCCAGGCTCGCCACAACCCTACATTGTTTATGAGGTCACAGAAAATGAATGGATAATAATTATACCCAAATCATCATGTATTCTTAATTTGAATAGTTATTTTATTCAATGTATGGACCAAAGGGAAAACATAGCTGCAAATGGTATTACACAAATTTATTAGGAAGTCTCACACATTACTAGTAGAGATAATGATCCTGATGTAGAAATAGTGATACAAATCAATAACTCAGTTCTCTTTTTGTTTACTTATTGTGAACATCAGAAAACCAGTGGCCGTATTACAGTGGCCCTTAAGTGTCAATGAGCTGCAGATCCATAAAACATGTACAAATTCTGAAAACATATAGAAAATCAATAGATGCAGTATAATTGACAGACGCAGTACAAATCTTGAAAACACATGCAAAACAAAAAACCCTGTAAATCCGCTCACAAAACAATGGAAGTTTCTGGGAGACAATGAAACTAGATGCACCATAGAGAGGAGAGAAGGGATGTTTTCCCAATTCATAAAGTACTGAGACTTATGCTATTTTGTTAGCTGATTATGACTATGTATACAGGCACTCAAAAATCAGTTTATTGAGAATAAAATGATTATGGCAATAGCTTGATTAAGGTGCTGACGTGTTTTTGATAATCTGATTACTACGTGTACATAGTTGAACCCATTCATCTGTATGGTTTCAACTATGTAAGTTGCTAATGTAGTTAGCAACTGTGCTTTTGGGAAATGCACCGCAGGCCGTTAAGCGAAATGGTCACTAAGCGAAAATCACTGAAGCCAAGTTATCGTCGCGACTGTATTGCTGCAGCATTCAGATAAAGTTCTCGTTCAGTTACACCAGTCGGTCTTAAATTGCTGTGTTGAGAACGACTGCTCAGTTTGTTGTACAGCTGTGGCCAAAAGTTTTAAGAAATATTCATTTTCAAAGTGCGCTGCCTCAGTTTTTATGATGGCAATTTGGGTATACTCCAGAATGTTATGAAGAGTGATCCGATGAATTGCAATTAATTGCAAAGTCCCTCTTTGCCATGAAAATGAACTTAATTCCAAAAAACCCTTTTGCTTTCATTTCAGCCCTGCCACAAAAGGACCTGCTGACATCATTTCAGTGATTCTCTGGTTACACAGGTGAGAGTGTTGACGAGGACAAGGCTGGAGATCACTCTGTCATGCTGATTGAGTTAGAATAACAGACTGGATGCTTTAAAAGGAGGGTGGTGCTTGAAATCATTGTTCTTCCTCTGTTAACCATGGTTTCCTGCAAGGAAACACATGCAGTCATCATTGCTTTGCACAAAAAGGGCTTCACAGGCAAACAAAAACCCACATCTGACAAATAGATCTACAAACACTGAAGCAGCAAATTTTGTGAAGACCAATACGTGTGTCATTCTCAAAATTTTTGGCCATGACTGTACAATCAGCTAACAAAATAACATACTGTCTTTTTTATTGTTTGTAACTGATCATTCTACAGAATATATAGAGGATGAAAGTTAACACTGAGAACATGTCTTACAGAAGAAAAATGAAAATAAAAAATTTAAAAAGGCAAAATGAAAGTAGTACACAATGAACAAGTCTTTATAGCTTTTGCATTTCTCAAATGTGCTAAAATGGCAAAGGTAAACTATTCTTTTAGGCTGAAACAAAAATGTGTGAGACTTGGCAGGTCTGGGCTACCAACTGAATTTAATTCAACTGGAATAATTTGGAAAGATATTCCAGATGGATAATGACTTCTTCAAAAGGGACTTCACCCGTTTAATCTTAACAGAATTGCTCAATGAAGAAAAGTTTAGCAAATTAAAACCACCAGCAGCTTGATCTGCAATCATAACACTTTTGTAATGATATTTTACATGAGAAAGAGCATCAACATTAGAGAATAAAATGCTGCCAGAAATGGAGAGATCTTGCTGATTTTTTGACTTGGAAAACACAGAGGTTAATTTAGTCTCATATTTGATACTCAGTTTTCCAGCTTATATATCTTTTAACAGAAGCAAGTTAGGCAGTTTTTAATGACAAATTTGTGACGTCCAGTACACAAACAATGACGCACACCAATTATTTTCGCAGTTTCAGCCATTTCACAATTAGTGCAAAGTCTTGTTAATAGGTAAGATAATAGGTAATTTCAGCTGTAACGAGATACTGGTTGAACATTGTACACATGAACAACCTAAAAATCAAGGGGTATGTATTGTCCCCCAGGGTCCACTGATCAAAGCACACATACTTCACTAGATGTTGTTCATTTTTAAAGGTATTAACCCACATGTGTATTGCCCCATTGAATTTTACATGGATACATGCGGACATTAAAAAAATTAATTAAAATTCACCCATAAAGAAATCTGCAAAACCAGGAGGTGTGTAATAGTTGCCATGAATCCAAAATGCTCAACGACTATCTTGTTGCAGCTGAAATGACATATTTTCTTAGCAATTAATAAGACTTTGCACAAAATGTAAAATGCAAAAGTAATTAGTGTGCATCGTTGTTTGAGTACTGTACGTCACAGTTCTGTCATTAAAAACAGACTAGCTTCTGTTAACATATGTGGCTAGTTTAACTGCGGCCCCTCCTCTCTTCTGTATGGTTCATCTCATTTCATTGTCCCCCAGAAACTTCTATTGTGCTGTGAGGAGATTTGCAGTTTTTTTTGTTTTGCATTGAATGTGTTTTCAAAATTTGCACCACATCTGTCAATTGCAACACGTCTATTAATTTGCCCTGTGTTTTCAGAATTTGTAAGTGCTTTCTGTAAAGCTTGTTTTCAGAATTTGTGAGTGAATATGCAGCTCGTTCACACTTAGGGGTTACCATACCTTAAGCTAATTGAAAATAAGTTAAAAAATTATTCTACCCTCCCTGGTTAAATGTGACGTTCATTTTTATTCGCTCTGTCCAGCACATGCACACACTGTATATTTGATATGCAGGTTCCTGATTTGCTCTATTAGCATTATATTTACTTAATCAATTACATTTTTGCATAAATGAGGCATAAGATTCAATTTCATGGCTGCTGTAATCATAAACACTGGAATGCTGACATACGGGGCATGTGAAGTAAAGGTATACGACCTGGGTTTATTATTTTTTCAAGAAATGTATTCATTGTGCTTCCTTAGCCGAAAAACAAACAAACAAACAAATAAATAACTATTGAGGGGCATTTGTGATCTGAATCCTACCTGTGGTGCGCCACAAAAACATCCATTTTCGATATACTGTACCTTATCGCTTTAGAGTCACTGTCATCTACAAATCCCTGGGGGCACAAGGCAGAATGTATCGTGGACGGGATGTCAATCCATCACAGGGGACCAATTCAAACGTTTATACAACAAAACAACAAAGGTGATTTTGAGTCAGCGGTTCATCTGAAATACATCTTTTGAACTTTATAGAAAACTGTAGAATCATCCTGAAGCCCATATGAACTCATTTTGCAAAGTATGGATACACCTACAGAGCTAAGACCAGATTTGAACTCAAATGTGTCCAGTAAACGATGCTTCCTTTAGAGAGTATATTATCCTATATTTAGGTCATACGGAGGATTATTTTGTAAGGGAAAAGCTTTCAGTTGCTAAAACATTCTGTGATGTTATGTTTTTGAATTTCCCCTCAAGAAGAAATGGAATTCAAGGAGGAAAAGATTTTCAGAACATATATACTGTACTTACACAGAGTTAATAGTTTTCCAGACAATTTTTAAAATGTCTTGCAACATGAATACAGACTGGCTATCCTTTCTAATTCTGCTGTGGGGATTTGCAAGGTTATTTTAGGTGGTTTATCTTTTATCCCTGAATCTTTATGTTAGTGGCACACGTCGTCCCTCTGCTGTCACGTGCAATAGCAAACATATCCAGATAGGGCATGATGTGACTGAACATCTGCTTTATCTCATTGGAGCATCTGCCATGTTACAGTGGCTTGGATCAGGGCTTTATGGGTGGCTGGGTCTCCAGTGTTTTTGTCGCTACTCTTGGGGAATGTTGCCGCTGCTGCCACCCTCTCCTGACAGCATTCCCAGATTGACTTACACCCTTTTTCAGCAGATTGTCTTTCTTCATCATTACAGTCGCAATAGACGACATCTTCCTGGCAGAGGAGAGCAGTATTTTTCAGGATTTATAATCAGCAGTCTAACGGAATTCATTAGAATTCCACCCTTGGGTATAACCCTATGACCTTTCTGATAAGTTCAGTAACCTCTTCATTAACCTACCTGCTTTCTACTTTACTTCACGTGTAATACATTTGAAATGCATACTTTGATTCTAATGTCTCATAATAAGGAAACCATGACCGGAATATATTTATTATCTCTTGAATGTAGATTCTCTAAGGACACACAAAGCCCAAATGATTATGGGGAATTGCTGCTGTGACCGTAAGCCCTTCAGGGGGTGATGAGTGGTGTGATCAGATGGTTGCTGGTTGAAGCCCGGACCTCAGCAGAATAGTCACATATCTGTGGGCCCTTGAGAACCCCCCCCCCCAACCAGCTCTAGGGGAAATACACACTGGTTGACCATGTACTGTGATCCCCAAGCTGTGGAGAGCAAGATGGGGCTGGCAAAGAGAAGAATTTCAATGTACCTGTACTCATAGTTGTGCAAATGGCAAGTAAAGGATTTATCAGTATTCACACATAGTGATACTATTGAACCCATAACATTCAAGGAATTTTAATATCAAGGGCTTGTTTTGATGTGTCTATACACTGAAAGTAATGGAAATGTTCTCTTGATAAATATATTAAGTACACTGCATAGTAAGCTGTATATTATGAGTATTCCTGCCTGGAAAAAATAAATAAGTAAATAACTGTGCTAACCAGCACTTCACTGATAAAGAATGTGAAAACTGCTAACATGTCAGAGGAAAGTGCCTCATAGATAATTTCAGCTAAAGCAGAAAGTGAGAAAAGACATGGTTATCAAGGAGCCAAAGAACTCCTATAGGAGTCCAAGCTCACTGGCATTGGGCTGGACTGCAGAAAGAAATCAAAAAGCAGATAGAAGTCTAAGTAGTTCAGATTGAGGGTCATGAGAATCGCGAACAAGTGAAAATAGGACAAATTCACAGGACTGCATCCAATAGCCAGTTTGCAGTGCACAAACCGGTGATAACACCTTTTTAGTCTAATTTATGTGTGCAGCAGTGTATGAAGTATTGACTGCAGATTCCTAAGGAGTGGAAGGACTGCTGTTATTTGCGAAAAAGAAAAAAAACTCAAATTGATGGCTTCAGCAACTTTTTGCTGAGCATTGCATGGACATTACTTCACTAAACACAGCAAACCAGGAAATTGGCTTTCCTTAGACAAATGGCTAATTAATCCACTCAGTCCATGCATTGAAAGTTAACATCAGAAATTCAATTAGACTTATTAAACATCCTTGGTTACATTATTCATACATTCCTACGCTTCTAAATGTAGGTAAAAATGCAGTCTATGGAGGTCTGGGCTCTTTAGAACCTGTAACATCTAAGGAATGAATCACAGGACAAGAAGGGGAAGCCATTTGCTGTTAAAAGCTTTTTCCTAATCTATTTCAGTTTTTAAATAAGTTATTATTTTTAAAATCATATCGAAACACATCTTGACTTCCTGATGTGACACACATCAGATTTTTTTTTCCAACAGGCAGAATCCACATTGAATTCCTCTTTTCTGAAATGTGTCAGGTTGCTGTTTAAGCCTGAACTCTGGATGTACTCTGCTGGCAAAATTTCAGTAGTATTTTAATCAAGAATTTCAGTGTGTATGTGGCATTTATTAACTAGATTTCCAGTCTTTTATCCTGTTTATTTTCCCACACAGTATGCTTGTTTGCTGAAGGTCATCCTCATCTGTACGAGCAAACTTTGTCGGAAGAAAACAAAAACAATCCCAGGAACACTGATAAGGAACAAACTTTAAAAAATGAATTTCATTTTAGCGTTTGTATTATCACTATTGCAAGGGCTTTTGGGTTATGAGGCATGCTGCAGACCGGCTACTATGATGGATGAGAATAATCTTGGCAAACACCTCTGCACAAGGGGGAGATATGTGTGCGTGGTATCCATTGGAGGACATAGCGTTTGTTTAAAAGGACTTTAACAAACCCTGTCACAAGCGAGCTCCTTTCACTTTTTTTTCTAGAAAACTGCCTGAGGGACTTTTTCAAACACATGTTTCCCCTGTCTTTATAAAAAAAAAAAAAAGAATCAACCGGAACACATGTGAAACAACGTACAACTTGTGAAACAGTGATGAATAACATTAATTATGTTTTTTCTCTTGCACAGTGTGTTTTTTTTTAATGAGCAGTATGATTTATTAATTTCCAGGAATATTGATCAGGAAACTACTTGCTTTAGGGATTTAACCCTTTTATCTAATTCGAGATAAAGCTGAATCTAACAATTTTAAAGCAACAAACAGACACACACAACACTAATATGACAAAAGCTTAGCCATAGAATTTTCTTAACATGATCATTGTTGTTGCAGTAATGGATGCAGTGAGGAATACAACTAAAATAGTCCTCAAAATTAATTCTTCATTCATTCATTTCATATTAATTTGGATGTATGCTCTAGCCACATTTAGGAATATTTCCCAAAAACAGCATTTTTCAGAACATAATAAAAATTTATTTTTTTCAGGGTGAATTAGGTACAAAGACTAATTATTGTTGTGATTGCAGAGTAAAACACATCTCTCCTTGGAGTATAGGCAGGTATGACATTTCTATAATTATTCTTCTTTTCCTACTAAAATATTTTATTTGGGCTGCATTCATCTTATGTTCAGCGACTTCAGCAGAAAATATCAGAGTAAAGCAATTATTCTGTTAACCTGGGGACAAAGTCTTTAAATTAGTACAATAATATATATGGAAAATCCAGTAACATATGTGATATACAATATGTATAGGTTAACAAGTTAAAATTATGCAAATGTACCATGACACACAGCAAAAATGTTGAGAACAAAGTATGTACAGATGCTCCTCTACTGACGAACGTTCAACTTACTAACTTTCAGACATCTGAACGAAGGGGATCTTTAAGTCCAAATTGTGTTCACTGGGCTCCCGTTTCCTGTTCGCAACATCAAAAAAAAATTTCTGTGCTCCAGTTCCGCCTAGTACGACTTCTGGACGCTACTCCTGCCACGCAGCAGCATAGCGTGCGTACTCCCGGCATCCTAGTTCTTTGTACTTGTGTATGCCCTTAAAATGATTGTGAATAACGACTTACGAACATTTCAATTTGCGAACGGCCGTTCAGAACGTATCCCGTTCGTGAGTAGTGGAGCATCTGTATTAGGAAATGAGTTGCAAAAAATTCTTACTATCATTATGAACTGAGATGTATGTTTGTCTGTGTGTGTGTATTTATACAGCAAACATATTACCAGCATCATATCATTACGTTACATGTCACATTACGGGCATCTTCAGGATGAGCATTTGTCTCTGTGGCTGTGATGTGGCTGTGATGTGGCTGCCCCAAATTCAAATTTCTGCCTCCTGGCCGCCACACTGGGAAAGCTCCAATAATCCTGTACGGCAGACAAACTCCCTCAGCAAACTGCTCATAAGCAGTTAAACATGGGTGCTGACCAAGAACACGATTCCTCACAAATGCACTTAGTTCCAACATAGAGTCCCCTGAATCTGCACACACAGGAAATAACCTTCCTAGTCTCACATGTGTAGGCTGTTCACAAACCATGACCATGACACTCCAAGCAACACAATTTACAGTCGCATTAAAATCCATCTACAAATGACTAACAGTGGTAGCTTTGTGATGGTGATTTCTTCTGCGCGGCCCTTTCTGACAACAAGAATAAACAAGGATATTCATGGGGGCTGTAGGTAAACTAGCCTCAAGTGCTCAGCTAGGGTACCGCATTCACTCAGGAACAATAAACAAAGCATTTCGGCTGCAAACTGCAAGCAGAAGGGAGGACTGTAAGATATAAACCTCTTCCTGTCATGTTCTGTTTATGTGGCAGTGAGTCGTGTAAGACGCTGAGCTTGCGATGTCTGTACAAACCCTGAGGCTGTTTTGAGACTTGAATGAAAAGTAGAAACAGGGAATTGGGTTTTAGAGTCTTACAGATTAAGAAAAAATACCCGTTGGCTCCACAAAAGTCATAGCCTGGTAAATTTTTAATAAACATATCGGAAATACCTGCAACCCTATAACTAAACATAATCATTCATTGCAAATGTTTCTCTAGCATTCCACTTAAACACACTTCTAATTTTATTGTTTAGTGTGAGTATTTTTTTCTTAGAATTTTTTAAATGCTACTGGATTACATGTTTGTTTAGTTAAGGAAATCCAACAAATGCCTATTCATATTTTAATATTTTTGGGCTAGAAATACGAACTGAAAGTTCCTCAATCATTCATTCATTCATTCAATGACTCTTCTGATCCAAGCTGCAGATGCAATAGAAATAACCTATTTAATGTCCTTTCCGGGGTTTTCATGTATGTATGCAATGGTAAGCTGCTGAGAATTCAGTACTATTAATTTGATTAACTATAAGGGGCAAAAGAATATGCCCATATCTACGCGCATCTTAAAAATAGCTAACCTGATTTTATGCGACTTATATGTGTGAGTATGAGAGGTTGTCAGATTAGCTTAATTGGAGGGTGTTGCCAGATATTCACTGATGGAGGCTGTCGTGTTAATTGACTGTTGGTGAACTTATACACTATAAAATTAGCTACATGCTTTTTGTATCATACTAAAATTATATCAAGACAGATGGCAATTTACAGACTACAGCTCACCTAAGTCACATGCCTCTGAGCTATAGGAGGAAGTCAGCACAAAAGAAAACCAATATAAACTCCACACACAGAGCCAGAGGCAGGAACAGGACCCACAAACAGAGTGATGAAGACATCAATGCTACACCAGTTTGTATGAAATGTTGGACAGATACAGACAGTTTTGTTTTGCCAGATACTCCATTGCTAACACTATTAAAAGCATAATACCAACAGATATACCAGCCCATTCATAAAATCGCAAACATTTAACGTTAAATGTTACCAACATATGACTGACATCGCTGAGAAAATTTCTTAGAATCACATTTTACAGAGAGTTGAGCGACATTACTAAACAGTGCCCCGAGAGATGCTGGGCAGATTGCAGATTGAAGCAGCAGAAATAAAATGCTAACAGTGAAGGTCATAATGCGTAGCCTCTGCCTTGCAGTAATAGTGCGATAATTCTTTGCTCGTTCAGAAGAGGCCCTGAGCAATGATATAGCAATGAGTATAGCAACTACCTGCAGTGGCCAGGTTCACTTACTTCACTTTAGAGGATCCAGAAGTGATTACTATAAAAACACACTATTATGATGACATGGCTGTGGCTTTTGCTATTTATAAGTAGCACTTTAATGTGGCCACACATGAGTGTCCTTGCTGATAGTTTTAATCTCTTATTCACTTGAATGATACAGGAAACTGTGGGCACCATATAGGCCTGTCCTCAGTAACAAATCATTTCCGCCTCCCTCTCACAATACTAATAAGATTATTATATAGGGTTCTCATTTTGTTTTCCCTTATCTGCCTGCCAAACTTTAAGTTACAGTTTGGTCGCCACAGAGCATAGAACAGAGGTAGGCTGGATATACAGGCGTGGGGCATATACAGCATAGGACAGAGATTTAGGTAACCAGGGTTTATTCTATCAAATCATCCCACTGGTCCCATTCTCCTGGACGACACAAACTGGTGTGCTGTGCTTTCACTGCATCATTGTTGTGCCAGTAAATGGCAAGGTTTTAAATGCCAGTTCCCCTCTTTGTGTGAACTGCCCGAGTGCTTTTAATTTGCTTTCTTGCCTGAAATGGCCCCCTTGTTTAACTTTCTATCGTAACTATGCTTCTGAAGCAGTGTGCCACGCTGTATGTGGGATAGGAGCAGTGATTCTTTGACCAAATCCCATGCCACATACCTTTAATCTTCACTCCAGGTGAAAGATTTTATTGTTAAAATACATAAACAGGGAGGAGTTGCTATAAGAAACTTTGAAGTTTTTGTGCCAAGTTTTTATAAACAGCTATACAAATGAGAGCAGGGCAAGTTTTACTAAGAAATGCACAGGGCTGCAGGTGGGGATTGACCATCTAAAATAAAGTGTTTCCATTGGTCCTTCTCACATGCCTTTGTAGAAGTTGTTTATGAAACACCTACACTATCAACAGTGTAATGGAATTATGCTTCTGCAAACATTCATCTTGGCTTCTGCACTCATGACGTTGCTCAGTAACATAACCTGCCTACACATGCAGTTGATGGCACTGTTGATGTTGCTTAATCAGTGGATCTATAAATCAGTTTGCTTTTAATGTATACTTTAGATAAGAGTAAATGCCATTTAATACCCGCATTACAATGACGATCAGAGTAAACTGAGAAGTCAGTTATCATTATTTGTAAAAAAAAAAAATCCATCCATCCAATATATAATATATATAAAGTATAACATGACATGAAAAGTCTATTTATTGCCAAATTTTAAACAAACGCTGCTGTACTGTACACTCTGCATATCAAATTGCTTTGTCATTTCCAATCTAGACCTTGTTATATCCTAACATACCCTACAATCAATCTAATTTAAGGCCCTGTGTGCACAATGAGACAGATGTGCGGTGCACCCAAGCCGGTGCTGTCAACTCTCGCACATGTAGCCTGACGCTCACTCTTTCAGACTTTCAAGCTCATGCAGGAAATCTTACGGCAAATCAACATTATTCCGTTATAAACCTAAAATTAGCTACATCAAATGCGGTGGGGCAGTTTGCAAACTATACAGACCACTTACAAGGTAATAAAACTGTTACACACATGTAAATGCTTGTGCAGACTTGTTTTGAAGCCAGCTGACCAAAGTTGGCAACCCTGACCCAAACTAAGACTTTGAATATTTAAGGTATAGTATGCACTTAAACTAGAAGATATTATATAACCCTAATATTTAGATGTATGAGTTTCTGTAATCCACATCATTTTCAATATTGTTTTTCACTTACGCATTGTCTGTGAGTTTCTGCAATTTTTGGCAAGCTCCTGTTTAATTGTACATGCCGAACTCACGAATTACCGAAACCATGAATATCAAAATTGTGAATTTGGAAGGACAAATTTACATCACTTTGTCCATTTGACCAAAAAATATGTACCAATTCTGAATGCCAGCTGTTAACTGATACACATACATGGAACCATGAAGAGTATAGGGGGAGTAACAGGCAGCCTCGAGGGCAGGAATGAGATCCATTCCTCAAGCCTTTATGAGCATTTTCACACCTACAGTTCAGTTTCTCTAGTCCGAATCAGTTGACTAGTTTGTAAACTTGTAGCATTTTCCCCTTGGTGTAGTTTGCTTTGACATGGAAAAATCCAAGTGAAGCAACAATGTACCATTAGAATATTCATTCTGCTTGTTGGTCAGATGAATCGGTGGCGGGAGCAAGAAAGTAAATACACGAAGAATGGTCTGGTCCTGGCCAATGCAATTGAACATCTGTTTCTTTTACGTACTGTTGCCTCAGTTGTTTTACTTTCACGGGGCACTGTTTAGTCAACTGGTCGAATCCTCTCTCCTTCAACCATTCACTGAACATTTTGAAAACTTCAGAGTTTTATGAGTAGTTTTTAGGAGCTGACAGATGTAATCATCTGCCCAAATTTGAAGTAGGCAACATACCTCGCTGCTAAACCAAGTAAGACCTCGGTTCATTTCTTCTTCTCTGCCTAGCTCCCGCTACTGTTTAGCGAGCTTTGCTGCATCCCAGAATGCAAAGCACACCTGGCTATGTCAGCTGTTTAGCTCAAACTTGCGGAGTACACCTGGAAATTGGATTGGTTTGAGGTTGGGTCACATTCACACCACAGACAAACCACTCCAGGGTTTTTTTGGGATCAGACCGAGACCGCCTCCTCTCAAGGGTTTCAGTCCAGTTCTTTTGGTCCGCACACAAGTGCGATTATTGTGTTCAAACCTGCCCAAACGAATCACATAAAGGGGGAACCAGAGTCCGATTTAACCGGACTAAAAATGCTGGTGTGAAAACAATTGAATTTGTAGGAAAGTTGGAAAAATAACAATACAGTACATAAAAATAATAATTATACAGTAAAAATAAAAGTAACTGCATACAAAGTAGTACAAGTCTTTGTTATTACAAACCACTGTATTTAACCAGAATTTTTTAATATAAAAGGCTTTATGGCAGTCCATTCGTAAGTGCGAATTGTCCGTAAGTTGGACATTCTAAACCCAGGGACTGCCTGTAGTGAATTATGTTTTGATCTGTCTTATGTTTTACAAAACACTCCTAATCATATTGTTATCAATTTCAAATTACATCTATCTTACTCTCCTTTTTTTAAATAAAACATAGCTAATGCTGTATTGTAGCTAACTGGCACAGATTTTGTTAATTTCCCTGACAAACTTATAACAGAACTAGGTCAGGATTTACATCTTCCTTGGGAAAGTTAACTCATTGCTCTAAGAAGGCCGCATTTCTAACAGTGACTACAGGCTCTGATGTTGGAGCCAGGGTCTTCCTTTTTACAGTGCTGAAGATTATTTAGCAGTTTAATGCAATTCAGCAATTATAAGAGATGTTAGGGTTTCATCACCACTATGATGTGTAACACATGACAAATGGCCTCCTTCACAGTTAAAACACTTCAATATAACATTACTGGGCTAGTTGGGGCCTGCTGGGAGCACATGCTCAGAAATAGTTAGCTTAGCTTAGCTCAGGTTAGCTTCCCTGTTCCCCAAACACACGCAACAGTAGATGCATATGTTTGTGTTTCTTTATCTGAATTCTGCATCTGTATCCGTTTGGTGCTGTTTGTACGGTCTCGGCTTGGGGGTACCACACATCGCCATGTAGGGCACGAGATTATGGCTGGTTTTTACTGTCTGTCCTTCGCGGTTCATTCACAGCCTGTTGAGTATTGGGACAAGTCACTACAAATATTACAGCATGTGATTGTGGTGGATCCGTCTTCTGTGAAATTTTGTAAAAACCCACACAGCTCTCTATGGCCGTGTAACTCGAGAAATTGTTAATGTCTTTACAGCTGGACGATCACTACATGTGTTACATTGTGGAAATAATCAAGCACATCTACACATGAATGGAAACCGCACCAATGCGAAATTACATCAAAAAGGTGGAAAGTATTTTGTCGTGAAGCTTCCTTGCACAGTCAAAAGATCGAGAAACACAAAAACTGGGTAATGTTCATATTTAAAACTAAAGATTCTATTTTACACCTTCTTTCAAATGCATCTCTTCTTATAAGATGACGTAACGGACTACTGGTAAATCCTTATTCCTTAGTCTCTTTATAAAGTAATTTTGTAGGCTAACCCTATTCAGCAAATCTCATCAGAATCGATGTCACTAAGGAAATGTCACTTTACCACCCCTTAACAATGTGATTACCAGAGCAGAAAGCCCAGGATTATTATTATTGAGAAAACATGCCTTGTTGTGTAAAGCAGTGCAAACCTGGCAGAGTAGATGTATGCACTGCAGATTTTGCAAGAAATGACTGGTGATACAACACTAAATGTGATTAATGGCAGACGGAATATAATACATTGAAAAAGTGCAATATCTGGATTGTATACTCTCCGTACAAAATGTAAGGCAGGCCTTCCTATTCACATAAGCTAAGGATACATTATGTTATTTTGAAATGCACAAAAGAAATAATAAAAAAAAATACGACACATATAGTAAAAGCTACATATTGATGAATGAAGACGACTTTAGTCGCCAAAACATGCGGGTTCAATAACCCTCTGAGATGTTTTCACAGATCAATATAGACTGATAAAATCAGCACCAGCTGTGTTGAGAAAAAGCTCTGAGATGTCTCAGATATCCTAGATTTAGATGCTGTTTTTTTTTCAAGGCTACAAATACCAGGCTTCCAAATGATCTAAAAGTCTCCCAAATGAATAAGTCTTCAGTAAGGTGTGTCATCTGGTCTCAAAAGGAAATTCTAGCAAAAGTCCACATCTATTTTTAAAACTTCTCTTTTAAAAATGTTGAGAACATCTATCATTATATTACGTAATCTAATTATTATTTGCCCAAGAGTATCAATCTTCAGTTAATGAAGCAATTAAAGGCAACTTAGTTCCTTTGTGTAACAGTACAGTCATTTCTAAGAACAAATTTCATGCAAAAGTCCATATGGTTGTTCAGTTATCATTCATAATATCCACATTTTATGTTTGTTTCTTCAACGTTTATTGATGACAGGAAATTCTCATTTTATGGATGGATAAATATTCAAACGATATAAAATGTGCTACCAAGGGAAAAAATGAGATAATGGATAACAAGAGATTTTTTTTTATAATCACTTAGTATTTTATTTGATTAAGGATTGTACTGTAGAGAGTCTGGGTCCTGTCCCAGAATACACAGCATATTAGGCATGGGACACCCTGGGCAGGATGTCTGAACATGAAACTGAACAGACAGCTAGAGAGCAGCTAGAACCAAACCTGTAGGATTGAAGGCATGAGCTTACAGTGCTACCCAATGAGCTGCCAGGCCATGCTGTCAGACCAATGAAAATCAGTTATTGGGCTGAGCATGACCACACACGCTGTATGGCATTGCTTCCACATGGCATAACATCAAGGCTCATAAATATAATTGCAATAGAAATACAATTATAAATGTATTCGTACATTAATCTCCGATGCCTCTTTAAAATTTTACAGCCTTTTTTTCCTTATAGTGACCCACCGCAAAAACAGATTTTTTAACTTCAGCCCGAGGACTTAAAAGAAGCTTTATTGGTGCTCTTTCAACTTCTCAGACTTTCAAGACTGAACAAGCTCACCTAACAACAGGCACTTTAAGGGACATTCCTTGGGCTGTCTTATGGCTGCCACACAGGATCTTCAATACAATATTTCAGGAAAACTGTATCAAATTATTCCTAGAACTTTCAGATCATCTTCTATTTCTCATATTTTACAGGAAACTTTCTCTAGCACATGCTGTCTACAGACATTTAAGGTACCTTTCATTCTCATTATGGAAGCATTCTGTTCCAAATAACTGTAGTAGCAGTCAGACACATTGTTACTCTTACATGTGTTTTGATGGTTGTGTGTCGTATTATGGAAACATTTTTCCAATAGTAATGGAGTAGATTTCAAACCATTACCTTATTGAAATGTTCTTGTCAAAAGCAACCTTACCTGACAGGAATGCCCTTCAAACTACTTATCATTGTCAGTGTGCTGGAGACTGTCCCAGACAGCACAGGGCACAAGGCTGGCGTACATCCCGGGTCGGATGCTAGGCCATCGCAAGGCACATACACACACAAACTCATGGTCTATTTAGAAGACAACAGTTAGCCTAATTTGCGTGTCTTTGGGCTGTGGGAGAAATCTTGAGCACCTACAGGAAATGCGTGCAACATAGGGAGAACCTGCAAACTCAGGGCTCTGGTTTGTTCCGTATTTTTGAATTGTCATTTAGTATTATTTTTTTCTTATTATAGGACATGCATTTAGCTCAATTATTTTAAAAGTCCTCAACATTTTTAATATAGGTGAATGATGTTGATACAGCATTTGACAATTAAATCAAACGTCTGGAAAATCTCAACAGAAAAGTGTTTGCACAAGAGTAGGGAACCACAAGAACACTTTCCTGGAAAAATGAAAAAAAAAATTTAATACTTAAATAAAATCGCCCTACAGAGTGTTCTCCAAAGAGTGAAACATTTGTTAGGTGATCAAGTCTTAAATTTAAGAAGGAGTATTAGGCTGAGTTATTCTTAAAAACACTGTGTTACAATGCAAAGCATCAGTACGCCCCTTTTCATGTTCAAGGGCATTAGTGTTCCTTCATTTGGAAACTTTCATTGTGCTTCTTCTGCAGTGCATGCATCTGCAATGCAACCTTAATAGGAGAAAATGCTGTGCAGATGAATATTTTAAGAAACCATATGTGGAGAAATATATGTGAAAGGGCTAATTCTGTTGTGTGATGCTGCAAAGATTTTTTTCTTGGTTAGCATCTTTTTATCGATCTTATTTATTTGTGTTTTTCAGTCCTGTTATTACGAATAACACAGTATTGACTTGTCCAAGAGTTTCTTTCACTCTCCCAGCATTCCTGTCAGAAGTTAAATGATAGTGTTTTTATTCTTCACGGAATAAAAAGGAGTTCTTTAATTTTCTTTAGTGGACTCTGCTCCATTTGTCAAGGCTGGCTGTGAAAGCTTGTTAATAACTTCTATTAAATCTTTTCATTGCAAATGAAGTCTGGGTTAAATGGTGATGAGGGAGGTTTGTACCGGCTGGTCACTGACAGTGACCTTGTCAGTAATAGGTTTTTCATCAAGAGGCTTTGAATTCGCTGGCCAGGCTGTACACAACATAGCGCAATTCTATTAACTGCATTCAAATAGCACGTCTGCCTTCAGGGCAACAGTGACAGGGCTGCGTCTGAAGACGACATTGCTGATTTCAGGGTCAAAAACAAGGGGGATGCATACGGAAAATGGCACTAATAACTTCCAACTTTTCGATTTCTAATAAAATTTATTTTCCAAATTATTAATTACCGTTTAGTATATTATATTTGGAGGGTTGTTTTTGGTCAAGGTTTCTTTGCCTTTTCAAGAAAATAGATGTCTTCATCTTTAAGTGAGTCATATCGATCATATCGATATGGTCCTCAGCCGGAAAAGGGTGGAGTGCTCTCTCCGGGTTGGGGAGGGAGTCCTTCCCCAAGTGGAGGAGTTTAAATATCTCGGGGTCTTGTTCACGAGTGAGGGAAGGATGGAGCGGGAGATCAACAGGCGGATCGGTGCGGCGTCAGCAGTGATGCGAGCGCTGCATCGGTCTGTCATGGTGAAGAAGGAGCTGAGCCAAAAGGCAAAGCTCTCAATTTACCAGTCGATCTACGT
>JAODLD010000046.1:18057502-18112915 GCA_026781065.1 Mormyrops boulengeri
GTTCACTCACACATACATCAGGATGGGGAGCCAGCCCAACGCAAGGCACAATCACACATCGTTCACTCACACATACATCAGGATGGGGAGCCAGCCCAACGCAAGGCACAATCACACATCGTTCACTCACACATACACCAGGATGGGGAGCCAGCCCAACGCAAGGCACAATCACACATCATTCACTCACACATACATCAGGATGGGGAGCCAATTCACCAATAAGTGATCAAAAACATCTGAGGATCACCTCTCGCCATTTCCAGAGCCACTTTCCATAGTGAATCTAAGGGTGTTGTATGTAGTACAAACTGTATAGCAATGCATTTCTCCAACAGGAAAAAAACACAATGCTCAAAAGTTTCATCTTGCTTTCAGAAAAGTTTCAGGATTCGTCACCTCTGATACCTACTCCCACCTTTGAGTCTCTGGCCTTTTTTTTTTGATGAGAAAAGCTCCCATATCTCTCTATTATCTGTACCATAGCTACCTTTACCTGACGTCATCCGAATAAAAAAATAAAAATGTGATTGTAAAATATAATGCAGTGCTAAGTAGCAGAAAGCATATGTATTTGCTGTAAGATGTAGTCGAGTAACAGTCAAAAGTGTCCACGGCTAAATCTTATTAAGTAAAGTACAGATATATGAAGAATATACTTAAGTACAGAAACAACTTTACTTTTCACCACTGTGCATCAGGTCTTGGAGTACCTAGGAAATATAGCATAAATCCTTTGCTTCTGAGTTACTCAGTTTCGGTGGCCCTCTTTTGGCCGCTTTGAAAACATATTCGCTGCTTCACCACTAATAACAGTACCAGAAGTTTACCTTTCATAAGGGATTTTCAGAGCAGTTATGTCAAACCTGGGTATCCAAGAACATTAATGAATTAATTTGATCACCATCCCATAGTTTCATGCCCATGGACCCTGGAGATCCTTAGCTGTAGCACTTTGGATCAGTTTGTGCATCCTTTTGCCCATTAAGAGTGCTAATTACACACAGCTCCTGTTCTCCTGTCAGTTCTGGGTTCAGCATTTGTGAGCTAAATGACAGGAGTAACCCCCCCACCCCCCACCACCTGTGTTTATTTGCTGTGGGGTGAAGAGAACCACCAAGCACATACCCCAACGCACTTCATTGCACAATATGTCAGCTCCAATATGCATAAACAGCATTCCAGGGCAGAGTAGGAAAAAAGGAAATGTTTCTGTCTCACTGTCATAGGTATCCCTCGAAACCTGTTTACCATATCAATAACGATCAGAAGGAAATGTGGTCGTTTAAATCTGTGACTACATTATACTACAGTCTGCAATAACCAGTGTCACTCCTAGATGCATCTTATTAACTTGTCGAAAACAAACTGTCAACGGGTAACGCCTGTTAAGTTTTGCGACAGGCCATGCAGGGGGACTGCACAGGCTCACTGAAATCATGGAGTGCCAGTCTCTTCCAGTTATCAATGTCGACTACAGCATTCACTGCCTCTGTCTTTAAACAGGAAAGTTGAGCAATCAGAGAGGTTATACAGGACATACGCATAAGCCACATTCATAGTTATCCCACCTCTCTAATATATACATTAACATTGAGACATTGCAACATATCCAATCCAGCAAGCTTAGATTATTACCACATAAATAGCTGAATTATGTCCTCAGTTTTCAATAGGACTCATTTTCTTACATTAAGTTCCTTTCTCTCAGCCTTATGTCACCTTTCACATATGTCCCTCCCACTGCATCCCCCTGCTGTAGCATCATAATGAAGAGGCAATCAAATGCCTTTCCAGACAAGAATAATACCCATAATATACCCATGGGTGACCACTGTCGATTTAACAGGGGTGTTTTTATTTGATTCTCTGCACCCATACTGGAACCCATGCTCTTCAGCTTCCCATAACATTTCCATCACAGGACACAGGGCTGGGGTACACCCTGGACAGGAGGCCAGTCCATCACGGGGCGCAGGGCTGGGGTATAACCTGGACAGGATGCCAGTCCATCACGGGGCGCAGGCCTGGGGTATACCCTGGACAGGAGGTCAGTCCATCACAGGGCACAGGGCTGGGGTACACCCTGGACAGGAGGCCAGTCCATCACGGGGCACAGGCCTGGGGTATACCCTGGACAGGAGGCCAGTCCATCACGGGGCTGGGGTATACCCTGGACAGGATGCCAGTCCATCATGGTGCACAGGGCTGGGGTATACCCTGGACAGGATGCCAGTCCATCACGGGGCACAGGACTAGGGTATACCCTGGACAGGAGGCCAGTCCATCACGGGGCACAGGCCTGGGGTATAACCTGGACAGGATGCCAGTCCATCACGGGGCACAGGACTGGGGTATACCCTGGACAGGATGCCAGTCCATCATGGGGCACAGGACTGGGGTACACCCTGGACAGGATGCCAGTCCATCATGGGGCACAGGACTGGGGTATACCCTGGGCAGGATGCTAGTCCATCATATGACACAGGGCTGGGGGACACCCTGGACAGGATTGCAGGTCCATCAAGAGGCACAGGGCCGGTGGATACCCTGGACAGGATGCCAGTCCATCACGAGGCACAGGGCTGGGGGACACCCTGGACAGGATGCCAGTCCATCACATGACACAGGGCTGGGGGACACCCTGGGCAGGATGCCAGTCCATCACAGGACTCAGGGTTGGGGTGCACCCGGATTTGATGCCAGTCCATCACGGGGCACATGACTAGGGTATACCCTGGACAGGATGCCAGTCCATCACAGGACTCAGGGTTGGGGTGCACCCGGATTGGATACCAGTCCATCACGGGGCACATGACTAGGGTATACCCTGGACAGGATGCCAGTCCATCATGGGGTACACCCTGGACAGGATGCCAGTCCATCATATGACACAGGGCTGGGGGACACCCTGGACAGGATGCCAGTCCATCACGGGGCACAGGACTGGGGTACACCCTGGACAGGATGCCAGTCCATCATGGGGCACAGGACTGGGGGACACCTTGGACAGGATTGCAGGTCCATCAAGGGGCACAGGGCCAGGGGACACCCTGGACAGGATGCCAGTCCACCTCAATGTATGTACACACATACTTAAACACCTAATCACTCATACTATGGACAATCTAGAGACACAGATTAGCCCAGTGTTTCTCAAACTGGTCCTCAAAGACCTGCAGATAGTCCATTCCTTTGCTCCTGGGAGATGGAAGAAAGCAAACATGTGGATTATCTGACAGGGAGCTGGGAGGGAGCAAAACGCATGAAGCATCTGGGGCTCCTTGAGGACCAGTTTGAGAGACACTGGATTAGTCTGTATGTCTTTAGACTGCAGGAGGAATCCAGCATGACACAGGGAGAACATGAAAACTCTACACCCAGAGGTGATTAAACAACTCTGGAGGTCTGAGGCAACAATGCTAGTCACTGAGCCACCATGCCACCCACATAGGGTGTTATGATATGTGGCACCAGCAAAGCATTTAAGGGGGATTCTAGTATGAAAAACAACAATGGCAAAAGAAAAAAGTCACATCAATGTATGAGAATGATTAAGCAGGACCAGAACATACAAGAGAACAAGGAAGGTATAACTAAACTTTTGGAAATGTTTAGAGATTCTTAGTGGCAACAATGTCACAGCATGTATCAGTTTAAAAAAAAAAAAAAAGCATACAGTTCTTATTCCATACTGATAATAATAATGAAATGTGCTGTTAATAATGGCAGCAGTGGTTCAGGCCCCGAGAGGCAGGCATCCGGCCCACACAGGGATATGGAACAGGTTGGTGGAACGCAAGATGAGTAACTTGTTTACCAGTCTATTTATATACCTATCTGTCTATACGCTCCAGGGCTGTCAGGTCGATTTAAGGAAGCCAGGTGACCCTTCGGAGATCTCTGATGTTTTAATAGCTAGACATTTATTTTTGTTTTTTTTTATATATATATATATAATTATATATATATAATTGTTCACCAATACAAACCTAATACATTATAGTGAGCAAATGTTCTACAGAATGCATTGTTGCATGATGTCAGCTGCATCTTGTGATTCAAAAGGTCCCACTGGTTATTTGTGACATCCTTTAAATATGATTTTATATGCTTTCGGCACTATGCTTTTGAGTGAGCTTCAGTAAACAAAATGGCGTCACAATGAAATCTCGTTTGCGTTTGAATCAAATTTCCTTTCATTTTAAGGAGAAAGTATGTGAATGTACAGTATTTGGTGTTAGAATATTGGAAAAAAAATCTTTTCTTTGTGACAAGAAATTGCATTGATCTCCGTAGTGAAATATAAGTATCGCATGGCATTTGCAGTTCACCTCTGAGCTGTAATAGGTCATTTGACTGCCATAGGGATTAGTGCAATTACTGCTGCATGATTTCGTCAATAAACTATTCAAATATTGAAACCTCTTGTGAAATTGTTTAATCAGTCTCTTACTAGGATATCCTCCTATATACAGCGGGTGTATAATGTGATTTTTGATTGGAGGATGTAACTTTTTGATAGGTCTGTATTCTTCCATTCTCTTCTGAAGTAAATCAACTTTAGGATTCCTGGTACACAAGACAGTGAGATGCTGAGACCAGCACGTAAGGCCTTGGACTTTGTACTCATATACTGAAATTGAAAAGATAATTAAATATGCCTCCATGTAACAGAGGACAACAGGAGAAAGAAAAGAGGCTTCTCTCATAATATGTGAGCAATATAATTTATAGATAATTAGCTAGAGATGAGTGGGGTTGTTAACTGCATAAATATTAATTACGCTTTGAAACAGTGGAGTCATCAAAAAATAAATAAAAAACACAAGCTTATGAAAATCAAACAAGGTATCACACAGCGAATGCCTCTCAGGTTTTTGGAAGCCATGTCACTGTCCTGGGTCCAGATGGTCCCAGTGTGAGATTACACCTCTAATAAGAACAGCTTGTCTTTTGTTGAATTGGATTCACCAGGTCCTGCTCCTCTAATTTTTCTCAGAGCATTCCCACCGAGTTCAGTGAAATCACTTAGCCTGTCATACCGTATTCTATATCAGCAGATTTAAAGAGAGGGGGAAAGAAATCCTTTTCTGCAGAGACATTGTTGAAAGCCCCAAAATAAATCACCTTCTGGAAAACATAAAGGGTAGTGCAAGCAGATATAGAGTCCAGGTTTCTAGATTAATTTTTCTTGTTTCTGCTAGAACATAAATCCTTCTGTTTTGTTCATTTTCATTCCTAGTGTACCGCAAGACATATTAACACATATTTTGCCACTGACCACGTTCTTTTGACAGAAATTGAATATTGTCTGCTTTCCTACAGAAAAGTCCCTCTCGTAAAGTGCTATGGTAGCCCGTTTCTTTCTGTTTTTATTGTATTATTGCTTTATTTTTTTTGTCTTATGTGGATTGAACTGCCATACACAAGGTAAGACACACAACATTACCCAGGCCTTAAGCTCACACAGAATGAGACCAGAACCAGGGACATCTGGCAATGCGAAAAAAGCCAAGAGGCCACTGGACTCTTCAATTGCCTGCCAGCTATACCCTGATGTGTGTAGTGTTGCTCATCTATTTGTATGCAGAGCCATGTGATGCCACATCCACGGTGGCAGCACCTGACTGCTGGCTGGTACACCTTTGCCCTCTCTGCAGTGTGAACTGTTCATGGGATCACAGAAAGTCTTCACCCCAGTTTGGAAACTAGCTGAAAAGCTGCCTGTTGTACCCTATTCAGTGCAGCAACAAAGGAAATTAAATTTTTGTGGCCTAACTCCCCTTGTAATTTTTTGGATTTGAGCCTTTTATTGTTATTCTTTTCCGAGAAACTCATGGTACAAAATTTGTCCAGGCAGGTATTGTGGACCTTATCTGAACATCTGTCAATGAGACTTCTTATGAAGTGGAATCGTATAATTTCAATAATTTCAAAATAATTAATCTGTTACAGCAAATTAAAAAGGTATTTTAGCAAAAATAAACTAATGTTCTTATATTTTTGCTATCAGGTATTCCATTATAGAATGTCATTTATAAATTAGTTTTTTTCTGAAAAAACTCATTTAGTTCTAGGTTTACTACAAGAATTAAAACATAAATTAAATTGTACATAATTTGAACACCGTACATTTGAATAATACTTCATTTGATAGGGTTGCTCTTTCAGAAATATTTTTTTCTTCCCTCTACCACAGCTACTGCGATGCAGGGTCACAATGAGCCTGGAGTGTTTTCCAGGAAAGACTCCAGCTCAAGGCAGGATACAACCTGGAAAGGATGCCAGTGCATCACAGGACTCATGCACAGCAATTTAGAGACACCAGTTCACCTAAACCATATGTGTTTGGACTACGGAAGGAAATCCACACAAATACACAGGAAAACGTGCAAACTCCACACACACACACACCCATACACACTCATAGCTACAATCAATCCTCTCTGCAAAACTCTGACCCTATTTTTTATGTTTATTACATTTTAAATCAATAAATAAATAAACACTATATGCTGGAAAAATATGAAACCTTTGGTTTTCAAATGTAATTTCTATTACTCCTCATATGTCATATCCTGTCCAGTATTAATTCTTCAACATAGTAATGAAGAGAAATATCTTGTAATTATAACTCTTTTCACATGTAATAAAAGCAAACAACATCAGGCAAACATAACACATAACAGAGCACATATTTTGGTAACAATAAATTTGCTCCACACTGCATTCAGACTGTGAGCTGCTTCTTCAACCCTTACAAATGGTTCTTACCGGTAAAATTACATCCACATGAGAGTCATAATTATACACCACCAAACACAAATGGATTAAATAGCTACATGTTGTTATGGGTTTGGAAGTATTTAACTCACCGTTATGTTCGTAGTCACCATGTCTGCCTGAATTTGCCATATGTATAAAGCAAAATACGATTACTATTTTAATTGTTCGCCACATACTGTACAAACAATTTCGCTTTCAGGCATTAATGCTCCTAAGCAATGGACATTTTTTAATTCTTTATGCTGCAACAAATGACAGTTTGGATTAAACATCGTATTAGCAACAATCCAGGGTACACACAACAGGAAGGTAAGCTTTACAGTTTTTGTTTTTTTAAATACATTAATTTTAAAATGTCTCTGATGTGTTCACTGAAGAATGCCATTGAGGGAACACAAAAGCAGACTGAAGTGCGTGTTTTTCTACCTGTGTGTGTTTACACCTGGCTGCACACCCCATGCTCCCAATGCACCCATAGCTACCCAATTGAGCAAATTAATCCCCTTCCTACTGGTTAACTTGTTGGTTCCAATATGATATTATTAGGCAACACATGAGGATAATCATACCAATCTCTTATTTGATATATATATGTCAAAATATGATATAATGACTGTAAAAGAATATGTAAAGAAGAGCCACACATGAACATTCCTTAAGCAACAGCATTTTAGAGCACATGTACTATAGACACATTCCAGTTTCTGTTCATTTGCAGGATTAAATCTTTTTTGTGTAAATCAAATTTTCTTTTGATTCAGTGTTTCATATATTTGTTTTTGCTAATAAGATGACAGGTTATATATAATGAGACTGAATTGACTTTTAAATAAATAAAAACAAAGCCATACGGATATTTTATTTTAATTGAAATCTCCAGTATTAAATATTACATTGTTACATTAAATATTACATG
Organism: Mormyrops boulengeri; assembly: GCA_026781065.1. Lineage (NCBI taxonomy): Eukaryota > Metazoa > Chordata > Actinopteri > Osteoglossiformes > Mormyridae > Mormyrops > Mormyrops boulengeri. Next base: position 18,065,208 of record JAODLD010000046.1, read on the forward strand.
AAATATAATTTTTCTTTTTTTTTTTAAAATCTAAATTATGAAATGTAAGGTTTCTCTGGAAACATTGCACAGTATGCAAATAGTCATCTTTTATTCCCAGGAAACATTATCTTAAATTAAAAATCATCTTGAAACATCTTTACCTTGCAGCCAAACCATTTGGTTGGTCAGAGATTCACAATCATCAAAGTCAAAAGTCAACTGAACAATGACACCAAACGCATCAAGCTTTTTCCAGAAGGTTCCTGGGCCGTTAGAAAGCACACAAAGCGAAGGGGGAAAGGTGGGAAATAAAAGAACTGTTGGCTGTCATAACCTTTTAGCATTTGGGTGTCTTTGAAATTCACGGCTGTATGTTGAGGTAGTCAGATTAAAAGGCCTTTATTCGCAATGACCTTTCTCTCACAGCCCTTCCTCTGAGAAATCTCCTTTCCACCCGGCCTGATGTCACAGCAGACCTTCCCCTGAAACAAAAGGGCAAAGAGCCAGTTGATAAAGTCTCTGAAAAAGGTGCACCCCGGTGTCAGCAGTGAATGGTGACCTCTTTGTTGAAACGTGGGGTTTCTAGCCCTTGGTCCAAGGGGTCCCCTGTACTTGTTAGTTTTTACTGCAGTTCAGAGTATTAAAGAGCAAATTTAGATTTTATATGTAAAATTTATATGTTAATTAATTTCACCATCAATTTCCTTCTGAATTCATTGTAAATTTGATAAGAAATACTTGAACTTTAACTGGACACATAAGAAATCTATTGTATAGTAAAATGAATTATTATACATTATTTCTTATATCAATCATATAAATTGAACTAGAGCACTGAGTGACCAGGATGCTGCAGGTTACCTTAGACCAGAGGTTTTCAAAGTCCAGACCGCAATCAGAATGCGGATTGAGAGAGAGGTGAGGAGCATGCACTGATGCAGCGTGTTGCCACACCCACCACACAACGAGCCAAGTCAGGCATGAGAACCTGAGCGCAGCCGTGCAGTACCACGTTAGTTTGAATGAAATGGTGTGAAATTTTTTTTCTGTGACTGGAGTGCCAATCCTGCCACCAACCCCCAAATCTCCTTATAGGGCTGGATGTAGATTAATGTCATACCCAGGAAAAGCAATTGCAGGTTAAAGGCCTTGCTCAAGGGCCCAATGGAGTAGAATCACTCCTGGTATTCATGGGGTTCAAACCAGCAACCTTCCACCACAGATCCCTAGGCTCAGACCCACCGCTCCACCCACTAACCCAGACTCACCCGAGAATAACCTTATAGGTAAATATGGTTAACAAAAAATTGACATAAAGTGATTTTACGTAAAAAATACAATGCAGAACCCCCAAACTTCATACACACATTTGTTGTTTACACATTTGTCATAATGCTGCCACCACCCCCATCAACAACAGAGTGTTGAAATGATGAGTCAGCATTACACCAGTCTTTATGTTCATTTCCCATTATTATTATATATTCATGTTTATTTAGAAAATTATTGTTAATTCATTAAGGTTTATGAAATGCCATTTTGTTATTGAAAATCTGACGTGGACCTTTGATCAAAGAGTTTGAGAATCCCTGCCATAGACAACGTCAGGGATGATTCCAGCATTAGCTTAGGGGGACTATGCCGCAGTATGATTCCCACTTTCAATCTGAAGAATAATATTTCCTGAGTGGCAAAAAAAAATAAATAATTTTTTCTCATTTTTTATTTTTTCAGGAAGGGCTGTAACAAAGAAATCCCCCTAAATAGGGCCTAGAACCGTCTACATATGGACAAAGTTGCATGGTGACCTTTGTGTCAATCCCAATTAATGAATCCAATTCAATTTTAAAGCCAGAAAATAAATACTTTTCAGTCTTTTTCTGATTCTCCAGAAGACTACTTTGTTCACTGCATCAGTAGGAACATTCAGTTTTTCTGCACCCCTTCTTTGCCTTAGACTGCATCCCATCTCTTCCAGCACGAAAATACAATGTCATTCAAAACCATCTGTCTTCTGGGCCCTTTTCCCTTTATTTGCACCTGCTGATTTATAAGTAATGACAAAAGTGTGGCCATTTCTAAAGAGGAGTGACACAGCAACCAGTTCCTTGTCATTTTCTGTCTTAATTGCTATGATTTTCTCTTCACTGCTCTTTCCAATATTGCTCTATGTGTAATAGAATTGCCCTGCTCATCTTGTTTCCATCCTGTCTCTGTCTACTTAATTGCATTCTTCTAAGAGACATGATGTATGCTTGCCAGGGTGTCAACCGTTCAGCCCGTCTTCACCTCATTATCATTTTTTTTTCTTTTTCTTCGTTTTTTGTGTCTAATCTCTGCAATCGGCAGACTCTGGATCCCTGGTGGTGGAGAGCTGTGTATCTTCTTTGTGTTCACTGCATACCACACTCTAACCTCCCTATTTGTAGCTGGTTTACTTTTTTAAAGACTTGATTGTACAATTGACCTAAATGTACTTGTAAACCAATATTTTAAATTTAGCTACCCGGACAAAATATGATGTCTGTTAGATTTAAAAAGACAGTGAGGAACGAGTTTTTATTCATTCCTAATGAGCCAAAATAGCTTTTTTGCTTTGCATGCCTATGTATGATTCATTACAGAAAATTGCTGGTTTTTAAAAGACCAGTTAGACGTTTGCCCGATGGGGCGATGGATGAATCAAGGTTCTAGTACGGTTTCTCTCCCTCTCGTATAGCAGTGTCTAGTGACTAACCACAAGGCCACTGGGGAGACTGAGAAAATTATCCTCTACTCATCCCGCAAATCCCTGGAAATAAACAACCAGCTGATGGCAGATACAGTGAGGAGGTTCCTGCTCATCTTCCACCCTCTATATAATTCATTGAGGGAAAGACCAATGAATTAACTGGTCATTCCAGATTGGATAGAAGGGAGGAAAATAAAATAACAGTTCAGCAGAATCAGCCTTTATCACATTACCCGATTCCTATCACATCTGAAGCCAGCAGATAGAAGGATGCCTGGAGAGGGCTAATCCATTCTTTGACAGATTCAGTTGAGATTTCCTTCATCCATACATGTCCCATATCTCCACCCCACATGTCCTTTGTCACCCCTCTAACTCTAACACGCTCCTACAATAATTGTTACTATGAGAAAAGTCACCTGACATGTGCCTTTGGGGTCAATTTGACCCCAGTGTAGGCGTGAGAGCTAGGAGACCTCTCTAATTGCATCTTCCTCATCCCTCCCAATTCTGTACATCACAGTTGACTAGGGGAAAGGACTGCTGAGGAAACTTCATGTATGAAAGGCAGCAGCTCCTTGTGGTGTAAGTGCCCTGAGCGCTTAAGGTCTGCACAGACCAGCTGGGTGGAGTGCTGTGGAACATCTTTAGCCTGAGGCTGAGGCTTGTAAGGGTTCCTGTACTCTGCAAGACATCCTAGCTAGCTCCAGGGTCTAAGTATGGGCACCACAAAGCCCCAAGACAATACAGACCAGTAACACTGACATCCCACCAGTTGAAGACTCTGGAAAGGCTTACCTTGAACCACTTCAAAACCCAGGAGAGCACAGCACTGGACCTCCTGCCATCTGAGGATCAGTCAGACATCAGAGTGGAGGATACGGTCATACGCCTGCTGCGCAGAGCCTACTGGCCCCTGGAGGAAGCAGGGAGCACTGTGAGAGTTATGTCCTTTGACTTTAGTGTTTTAATACCATCCAGCCCCTACTGCTGAGAAATAAGCTAAGAGCAGAACAGGTGGGCATACCACCCTGGTATCCTGGATTGTTGACTATGTGACCTACAGACCACAGTATTTAGGGCTACAGAACTGCATGTCCAAACAGTTTGCAAGCAGTATGGGGGCTCCACAGGGGAGATGCCCTTGCTGCATTCCGGTTTACCTCGTACACCTCTGACTTCAAATACAACTCCGAGGCATGCCATCTACAGAAGATGTCAAACGCCTAGGCTATTGAGCGCTGTATTAGTGCAGGGAGGGTGAAGGAGAACAAGCAACCTGTGACCCAATGAAGGAGGTGCTGGGGAGGAAGTACTCACTGTTTTGGCACAGAAGAGTGTCTTCAATGGAAGACTCCTTGCCCCAAGCAAAACATTTACAGATCCTTTATTCCTAGGCTGGGCCTGGTAGCCATTAAGGTCCATCTATGCCCAGTCATTGTTATTGTCAATTACTACTTATTATTTTCACCTGTCCGTCTATTTATTCACATCTGTATATTTTGCTTATTCACATTTACATTTCTAGATTTCATTTATATATATATATCTTTATTAATTTCAGTACATTTTCTTTTATTTGTAAACTTTATTTATATTCTTACATTGCTGTCTCAATCTGAGCTGCGGTGACATTCTAAGTTCCCTCTGGGGAGAAATAAATTACCATCTCATCTCAGAAATTTTACTTATATGTCAATAATTACCAAAAACAGACAATAAAAATACATATCAGTTTAAAAAAGAAACAAACGGTATGCATTTTCAATCAATTCAAAGCACATACAAATCAAAAAACTAGTTGAATAAGTCAGGATTATGATAATTACTTTAAAATGTAGAATTGCGTGGTTATAGCTCCCCCTATCCATTTTTTCACCCATCCATCTTCCAGCCTGTAAGCCAGTGAAGGGTCACAGGTCAACATTTTTATGCATGTATAATTTGGTAGATGGCTGAAATCGATCTTCAGTAGACTCCATCATATTTTTCTGATTACATCTGATACACGACACCTCTGACACAGATCTCACATTACATACCCAGCCTACAGTACTGCACCAAATATCAGTGCCACATGGTGGCACTAATCGCCAGCAAAATAAATTAGGAGCTTTTGGGGGGGGGGGGACCGTTTAATGCCTCATTTAATTGAAGCTGTCCCATATAATATTTTCCTTCAGCACATCATCCTTTTTTAATTTAAGCTTTAAAGAAGACTTAAATTGAAATTTAGATCATATAAATGAAACAAACCCAAATGCTAAACCAAAGAAAAACAACAAAAATGGTATTTTAATTCAGATGTTTTACTTTTATGCCAATGAGTTGGGAATAGAGCAGAACATTAGTGTTAGTATAAGTATATAGTAAGTATATAAGTATATAGTAAGTATATAGTAAGTATATAAGTATATAGTAAGTATATAGTAGCAAAAACGACAAGCAAAAAAATTATGATAAATGTATCATATTACAATTACTGAGATAAACTTCTATTTCATATGTATACAGTCATAATTTTACATAATTATTACTACAATTAATATTTTGTTGTTACAGTTTTTATACTTATTCATATATATTACTGGAGCAATTTAGGGGACGGAAGGACTTTGAGCCTTTGAGGTCTGGCTCTTTAGCAGTTTAAAGTCTAATACTTTGAGTTAATTGTTTACTCGACGGACCATTTCCCATGGTGCAGATTTACACATCCACACAAATAATTTTTTACAAGCAAATGTATGAGCAACCCAGAATACAATCACGATAGCAGGACAGAAGTACCCCATTACATTTATCCATCACCCAACCCCCTTATCCAGTACTGCGTTAGGTGAGCCTATAGCCTGTTCCAGGCAAGAGAGGGCACAAGGCATTAGAACCCCTGTTTGGGATGCCAGTTCATGGCAGGGCACAAACACACACACAGAGTTATGGAGGTACAGAAAACTGAGAGAATAATGATGGATTTCAAACAACTGACCACCAGTTCAAGGGTTTCTACTTAACAGATCAAATTCCAGTCACACCACTATACACTGTCCCCTGAGAATGATTCGGTTCTTATTCTACATTTGAGCTCCATTCTAACATGTAGTGACTATAACTTCCCTGCCAAAAGCTCACTGTATCTCTGACACTGACATTGTCCCGTTTTTCACAGTTTGGAATCTCTGCTAATTTTACAGCATTATGCAGTTGAGGCTGTTTCACACTTTCTTTCACACGTACGCAAAACAGACTGAAAAAACAGACTGTATCCACATAGTGATAAAGTATCAATGAATAAAAACAAGCAGGAGGTTCTGGTGAGCTCCAAAACACTCTTTACCATCGGACTGTCCATCCTGTTTCCGTATCACTCATCCATTACAGGATCAGAATGTCCCTGGATCCTACCCCAGACAGAACAATGCAGGAGCCAAAGGACATTATGTCTGGGACCCAGACCCTGCAAAATTCCAAGAAAATCTGTGGACACTTAAATATGTAATTATTATTAAAATGTATTCAGTTTTATTAGTTTTATGGATCTGAGTAACAGAATATATATATCTCAATATATCAGGGTCTAGTTGGACAGAATACTATATGTGATGTTTGTGAAGAGGGCAGTTTATAAATGCCACCATAACTTCTCAGCCATGAACACCATATATTATTCAGATCTCTAGTGAATTGCCGTCTATCCCCCCCCATTATTTCCTTTTTAAAACTATTTGTACACTGAAATGTGTCAGGGTCAGCTCCTGTTGTCTCAGTCTTCTGTGTCCCTTCCTTGTTAGGCCAGCAGGTGTTGCTGGTCATCCCGTCACTTGTGTTGTCAGTCTTTGTGTTTTCCTCTGCTCCCTGTCAGCTGCATGGCTCAACTCATTGAGCATGTGGTTTCCTATGAACCCCTCTGTCTTGTGTTTGAATCCCGCCTTATTAGTTTCAGCTGTTGCCTGCCCTTGTGTGTTTACCTGATTGCTCAGTGCTTATTGTTGGGTAGTGGTGGCTTAATGGTTAGGGATGCGCACTTGTAATTGAAAGATTACCGGTTTGAATCCCCAACCAACAAGGCACCATTGAGGTACCCTGCACAAGGTACTGCTCCCTGGGTGCTGAATTAGCTGCCCCCTGCTATGTCATGTATGGGTGAAATGCAGGGAACACATTTTGCTGCGATGTGTCAACAATGGCAATTAATCACTAAATTCTAATTCCCTGCCCCCTCCCGGATTGGTTAATCGTCTGTCTCGCTCCTGTTGTGTCGTTACCTGGTTTAGTTTTTGTATTTAAGTTCCTGATCCTGTTCTGTTCTTCCTGGAGTCATTGATGTTTGTTTGGTGTGTTTGATGTCTTATGCTGTGTTCTTTGTTACCTACCTACCTAATTACCTGCCTGCCTGCCCGCCCTTTGTTGTAATTAGTCTTTGTTTATCTCCGTTTACTTTTGACCCCGCATGGTCCTTTTGTTTTGTAAGTCTTTCTTGTGTTATTCTCTTTGTTAATAAACCCCTGTTTCCCTGCAAGCCGCAGTTAGGTCATCCACCATGCCTCGTCCTCGCGCCCGAACCTCCCGAGCCCATGACAGAAATGTTTGCATGATAAATAATAAAAAAAGAAACATCTTGAAAAATTTCTCAGTTTAACGTATGGGACATATTCTGCTCTAAAATGTGTTTAAGCTAAAATGAAAATTCAATAAAATTAACAAAGTAATAATAGATGTAATAGAAAATACCTCTGAAAGAAAAAACAATTGATTTCTGATCTTAGCCGACGGAGCTGAGGTGTAGTCGAGAAACTTAATATATACTGTTTCTTGAGAGGTAACATTTAAATAGGTTTCTTCCTGTGTGCATCTCCTCTCTGAAAATGCATGTTAATTAACAGCTGGAAGCCCCATTCTAGTGTGATTTGATATTGGCTGGGGTGAATTTTACTGCTTAGATACATAAATCCACATTACCAAGCCAAGATGAAAGCATCTACCTATTCAGCAGTTTGTCACCTCATAAGGGCCTTTTTCAAAGTCCGTGAAAGTCTGCATCCACTATGAACTTTCAAAGTAAGACAAGCTACTGCGGTAACAGATTTGCGATCAATATGGTGATCAATACTTTATAATAAGGCGTTCATTTTGTGTGGATACAAGACCTTACTATCATATTGACCATGAGAGAGAATTGCGAAAAACAATTAAAAATGTATAGCGACATCTTTTTCTATTATTAATGTTTTTGGAAGCATACAGCATTTTGCAAGGACAAAACTATGCAAGTCTTTAATGATCTTCTAAAAGCTTCCCAGAAATACAGATACATTTTCAGTTAAATAATATGTTGCCCACTGTCTACACAAACCTACTGTATAGGTGACCTTCTGGACCAAGATGTTGAGATTTAAAGAGTGCTGAAAGATGAGTAACTTTATCTACATGCTGTATTAGGTGCCGCATTTACTAACAGTGTTGCAGTTTTCTGGGACAATATCTCTCAGAAGAGAAAATGCATTGTGTTCTGTACTGAAGACTACTTTAGTCTTGTAGCGAGCACAGAAAGGTTTTAGCAGATACCAGCAGGAATTTTTCAGTATTATTGAACTGCTGGTAAACAATTTCTTATTAAGTGAAACCTGCGAAGGTGTGAGGAAAGGTTTACAGTAGAAAGTGGACCAAAATCTCCAGTTAATGGTTCTTTTTTCTTTTTTATTTTGCCCTGGTGGGAAACTTATTGAATCCAACAGTTTTCACAGATGAAAGGTCTTTATGAACCATAAACCCAAATATACTCGGTGACAAAAACAGTTAAGCGCCCAGATGGTTGGTGGAAATGAAATGAATCTGCCTGTTGTGAAAGGTCATGTGACTGTATCGGAATGATAATAATATCAGATCAAGTGGACAACAGAGTTGGCAGTTTGGGCACACTGGTGGTCCCATGGCAGCCCCCGCCGGGCCTGAATACATGTGGCAATATGGTGCGGGAGGGAGTTGTACAGCCGTTGTATCCTCTCCTATGGCAAGTCGCTGTTGTAAGCTGTTGTAAGTGGCCCTCAAGATCCTGCAGATTGGCACTGGGTCCGAGCTGATCCCACACATTTGATGGGGGAAAGATTGGGGGGCCTTGCTGGCCAAGGGAAGACCTCAACATGATGCAGACAGTCCATAGACACATGTGCCATGTGTGGACGGGCATTGTCATATTGAAAGACTGTACCAGGGTGCTGTCTCAGGAGGGGTAAGATATGCGGACGCAGGATGTCACTGATGTAGCTCTGTGCTGTCAGTATCCCCCAAATCACTACCAGCGATGACCTGAAGTCCTACCCTATGGGTCCCTACACAATGATGCCAGGAGTAACGCCGGTGTGTCTCTCCATAACGTTGGCAGGATTGGTGCTCTCCCCTTAGTGCCGCCATACACGGACATGATGGTAATATCTCTGGTAATGCAGAACCGAGATTTATCACTGAACATGGTATGATGCCACTCATCATCAGTCCATGCCTCCCGGTTACGGTACCGCTCCAAATGCAGCCGTCTCTGTGCTGGTGTTAATGGTAGCCTAATAATGGGATGATGAACTCGTAGTCCGGCTGATGTCAGTCGTCAAGACACATTGTGGGATGACACGGGGTGTTGTAGAGAGTCCAATACCTGTGTCTGGATAGCAAGCGCAGATGTCATGTGGTTCTGTAATGGTTGACTCACAAAAGACAATCCTCCCTTGGTGTGGTCTGCCTTGGGCGACTGAAACCTTAACGGCATGTGTGGATGTCCTCACATGCCCATTGGTCCCAACATCAAGCGACTGTGACATCTGCAGGGCACTATACGACCACCTGGCCTCATGCAAACCCACAACGCGACCCCTATCAAACTCCGTCAAGTGCTGTTAATGCTGTCTAATGCGTGAGGCATCCTCTGTGTCTGGTGACTAGACATGCCAGCTAAGATTGTTTTATGTGTTTCAATTGGTGTCTAAGGAAAGAATAGGAAAACAGAGAAAGCATACTGGCAGACAGCTGGATTGAATGTGGTTTGAAGGAATGGCTTAGAAAAGGGTTCACGGGCCTTTGATAAACAAGGGCCTCAGGGCATGGGAGAGCCATAACCTCATGCTACACTAGTTTATAAGCTAATTCAAGAGATAAGGCCACTTGACCATATCAATGGCTGTCCTTTTCTCCACGACTGCTCAGTTCTTAAGGTCACAATCTCTGTGAGAAAAGGGAAATACATTCCAGTCGTGAGGTCAGGTCAGGTTGGGGAGCATGCACGGATGCAGCGAGTTGCCACACCCACCACATGGTGAAATTCCTTAGGATCCCGGCTGGCAAGCCCCCAGGCAGACACACAGTCCAATTACACACTCTGGAAATGGCCATCCATCTGCCGCAGCCAGGTGCTACATGGGCATCCACTCGGACTGGTCCAGCCACTTGGGTCCTCAGCAACGAGACTCCTGTGAGCTGGATCACCATCAGGGAAATGCGCATGGCTGTAGTGCCATAACTGACGCTCCCTGAAAATGCAGGTAATATGCCTCAATCGGGACTCCTCTAGCAACCGCTCATTTGACACAAAGTCAAATCAATGGTACCTAAGGATTCTCCAAAGAGACACAGTAACGAAGCAGTCAAGTCTTTGTCTCAGCTCACTGGAGAGCATCCACAACTCACTGCCATACAGCAAGACAGGGAGCACCAGGACTCTGAAGACTTGGACCTTCATCCTCTTGCAAAGATATCAGGAGCATGACACATCCCATTCCACCGACCTCATGACCCCCCATGCTCTCCCAATCCATTTGCTAACTTCATAGGAAGAATCACCAGAGACATGAATGTCGCTGCCGAGGTAAGTGAATCTCTCTATGAGGTCAACATTCTCTCCACCGACAGACACACTACTGATGGCTGTGCCTAAGAAGTCATGAAAGGCCTGGATATTGGTCTGTATCCAAGACACTCATAATCCCAGACACTCAGACTCCTCACTCAGTCTTGAGATTCCTGATCAGAGCCTCCATTGATTCCGCAAACATCACAGCATTGTCGGCAAAGTCAAGATCAGTAAATCTTTCTTCACCAACAGATGCCCGGCAACTGCTGGACCCCACAACCCTGCCCAACACCCAGTCCATACAAGCATTGAACAGAGTAGGAACAAGAACACACCCCTGGAGAACCCCAAAATCAACTGGAAAGAAAGGGGAGGTTCTCCCTCTACTCTGCACAGCAGTCATAGTACCAGTGTACAAGCCATCCATGACATCCAGCAACTTTGGGGGAATCCTGCAAAGTCATAGGATGTCCCACAGGGCAACTCAATCAACTGAGTCAAATGCTCTACAAAAATCGACAAAGGCTGCAAAGAACCTCTGCTGATATTCGCTCTTGTGCTCGATGAGAACCCTCAGTGCCAGGATGTCAATGGTAGACTTCTTGGGTGTAAAACCAGACTGCTCTGGTCACTGATAGACAAGCAAGTGATTACAGATCCTGTTAAGGATGACCCTAGCAAGCACCATACCCAGCACTGAGAGCAGTGCAATCCAGGTGATCATCCTTCCCTTTCCAGATAGGGACTACAAGTCCCATTTTCCAGTCAGCTGGGATGATGCCTGACTCCTAAATATAAGCAAAGATTGCCTGCAATTGCAGGAGGACAGCCTTACCACCAGCCTGGAGAAATTCACCCCGGATACCACAGCTCCCTGTGGCCTTCCCTATCCCCAGCTGATTCACCACCCATGCAATCTCAGTGAGATTGGGTGGTTCAGAGCTCGGGTGGATCAGCCTCGAGAACAACTGTTCCAAGTAGCTAGCCCAGCGATAACAACTGTAGTGTCATCCATAAAGTCAAGTAACATGGAGCCACTCTCACCATGGTCTCCAGACCCATGGGGGCCGACACAATCCTCATAGCCAGCCCTGCCAGTGGTCACACTGAAGTCACCCATGACCAAAGGAGTGTCACCTCGTAGGCACTCATCATCCACCAAGCGAAGCTGCGAGTAAAATGTCTCGTTCAATGAGACATCACTCACTGCGGTCGGGGCACAACAGACTAGACACCAAGGAGTGCCTTAGCCTGAGTCTCAAAATATGTTTGTTGAAATGAGTGACATCAGACACCATTGGGAGGAGCTGATCCGCTACAGTAACAGCTACTCCCTGAGTAAGACAGCCATCAGACCGAGCAAACCAAAAGTAGGTATACCCACCTACAAAAATCTCACCACTCCCCAGTCTGCGTACCTCAGAGAGTGCTGCCACCGAAACGCGGAGTTTATGAAGTTCCCCTGACAGCAGAGGAAGATGGCCATCTTGCCAGAGAGGCAAGACCTTCCATGCACCTACCCGGATGGGCTGCCTCAAACTGAGACCCAAGTGCCGCCATGCAGCAGGTAATGCCTCAGCACCACACCAACCTGGATCCCCAACAGGCCTGACTCTATTAGCTCTCTAACAGTTTCAACTCTTCCGGGGAAGAGGCTCCCCCATCCCCTTCATGATGCATGCAACCTTCCTGTGAGCAGCTGCAGCAGAGCTACCCCCGCAGAGAGCAGTGCCTGTTTAGATCAAGCTGTTGAGAGTTGTTTTACGGTGGCTGGAGTGCCAATCCTACCACCAACCCCCAATTTTTTTTTGGTGAGCTGTGAGTTGTTTGCCAATGTTGTAATGTTATAGAAGGAATTTATGTGTGTTTTAGAAAGGGATGTGCAAAAACAAACAGATTAGGTTGAGCTGCATGCTATCCAGTGCTGTTGGCTCTCTCTCAACAGTCTTTGAGTACAGATATATTTAAGTAGGGAATTACATACAATTCTTGCAGAATGACAGTTCAGATCCAGATTTAAAGGGTGTTTTAATAAAAACTTCTGAAAAACTATTATTGTTACAAGAGTCGAAAGTACAGCTTACATTTTATATCACTGAATGCTGACAAAGAAGCTTAACTTCCTCTCCAGAGGTCCATGCCTGCTTACTGTTAGAGGAAGTTTGACCGATTGAACTGATGGCTTAGGGGGAAACAGGAAGTTCAGGGGCAAAGTCTTGTCAAAGTACACTAACGATCTCATGATTCAAATTCAAAATGGTTGTCTGCACATTTCAGCATCTAAGTGATTTCACCCTTATTCCAATTCACGACCTTTGGCTTGAGCCAAGACAGTGGAGAGGGGAGTGCATGTTTCCAAATGTGATAAATTCAATGAGGATTTTTTATTATGAATCGGCATAATAGTGAAGGAAAACAGAATGTAAGTAATAATTCATGTCTTTCAAATTTTTATAGAGCAAGGAAATCGCAATAACTCAACTGGAACTCACCAGGAAAGAGAAATGTGTGATAAGAGTTATAGGAATCAGTAAAAAGCAGTTGACACACACTTAATTATCCAGCAAAAGGTGCAACAAACCGCAAATCATTTGGTAATGTATAGCGTATTAATCATTAGACCTTTTATTTTAAACAAAAATATATACTTATAGACTGTTACATTTAATACTCGAGTGGCATTATTCAAGATTCCCCCCTTTGGTTAAGCCCACATATTCACACAGATATCATACAAAAACACTGTACAACTAACACATAATGGGATCCATATAACACACTTGCACACATAGTCTTAATTCATATTTGCCCTTAAATAACATAGAGATGTGTAATACAGTATATATGTCATTCAATACAATTTCATTTTGAAATACATTAAAATACACTTTAAAATTTCACAGAACTTAGAGGAAGGAAAGGCAGAGGAAAGGTGCATTTACTATGATACTAAATGTGTCCTAAATTAGAAATGAAAGTTGCCATAATGTTCTGTCAAGTATTAATAGGAGGGAATTTGTATACCTCAATAGGAACTTCAAAAAATGTTTTCAACACAAAATTGCACATTTTTACACGGTAATGGTTCAATAGGGCCAAAATGTATGTGTTTTATTAAAGAAAAAAATCAAGTTTATGCTTTTACAATTCTTAAACTACTCATAATTTGGTTATAATCTGACACTGCATTAGACCATATGATATACAATTATCACTTGGCACATGTATTCCTTTTCGGTTATGTATAAAAAAAAATAAGTCTTTTATGTAATGATTTGTGTTGCTCTGACTGTTGTATTACAGTACTGGTTGTGTGCGTGACAGGAGAGGCTGCATTTACCTACTGATAGTCAGATATACATTATGAATCTAGTATTACATGTGACACTCAGACGTGCATAAAGAGGTAGCGTTTCCTTTCTGATTCCAACAAAACCGTCGTCTATTTACAAACATATGTCATGCTTTAATTTACACCAGACCCAGTAAGCATTCTGAATTCATGAATGTTTCTTCTGCCATACAGTATGTATGTTTTTATTTTACTTCAGTTTGTTAATCTGCTCTAGGGTCTGGCTTAACCCTGCTTTCTCTAATGTATGTTGCTTTGAATAAAAGCGTGTTAAATGAATGAATGCAAATGTAAAATTCTAGGGAATTCTAGGGCCACTATGAGGGATTTATATTATTTTAAATTAAGCTAATCCTCTGAAACTGACCATGACTTCTCAACATGCTTTATTGTAAAAATTGTAGCACATTTCCTGTTTATCTAATGGGTGATATATGTTCTTCCTGTAGCTAGAGCTGAGTTTATTTAGGGCTTTCCTGGAATTTTACAGAGGTGAGTGCAAAATCGAAACTCTGACCTTCCCTGAAACCACTCAGCCAAGGTGCAATAATGGTAGTGTGTGAATATATGACAAGCGGCATCTTTTTCACAAAAATAAATCACCATTTGGTTGTCATGGCCATATTTTCCTTAATCCAGAAAAAAGAAATAGTTTTAGAGCGTAAACCTTTTCTCTTTCCCTAGATTAAGGTTGCATGCTCAGCACCTGAACAGACTGTTTGGCCGCATGTTTGTTTTGCCGCTGCATTTGCTCCTGCGCTATGCCATGCTGCTTGTGGGTGTGCTCTGGGTGCTGCCAATGCTCGGGCTGGCGCTGCTGTCCTGCGAGGGCGCGCTGTTCCCAGAGACGGGCTGCCGCTTGGCCAAAGAGCTGGGACATCCTGTTGAAAAAACCAAGCAGGAAGTAACAGTGCATCAGCAATGAAACCACTTTTGTGTCCTTGGTCAGCAGACTTCCTTAGATTTGCAGATGTTTGGTTACTTGTTGCCATGGCAACAAAGCATGCATTTTGAAAAAGCACACACAGTTGGCTCTTACCTGGGATGTGAGGTGATGTCGAAACGACACCCATTCCTGAAAGGTACAGTTAACAATTCAAATAATCTGTAATATTGAAAACAAAAATATGCATTTTTATATGAGAGGCTTTATGTTTTCAATGTTTTTTCTATAGTAATACAAAGGTGGAAAAAAGCATGAATGCTATGAAGTCCGATTAGTAACTCACCTGTGCGAACCTTGATAAACCACAAAGCTCCCATAAGAAGCATCCCTATTAAGAATCCTCCAAAAGCAACACCCAGGACAGACGAGAGGTTGGAGCCGGGGCACCATGCTGCATACAGACAGACACCAGAGAGTTAATAATGCCCATTCCATGATACCGTAATTACGTATATTTATATGGACTAATTAGATTAAATAACAAGTACATAAATACTGGGAATGTAGTGGTTAATGCCAACATGCAAAAATAAGCTGACCGGACATTTGAGGGATACCAGACACCTCTGAGATTTGTATAAACTGATGTTGACACTCCCCCCAACCCAGTAATCCAGAGCACAAAATATATATAAGTATATATGTTTTGACTCTCCCAAAACCACAGCTTCATTTTTATGTGCAATTTTTGTCATCTTGAGTCCCTCCTGGATCCGGAAAAGACCCACCTACCCAGAGGGGCACAACAAACTGGGACCCAAGTGCCGCCAGAGTTACACTCCTGGGTTACATGGTTCTTCTAGCCATCACAATCAGCGTGCATTTCATGTCACAAGGACTGTTTTTTTCCCCAGCGGTTTATTATTGACCATAAGATTTCAGTAATACTTATTCAGTTGGAGTTACATTGACCTACCCCAGGAGGCACTTTAGGGTACATTGTACTACTGCTGTATATCACTCAGTGTACAGGATGTCGGACCATTTTCAGACACATACCCAGACAAACTACACCAGCTAAGAGTCAACTCACAAAAAATGGACATGGAAAGTCACTTGGCTGCCAGTCATTCCCGAGCGAGCGGGAAGAAACACACTCATTTCCCAACGCAAACTTTCTGCCACATGCCAACAGTCCCTGACTCCCCTTCCTCCCCCCAGTGCATTGCCTGGGTTCTGATATCAGGAAGCCCATTGCTCATCCTGTGGTAGGAGTCATCCTGCAGGGTTTCCCAAAACCTTCGCTAATCACAGCGTTTACACCTTCTCGGCTGGGCCGGCTGCCTCCTGCATCCTGTGCTGCGTGGCACTGTGCTGCTTCTGTTTGTCCAGATGGAAAGTCACGTACTACACTGTTTTTGAACTTATCATGAACTCAAATGCTGCTGATTTAGCCCTTTTTAATCAGCTTCTCTGAAGCTTCACATCGCAAATAACGATTCAATGATTCAACACATTTACACCAGCAAACTACTGCTGTAAATCACAAGTGTTTCACTGTCATCACTGATTCAATTCCTGCCTGGAAGTGAAATCAGGTTTTTAATTCACATTTTTACCTTGGTTACTATGAGAGTATATTAACTAAAACATTATTTTCATAACAAATGTTCAATTCACAATTATGAAGGTTGACAATCTAACCAGACTGCACACTGACTGAGACCAATGTGGACCCATTTACATATCAAAGCACGTTTTTGTCCAGAATGAATTAAATTCACAATGACCAGGATTTGACTTAAAATATTAACATTATACTTTTAACAATTAACAACTACACGATTAACAAAGTGGCAGTAAAGCTTCTTGCCAACCCACAAGAGTACGTCTTGAACCTTCACAGAAAACACGAGGCACGTGCCATCGCTTAAAATAAATGCCGCCTGTTTTGATGTTTTCTAAGTGTCGACCGGTTGCTGTTCAGACATGTGGACAGGAAAAATCCAGCAGCTCTTCTATATAAGGCCCCATTTTTCACTCTCGTTCATCCTGTTTTTTTCATCCCAGGAATTTAAAAATTGCTTTATTTGCGCAAATAAGAGTGAATAGAGACAGGATGCTGGAGCTAAGGTGGCTGGAATGCTGGGGGCAGCCGGGTCAAGGACAAAGAGACATCCACTCTGCACGGCCCCTGAGGCGTCCCACCGGCAGCTCCCAAACAGGAAGAACAGCTCAGTGGCGCTCCTAGCCCTCACAAAACATAAAAAATAAAAATCAAAGCGGCAGACTGTCAAGCCCCCTGCAATGGATCCGGTCAACAAATTCCAGACCTGTTTGCAAGGCGCAGAGTGCTGCTTCCGGAACAGAGACTACTGCAATCAGCAGCAGGTGGAAACAAATACGTGATTTAGAGTATGTTTCACAAGGATAATCCTGTGTAATTGCCAACAAATTTCTGATCAAGGTATTCAAAACAGGTATAGCACATACTTGAATAAATGACTGAATAAAGTATTCTGAAAAAATATAAACTCTGCAAAAATCTAATTGTATCTTGCAATAAATGAGACAACTATCTTTAGTGAGTCCCACCTAGGTCATTGGCCACTGGGGTCGCAGGCCAAGGCAGAGCTTTTTATGAAAGAAAGCCAATTCATACGTAGATGATGCTCCCCAGTCCTGTGTATCCTATTGTCTAAGTACAAACAAACAGTGACAGTTGCATAAGTCTGCCTTCCTGTATCTGGCCCAGAAGTCAGGCGTATCCCAAGAGGTGTGCTCTCTCTTGTGGAAAGGTAGACAGTAAACAACGGAAAACACATTTAATCAGGAGTTTCGGATCTTCCGATTTTGCATGTGACTATGTCCGAAATACTCGCTATCCTTCAAAATGACCTTGACGGGGGGGGGGCTGCAAGCATTGGGCTGTAAGAATCTGCCGTGAGATGGTCTTTCCTTTGAAGAGCAACACTTTCCCGTCTTTGTGTGCTGGTGACAATAGCCCGTGGTTATGCTGGCACCTGTCCAACGTTCAGCATAATAAATCCCCGAAAGGCTCATCATTTCTGATTGCTTCCACGAGGTCAGGCAACTGGCCTTCCTAAAGAGCACGCCCCAGCGTGCATGGCTCACGTCTCTAACCCTTGCTCCCCACCCCCAATGGCTTCCCTCTCCCCAGCAGAATCTCCTAGTGGAGTACTACAGTTTTTCTTTCTTTCTTGAGGTTTCACTGAGGAGATAATCAGAAAAGCCATGCAGCGTGACACACTGCAGAAATAAATGGCTCTTCCCTATTGCTGCCTCAAATTGTTGACTCATCTCCTGCAGAATTGGAAAGAGGAAATAAAAGTGGTCGCCTCGCTGATAAAACTATACACAATGGTGGCCCAAAAGCTTGTGAAAACTGATATAGGACTATAACAGCCATCTGTGCAACATCACAAATACTCACCAGAAGGCACACTTGATTTAACGACTTCAACGGCTACTTTGACATGGTCTTCATCATGACATTTCTAGAAAAAAAGAAAAAACAGTTTCAAGTAATATAACTGGGCTGTTCTGGCACAAATAATATAGAATAGAAATATATACTTCACAAATGTTTCTTACCATATCACTGTTTTGCCTGAGACAGATTTTGACCTTACACTCAAGATCCCAGACAGTTGAAGGTGCATCCTGAATCTGCTGGAAAGAAAGGCTGAACCTGGTCCTGTTATGGCAAATGTTCCGAGGACAGTGCTCTACATGGAAAGGCATGGGCAATTCCGCATGACAGGGATTCTCAGACTGCACTGAACACGCCGCCACCTTGACCTCCTCACTCCTGCTGGAAATCTAATGAAGATGAACAAGAATTGTCAGTGACTAACCTCTGAAAAGAGAAAAGTAGAGTCATCCGCATACTTCACTGATTACCTCTGCATATATCCTCTTCTCACTCTGGACCTTGGTCATGGGGTCAATATGAGTCTTGTAGTCTGCAGACTCAAATAACTGCATGGATACTACAGACCCAGGGATACAAAGAAAGGCAAGGATACAAGTAAAGAAAAAGAAGTGTGAAAACCTTAACGTAACTAGAATGGCTTCTACTTTCTAAGTCCTTCTGAAAACAATAAAAAATGCCAAAAGACATAGAAAAATGGCTCTACGGAGAAAATCTCAAAATGGTGCTTGTACTGTTGACCACCAGTTTTATAGCATTTTCCCACCAACAAAATGCCAGAGAAAATATTATTAATAATAGACTTGAACAGAAGCAGAGAACGAAAGTATACATGCAGAACAAAATTTAAAAAAAAAGTAAATAAACATACCTGAACCTGGGGGTATCTGTGAATTTGGCCCATTGATTAAAGAAGTTGGTTCTTTAATCACCAGTCTTATCTTTGAAATGGCAGCTGTAATTTCTATATACATGAAATTTAAACCTATTTTTTTCATAGCTAAATGCTGGACATCCTTATAACTGTCTATAACATTCTCTATTGAAGGCTCAACGGTGATCTGAGATCCATTAAATTTCATCTGCACCTGGTTGTTAGACTGGGTGGAGAAAGAAAGACAAGTTTAATTTACTGGTATATGTACTACATTGTACTGCTATTACTTATCTTTAAATAGTCGGTATTCAAAATTTGGTTGAGAAGGCCTGTAATTTGCTACATCAATAAAAAAAATAGCAGGCAAGTTGACAACAATAACTTTAGAAATCTTTAGAAAAAAGTAAATTATTCAAAAATAACTTTTAAAGTAATAACTTCTTACAATTAATTTGAATGGTTCTTCAACATTCCACACTGTACCATTTGGTCCTCTCAAAAATAGTGCTGTTTCGTTGTCCGAAATGACGTGAATGAAAACCTCTCTGGGAAGAAAAGTATATCAAAAGTAGATGCAGCAAAATTAAGCTACACAGCATCATCCTTTTCTTAAATAATTCATAAACATGCACTTACTGGATGGGAACTGAATCTGGAATGTTAATAATGTGAATTTTCTTTCCAGGTACTTGATTGTATTTGGAGCACAGCTTAAAGGGTTGTTTTAAAGCTGGATTTTTAATATCATACAATAGGTATTGCTTTGGGAAAAATCCTTTTTCAGGAATGCACTCCATTGAATTTATATCCGCTGCAATGACAAATAAGTAAAACAAAAAAAATCACTCACCCCACTTTCTCTTCTGTAAAATACATCATTTTAATTCTTTAAAAAAGCAAATGTAATTATTAAATTATAATAAACACTAATTGTAATTCAGCTGATCTGGGTTCTAAAGCTGCGCAAATTTTTACATGGATTAAAAGCATGTTTTTTAATGTTTCTGCTTCATAGCTAGTCGAACTCACCCTGCTTGCCAGTAAAGATAATTTCAGATGGGTCGTAAATAGTTGTAAACGATGTAACCCCTCCAAATCTTTTTTTGGCCAATTTCAAGATATTCGTATGACAGATTTCATGTACGACACGATCTTCTCCGATGTCAGTTGTATTATTCATATCCTGTGAAATAAGGTAAATGTGCTTTTCAAAAGAGAATGGAGTATGTTTAAATGACAGACATCAGATGGTGTAAGTTTTAAGTTGCTGTGTTTGGGAGCCGGAAACCATTAACAGAGTCAGTAAGCAACAGAGCTGTATTGAATGATAGTTGAGATGTATAATGACATAATGAACTACATAAACTAAATAAACTACAGTTCCTGTAATCCAAACCAAATGTGGATATTTCACATGGGCCTACAGAGACACAGGAGCTGTAATCCTGCTTCTTTCTTCTTCATGCTATTGGGCTCCCCCTATGTGTCACACTGAGTAAAGGGGCCCCTGACCCCTTTTAACTTGTGGAATTGGATGATTTAAAATTTGGTGTTTGTTACAGAAAGTGTCTAAGAGCCTCATTTTTCAAACCATTTGGAGCCCTGAGTGGAGACAGGAAATGAGACGTTTTTAACTTTGTGCGTCAGCAAGGGTCACTACTTTTTACTTGCATAGCCACGCAATTCCACATCCTATTGCTTTTTTGCTTTGAATGGTAATGAGCTTTGCAGCTCATTTATAAACGAATCAACAGAATTAAGAATGCGGTGTGTGATATCAATATACAATATTCTGTACCTTTTATGTCACAGAAAAATTCACCGTCTTAAATACTGAGGGTGAAATGCAATGTGCATCTGTGCTACAATAAATGAAATTAAAAATAAAAAAAAACTCTCTTTGCAGAGAGTATATGGTTATATTTTTTCTCACACTGGTCATGCAATTCTTTTAAATATTCCTATATTTGTTTTTTTTCAGTTGCTGTTAGATTAATGTATTTTGAAAACGTCTACTCTAGAAGTAACCTTTTGTTCTGTTTAAGGTATTTATCAATAGCAATTTTGTGCTTGAGTTGTTTTGTGCTGAAATAAAACAATACTGATAAATGTACTCTGAGCTTTGCAGTTGCATGGAACCAGCGTCACCAGATTCTGAAAACCATAGCTAAAAAAGAGCAGTGAACAGAATGAGTAAAAATGGAACTTTCAGACCCCACCCAAAAATCTTTAAACTAATTCCTTATATGGACTCAAAAAGTAAGATGGTATTGGGTCAGCCTCTTTTTTTCTGACAATACTGCTCAGACTGCATTTTCAGTAGATGAAGATTAAAAGAAGACAAGAGAAATTGCATGCAAAAATATATAAAAAAATTACAAGAGCATAAAGGCGGCGTAGAACTGATTAGAACTGATTAGATTTATAGCCAAGGTTTAAAAAGGTGATGCCTCTCACGAGGGTCCAGTAAGTGTGTGCAGGAGGTGGCTAAGACAGGAGCAATTCAGCCTGTCATCACTTCCAGATTAGACTTCCGTCTTTTGTTTGCCATGATAAAACTGGGATGTATTTAAACCCAGGCTCCATCATGCCTGATAATCTCCCTAACATTACTGATGTGTCTGAAAAGGCTTAGTGGAGTGATATGAGCAGAATTCAAGGAAAGAATTCCTTCAGCAAAACTAAATGCTTTCAGTCAAGTATCAGTCAGTCAGGTAAAGCAGGCAGATCAGTCTGAAAAGCGTCAGGGTTCAAGAGGAATAACTTTCTTTGCCTTAGCAATGCTAATATACATCTGCAGTAGCCAATTTGGAGGGTTGCTGCTAGCTTGTACTGGCAGGCCAGCCAAATATTGGTTGAATCTCTTTTGTATGTACAGTATCAGTCAAAAGTATTTTTAAAAAATGCTGACTGGCATGAGATTGGCAACCCGGCGATGCACAAAGATGTAGCAGATTGCCTTTGTAATATCCCATCTGTTGACATGCATATTCACCATTAATAAAGCCTATGTGATTTTCTCTGTGATGGTGACTTTGCATTATTCTAAAACCTTTTGAAAAATAAGGTAGAGAAGGGTGCGCTGAAACTTAAGAATAATACAGGTATTGTTCATAAATAACCTATATTATTCATAAATAATAATGTCTGCTGCAGTTTTTTAACACCCTTTTCTCTTATTGTGTACATGTTCTTCAGTCTTAATAGCTGCTTTGCTAATGAAAACAAGGTTAAATCATTTGCAAACTGGGAGGTCTCCCCCTACACTGCTGGTATTATGCACTCATCTTATATGAAGTGGAACAGTGGGTAGCTGTATAGCCAAATGAGAGGAACAAGCCTAACCTGGCAGGAATTGGCTACACTGCAAGGCATTCTACTTCCTCAAACCCAAACACAGCAAGAGCTCATCGATTTGACCAATAACTCAGCAGCCTGGCTTCAGATAGAGGACTTTAAAATGTGTAAAGAAATACTCAGTCCAGAAACAATTTTTAAAAAACCGATGTATAGACTGTACAGAAAAAATATCATAAAATGTAAAATGCTCTGACTTAAATTAATTACTGAAGGTTTCCACAACATTGAATCTGTTACTAAACATATTATAAAAACCATCGCTGGTGATACTTACATGAAACTTGACTGGTGTTCCGTCGCGTTTAAAAACCTGAAGGGGAGTCTCCATGCATCTCTTCAGCACGACATGAGCTTTGTTAAGTTTCTCAAAATCCATTATGAAAAACTGAAGAAGAATACATTAAAACATTTTGTTGGAATTACCTAGTGCAGGTTTCTACCTTATTATATTGTATTACCTTGCATACAAATAAAGGTATGGCTTGTAAATGTAATAAATAAAGTACGTGAACATATGAACATGTGGCTGAGATCTGAGGCCTGGAATTGGCAGATGAAATGCTGTAACCTTCCCTAAGGCAGGACACTGACAGCATGGCCTGCACTAAATGAGAGCAGGACATCTACCACTCCACTGCCCTGAGCCTGCAGTGGCAGCCCTGTTTTGCTCCCTTTCTGACTTCCTGAAAGCTCACAGGACCAGCCTTTTAACTTTTGCCCTCTTTCAGGTCAGCACTACAGCTTCATAACACTGTCACCATGTACTTACAAAAAAGAATAGCTCCTTTCACTCCTATCCTGATCCACTGACCTGACATGTTGCTGCCTCACACTATTGTACTGCCTACTATTTACCTATAATTGCTTATTCTTCATAATACAAAGATATATGCATTCCTCAAAAATACAGCGACCATATCCATTTACATTTCAGCAAAATCAGCCAAGCGTATTAATGGATAGTAATGACTATAAATTACCTCAAATTGCCCAAAACGAATTATACAACCCAATTAGCAACTATTAGCAGATGCACTGTCTCCACAGGCTGCTAACACTTTCATTACAGTCATTTAATGTCTATGTGCTTAAATCTCAGTAACACTAGGTGAACGGTAACGATTATCGATATTTCTGTTGTTGGGTATTACCAACATAGTTAACCAGCAACAGTACTGGATACACTTAACAGTGTCCTTAACACTGGTTTCAGATAGGGTTGGTTTGGTTTGTTTTCCCTATAAAGTCTACCTGAATACCAGGGGCAGCAATATTACGACCAGATGTTTCGAATGTTCCCAAACAAAAATGCAAAGATCTGCATGTTTTGTGCATTTGCTAATACCTTCTGTTTTTACAGTGATACAGGGGTGTAAATTTAATAAAGTTTGAATTCTGGAAACAATAAAATTTAATGGAATTTTAACACCCGGTTTACCAGAACAGCATTCTCTTCACTGTAGATTACCTGTATGTCACTATACCATATTTCTAAATTCATGTGTCCATCTATAAAGAAGCAAATGCCACATTCAAGGGCTTAGAGAGCTTGGCAACACTTCACTCGAAGAGACACAAGTATCTCAGTAACTCAGTTACTATTCAAGTACAATTCAAAGTTCAAAGTACAAAAGGTGGGGTGGTTGGTGGTGGTGTGGTCTCCTCACACATCAGGAACCTGGGTTCAGGTCTCCACCATGGCTCTGTGTGTGGAGTTTGCATGTTCTCCCTGTGTTGTTGTGGTGTTTCCGCTACGTACTCTGATGTTTCCCCCACAGTCCAAAAATATGTTGAGGTTAACTGGAGTTTTCAAATTGCCTGTAGGTGTGTATCTCTGAGTGATAGGTGTGTGAGTGTACCCTGTGATGGGTTGGTGCCCCATCCTGGACTGTTCTCTGCCTTGTGCCCATAGGCTCTGGACCCCCTGTGACTCTGAATAGGGCAAGCAGTCTCTGAAATGGATGGGTGCTTTTACAACTGATTAGGCTTGGGCTTGCAGGGGTAGATCGGGCAGTGGTGTCAATAAATGAAGGGTGATCGTTTTATCTCTTCAACAAGGAGATGTCTCCCAGATTCCATAGCGCTTAACTTCCCCATTGATAAGACCATTTAGGCTATCTCTGATTCCACAGTTTATAGTAGCCTAGATGATGTGTTTCTTTTTCTTATATGCCATACACTGGAGTGAAATGTCTAGAAGGTATGACAGTATAATAGATAATGACCAAGCCTACAACTGATTTTGCATTAATTCCACGGGTCGTGAAGGCTTTGTTAAGGCGGATGGAACAGGAAATGCCAAGAAATTGTGCAAGCTGTCAGTGCAATACATGCATCAAATTTAACCCAGAAAATTCCTGACTACATCAGACTAATCAGAAAAAGTGTGGTTTAAAAAGTAACGAGAAACACCCCTGGTTACAAAAAACGCAATACCAAAAATGCAAAGACCGTACTTGAGGCCTTGCCAATACCGGCCTTGCGACCTTGCCTTCAAAGAATGATCTCGCAAGATCTCAAGGACAGAGAATGCACCAATTGTGGATTGAGACAGATGTGCACGTGTCATTCCACAATGCTGAATGCCCAGCTGATTACCCTGGACATAATTTTTATTACTTAATAAATGACACATAATCAAATCATCCAGTCCAAATGACTAATTATTTCTGGCATGATTACTTGTGCTTTTTTCACAAATAATGTTTACACTTAAAATATTCATATTTATTTCAACTCTGTACAAATGCTACACACTGGTAACCATTCCAGTTAAGCAATCTCACGAGTCAAAAACAACGGGAAAATACTATCTGACCGCAAGGACAGAAACATTACTCTGATTAAGGTAACCCTGATTAAGGTAATAGTTATAGCTCGCGCCTTCTTCCTCCGCCATTGCAACAGCACGCAATGCATCATGGGATTGTTCTCGTTTGGCAAGGATGCACCTGATACATCCTTGATATTTGGGGTGCAGCAAGACCTACATCCAGGGATTTGTACTGTCCAGCCATTTTGTATTACACAGAGAGGATATTGAGCAGAAGCAAGTGATTTGCTGGCACTGCAATGGGTCTGCTGGCACAAACACGGCAGCACCAACAACTTATTTGCCAGACTCTGTTGGTAAATGAGTTGTACTTGGCCATACAGTTAATTTTCAACACTTAAATATCTCAAAACCTAAAATTGACTTTTTCCAGTATCGTTCAGCCCTAAAACACAATACGTTCAGAAAAATAATTGATATTAATTGGTTATATGTATTATGTAAAATAATGTGGCTAAGCGATGGAGCGAATATTCATTTTAGCAGTGATTATTTTGGACATACAGGAATCACAGAAAGTAAATTAAATAACATAATTTAAGTCAAAATGATGACAAAGACAGGGTAAGCTACTCCACAAGGCTAAATGGCACAAACTGTGTCTATGGCTAACCTCGCATTATTGGGTGAGTCCGTCAAACCTGAGTGTCTTCTTTTAACATGTATTCGAATTGCAGTCTGCAATACTGACAGATGATGACTGCATTTTCGTTCACTTTTAATGTGAAGTGCTTCCACACAAATGATGATTTTGCTCTTTATTTGGGCCTGTATCCTATTACTTTCTTGCCGAGTAATCATAAAAAAAAAAATGTATTGATGCTTTTTAATAATCGAGTAAGCAATTCTAATCGAGTAATTGTGATGACTCTGTTTCCAAGTACAACTTTTTATATCAGGAGCTTGGTTGACCTGACCCTCCTGTCTCCTCCCTGGTGTGGCCCTAACAAGCCACGTTTGTTACTTGTTTGTCTTACCTCTTGTTCCTAACCCTCATGTGAATTACTCCCAGCTGCCTCTCGTTAGCTCCCTCATTAATCTCGTATATATGTGCTTCCCAGTGCTGTATTCCCCGCTCCAGTCACTGATGTCATATCTTCCTGTTGCCTGTGCCCTTCCTCATTTCAAGCCCTCCTGTTTCTGATCCCTTGCTATCCTGTTTGTTTACATCCCTGTTCATTTAGTTCAATAAAACCCTATTCTGTTTCGCCATCACAGCTGCCCTCGAGGCCTTTGTGACCTCAAGGCATGACAGTCAATCAGGACTTGTTTAAATTACAGTTCCTTTTAGATGTAAAACAGAAGGTGCTGCGTAATGTCAGCTCAGTCTTTCACCGAGCAAATTTAAGCTAAGTGAGGGATGTGTGCTGTGCAAACACTCTATAAATCCATTCCTGACTTTTCTCTGATACACAAACCACCCACCGATTTTGCTTTTAACCAGGAAATGCCCATTCTTCAACAGCTTATTCAGACAGTTGCTAAAAATGAGTCCAGTCCTGGCTCAGACAGCTAATTTAAAATACATTTTTAATTGAAAAGCTACAAATGGACTTTTCGCGAATTTTGAAAAACAGCAGTGCTGCAGTGGAGCTTGCTGTATCATTTAATCATTTCAACATTAAATAGTCCGGAAAAATTCTGTTCCTGGGATACTATTTTTTTCCCTGTTACTGGATTATTTATTTATTGCAGTAGAGAGTTGCTAATTTTCTTGAAGTCTGAAATGTTATGCCTGTGAGCTGAAATGTTTTGGTTTGGGAGCCTGGTTCAGCAGCTTACATTCCAGTTTACACCACGCTCCCCAGAGATGTGCGCAGAGACTTTCCTGAATTCAGCCGAGTGTTTGGAGATTCCTGTGGTGATGCACTCATACCCTCCCAGACACAGAGGTCCCGGCGGCAAACTGACAAACCTTTCCTAAATCTTCACCATCCAAGCAGAACTGTTACAGCACTCATCGAAAGACCATTAACAGTGTTTAAGCAGCACTGACAGGATACCACAGATAACACCTGCACCACCCACACATTCACTTGGGGCCCTGCCTAACTTTTGCCTGGAGTCTGTGAGCAATGGAAGATATATGTCAATTGTTGCAAGCAAGACCAGTTCTTGTCTGTTTTCTTTTATTTATGGCAAAATAATTGCATACAAATTGCCCCCAGCAGATATGAATGTCTTTCCCATTAAAATCAAGAGCCCACTTAAGCTTTACTGGATGTCATAATACGTTCTTGAATGCTTGATACTTTGCAATGTTGTAAAACTGCAAAAATATGGACTACATTTAACACCTTCTTCTTTGAAAATGGGCAAACATGGAGTTAATCCAATCATAATTGTGTAAATTTACTTGCTATTGAAAAATAGACCATCACACTTCAATCAGGGAACAGGTGTAATTGATTAATCCTCTGCAAAATACAATTAATATTTTTGTGTATTTTTGGGTACTCATTTCAAGTAATTAGGATAGTTCAACTTCTGGTGGTATTTCACATACAGAACTAAACAAACTGCAGACAGACTATTTGTTCAGTTCTCAAAGTCAGGAAGCTGATGGAACTTCAAACTGATTCTCGGGAAGTTCTGATTAACAAAAATGGTCAGACTTCTGTTATTTGAAGTATTTTTCAGTCAGTATTTATGAGATTAGACGGTGAGTGAGCAATTGTTGTGGTGAGCAACTGGAAAAAAACCTAAATATTTTGAAATAAATCACAACCAACCAGGCCAAAGGCTACTTAAATCTCCTGAAAAATGTCTTTTAGTCTGTAACATATTTTTTATTATTATTATTATTATTATTATTATTATTATTATTATTACTGCTATTTTAAGAAAACAACAAAATGTTTCAAGAACTCAACCCTTGCACCCCCAATACTGTTTTCATTTAAACAAAAAAGATCCAATCCTTGATCACTCACTCTTGCTATTTTTGCTCCTGCATTTTCAACATTGAATTGATTTCCTTTTCAGCTGTTTTTTCAGGGCACTTTTGTCAAGCTTTTCTGATGTAAAACTGCTTCCCATTATTCTTTCACCCTCCCGTAACCCAAGACGGCTCCAGCAGTCCAGTCTAGGCTTTCTGCCAAGTGGCAAAAAAGTTTCCAGACTATGACATCAATAACGACTAAAGCAAGCTACTGCCCCCTCAACCAAGCTCTCATTCGCAGCTGATCACCCAGTAACCTCTCCCCCAAACATACCCAAACATACTTGTATGTTGCCTGTAATCTCAGAGGAAAAATTTTGGTTCACTTGGACTGTAGTTATTTTTCACCCTATTTGTGAAGCATTGCTGTTAAATCCCAGCTGAATATAAACAACCATTAAAGCCAAGCTCCTTCATGATGTCAGTATAGGATCCTCAGTTAACTAAGCACACATTTTAGGTTTCTCAGAATTTGTTCCAACTTAGTAGATGAAGATGTTATTATGGCATAGAAAATGTTCCGAGAATGTGTACAGAAAAAGTTGCATAGACTGTATACAAAAACCCTCTGTAGTGCTTCTTGATTTCTTATGTTTCTGGAATGCTTTTGGGTTTAGTCTGCAATGGTCAGAGCATGTGTACCCCTGTAGATCTACAAGTTCTTGCACAGAGACCCCTGTGGAGTCCTTCATTTCACTAATGGAAGTTGTGGTCTCCGGGGAGATCTGTCATGCACTAGCCGTTATCTACTGGTTTATTTAATGAAGACAGAACTAGAGTCTGGCTCTGACTTCCCTTTCAAATGTCTGTTCTTCCAAATTCAATAACTTCTTTTTGTATTTCCAGCAACTTATCCTCAATATGTTGTTTAACCATAGAAGACTCCATGGTCAAATTTCTACATTTACATCTGTGAAAGTTTGCAAATACTAAAACAATACTTTCAAGGACATTTTATGTAGAGCAACTAATAACAACTGAAGCATATATAGCAATTAGGCCACAGTAAATTTCTTTAGTAGACAGAGCTTTTTGTATTTTAATAATGAAGCTGCAAAATGCTACAAATGGCAGCAGAAATGTGCAAATTTCCAAGGCAATAACAATTCAGCATGCATCTTCACTAGGATCAGACAGTAGACAGTTCTGCACAAAATAACAACTAACAGCTTAACAGCAGACTTACCATGGGAGAGTTGGCGCTGAAGACCAGGTCCAGGATGTGAACTTCGAAACCCTCTTGCTTATATCTACTCCAGCACCTGGGGGACATGCCTGATGTCACATCAACATCAATGCTCTTTTCACGGCTGTTGTCCCCTGGTTCCTTTGGTTCACATGTGAGGGATGCTGTATTATGGGGGAAAAAAGTTCAGTACAACTGTCCCCGTGCACTCTCTTTGCTTTGTCCTCACAATATCCACAGTGATGCACCAGTATGGAAATTAATGGTCAATACTGATACCCGACTATTTCGAAAACTGACACTAACTGTTTGGGAGGTTCTGCTTCAATATGATTAAAGGGACACTACAGCCAAAAAACAAATTCCAAAAATATGAAAAAGTATATATTTTTTGGTAAGAAAACACCAACTCTGGCATAAAACAACAGTCCCAGAGCACTATATTTTATAAATGTGTAAGATGTACACATTTACAACAAAGACGGGGTGATCATCAAGTGTGATAAACTCCGTAATTTTCCAAGTAATATCTTATGATTTGCACTGTCTGCACTGAATTTTCTTTCGCTATCAAATGCTTTTGTTAATGACAGACTTGCATCATTCAGCAGTACTGCAGTCTTCTTTACTGGAACAGATTTGTTTTTCAGAAACTCTTCATACTCTTCCCTGTCTCGCCTTAAGCTGAGCAATCAAATTTGTTGTGCTGAAATATTTATTAGTAGATCCTTCTCATGAAATTTTATCAGAGCAATGTTTGCAAAATGCAGTTCTGACATCATTTTCACTGGCATTAAAATAATTTCACACAGCACACATTTTTTCTAACTGTTTAGTACATGGGTGTGCAAAGCAATATGAGTCACCATTTTAAAGGAAATTATCGCTGGTAAATATCAGCTCATTTTTAACCATTGGTCGATGGCCGATAGCTGGCCAATACAATCAGTGCATGCCTCTCTCTCTCTTTCTATATATATATATATAAAAGTCTCATATTTAGTTTGGTTACTTATGGTTAAGGTTTTGGCTGGGTAGGGGATAAAGTCCTCATGTTGGGAATCGAGTTTTTCCCATAGAAATGAATGGAAAGTCCCCACAAAGATATAATTATGAATATGTGTGTGTATGTGTGTGTGTCTGTATGTGTGTGTGTGTCTGTGTGTGTGTGTGTGTGTGTGTGCATGTGTCTGTGTGTGTATACAAACACAGTATAGTATTTGGATATACCTGTTTGCTGGTAGCAAGACGCTCTTTTAGTGAATGCAAGGTGTTTGGAAAATGTGTACTTTTTGTCATTTAGACAGAATCCTTTTGTCAGTCTGTAAATATTTTGTAGAAGTAAACACCATTCATTCTTAGGAAATAAAGGTCAGGTGTCCCTTCCTAGGCAATCTCCTGCCTGGCTCATAATTACCAGATTCATGTATACTGGTAAACATGAAAGGTCTGTTTGGGTAAGCGGGCGTCACTATGGAGATACAGAAGGATTTAGACTGATTGTCTGTCTGTCTGTCTGTCTGCCACTACTCAATGTCTTATTGTGTTGTGATAGTTATGGATTCTGTTATATAATATATTATTTCATTTTCAGGATGAATTCTGAGTTTTATTTTTTTTAAACAACATTGACCTTAAAAAGCAAGAGATCACAATAAATACCATCTCATAAAATGTAAACATTCTGGTATGTTTTGCATTGATCACTGGGCATAAATGTAGCATATTAACAGATTTCTAGATGTAGGGTGGTCAAGAATTAAAAAAACAAATCTTATAGCAGGTTATAATAATATTAATTATCTTCTTGTTTTAGAAACCTAGGACACTTTACTCTCACAATCAGTACAATTTTACAAAAGCATTCTATTAAAATCACCGTTGTGTTTGTTTTCATGCAGTTCAACTTAAAATGTTAAATTTCCATATCTCCAATACCAAATGTGACAAAGCAAGGAGCATAATTGCCTTTTGTCCCTGTGTAGTATCTCAGCTGTCTGCCAGGCTCTTACTCCGGCCTTCTCGACTACTTCCTGTCTCCAAGGGTAACAGGAAATGCCCTGTTTAGACAGCATGCTGATGACGGCAGCAGCTGGCAGGAGCCATGCCGTGACAAGGGGGATGTAAACAAGCCCAAGTCACCAATCACCAATCGGCAACACTTTCCACCAAAATCTGGGGTACCTCCAAAGGTGTTTAATTTACAAACTAAAAGACTTACGTAAAAGCAACGTAAGTAAATCCGCATTTTAGGAAGCAACCACACAAAAAGGCAACATACATCCATAAGTAAATTTTAAATTTATCTTTTTTTTTACTGTAATATGTGTCCTTTAGTATGAATTAGTAGTATATTTTTGTTTTATATGTTTTTGCTATTAGGTGTCTTGAATGGTATGGGAAGGTAAATCCGACTTGTGCAAAATTAGACTTACGTAAGGGTTGATAGCTGTCAACTTGTCAGTTGAGAAATGTAATTCACATTTTTTCACATGTCTTGAACATCTAACACAAACTAGAAAGTCAAAGGACCCCTCCCTCCCCACACACACAGTGCCAGAAACATTAAAGCCCTCATTCTCCTTAGTTACTTCTGTGACCAACCAACAGCAGTAGCTCTGGGCTTCATTTGGGGGTCCCAAACCTTAGAAGGGTTGACGGCCTCTGGTCTAATTTTCTAATACATTACCTATTTGTGAATTCACATTTTCGCAATTTGAAAAGTGGTAGAATGTCACTGTATATAAAAATTTCACCATATATAACAATAAGATGTATCTTGGATTTTACAATGCATGCAGCTCAGTTTCTTCATGTGTTAAATCCACGATTTTCAACAAAACAATGATTGAAATAAAAATTTTAAAAAAAAATTTTGTGAACAAAACAAATTTTATGGCCTCCCAATCAAAATAGATATACATTTAAAACTGAAGCAAAATGGTTTTAATTTTCTTTCTTCCAACTTCACCAACAGTTCAGATTATCTCTTTGAACAACAGGCAACAGACCATATCCTGGAAACTTCCTTTATTGAATCTTCTTTTAAAGAACAGGCAATTGGCACCTCAAGACCCAAAGCAGATATCATATACTGTCAACAACAAAAGCTTAAAAAACAGGAAATAAATTAATAAAAACATATATAAGCATTTTTTTGGTTATACAGAGGATGCTGATCTCAAATAACGCATATTTATTAGGGATATGCTTATGTTTATAACATTTATTAACTGCCAAAAGCAACTGGAAGGAAACTCAACTGTGTAATACAGGGCTTTTGTGGGGAGGATTGGGTTTAGAAATTCAGTATTCCCATTACCAGAGAGAGGGATGGGATGGGATGGGATAGGCTGGGGTGGGATGGTATGGGATGGGATGGGAATAACACGACACATGTGCAAAAACAAAACCCAGGAACTGGTTAGCTAATAATTTATAGAGGTGTTAACACCTAGGATTCCTGTTGCTTCCATATGAAGCAACGTTAACTCATTCTTGATGGATATTTCATTAGGGTCAGTCTGGTTTAATTAAGGGTAATTCGTCGCACAAAGCACATTTAACTTGTTCACCTTATCCATTAGTATTTGGTTAGCCGGACTGACTGAGATTTTTAGCTGTAGAGAGAGAGACGGAAAACCTCCACATACCGCACCCAACCAATGGAGAACTGAGTAATGCTGTTTTACAGAGTTATCCATCACAACTATTGTCAGATAGGAAAATGTAGTGATTCAGGTAGTTTCTCAAGAGTAATATGGGGAAACGACTATGTCCTTAATTACAATAAAGCCTCAGCGCTGTGATGTCACTGATGTTTTTAGAATATGGTGCAATCAAAATGCAATACAGAGAACAATCTGTTTGATATCACTCTCTTTCAGTCTGCCCACACAAAAAAAACAGCCAAGTCAATGAATCAGAATTATCAAGGCACTGTAAACGAAAGTCAAAAATACAGCCAAATAGTACTGAATAAACTTTTTACATCCAAAGAAGCCAAGGTTGGAGAACACATGGGAGATGATTCCCAGACTGCACTCTGCTTCCCACACCTATTATCTCAGAGTTTGCTCAGCTGCAGACGGAGGGTTGACAATTTACAGCAAGCTAAACAAGGTCTTATCAAGGCACCACAGAGGCTTGTGCTGTCTCCCTGGGGCCATAGCACCTCATTCCCACTCAAAACTGCTCTGTGGAACTCGTCTGTCAGCCGCGTCGGACAGCATTACAGCAGGTCATGTAAGACCAACAAAGAAAATGCTCAGCACCTGGACTTTAACAGAACTACACACTCTGTTTGTCCCCGCATGTCAAAACTGCCACAAATTCGAAGCTAGATGGGAATAAAAGACGTAAACAACATGCAGCTCCATCTCTGCTGGCTTTCCTTCAACATGCTAGAGTAATTTTCAAAAGCATAATTCAGCTGTTGCTTGAACAGTAAATGAAATGGTCTCCTTTCTCCAGCAAAATTCAGTGGAGTTGTAGGCAAGAGCTTTAAGAAATGTGTTCAGTTCTATGGCCATGGGGTGGAGGAAATTCTTAACTATCTATCAAACAGGTGAAAAGTTCTGCCATATTTAATAAGGCAGTGTTTATGCACTATGCTATTATATGACTCAAAGCAAGACGGGATTATTAGAAACATTACAGACAATGCAAATTAAAAACCCATCCCCCTTCAGTCTTTACATATTTTTTAACAGCTAAATATATATTTCCCAGCATAATCCTAATAAATGTTGTATATGTTACTGATTTATGTAAATTTTCCTGAATTTTTACAATCCTGCACAATGGTCAATTTGATCATAATATCAAAGTTAGGAGAAAAAGAATACATCAAAACACGATGATAATACTTCATTGACCATCCCCAGGGAAATTCTCCTTTTGCCTACCCCATCGGTGAGAGCAAGCTGAGCAACAAACAGCAGGCCCCTCGCTCAAGGAGCTCCAGACACAGTGAGACCAGGCTTGAACCAACAACCTTCCAATCGCATGCACAGAGGCTTAGCCTGCTGAGCTACACGCTGTAATGAATATCCACACTCCATCAGGGCAGCCGGAATGTTATAGCTAACTTACTGTCTCATTATGAACATAACGTTCATCTGTATGTCCCTTTGTTTTTAATTCAAAATATATTATATGATTGGATAATACCTAAACTGGTGAAACATGACATCATAAACAACATTCCAGCTGTAGTGTGTGCTGCTGTGTGACAAGCAAAATTGGACTAAAAAAGTAAAAAAATCTGCTCACAATCTGCTTACAGACTATAAAAAGTGTGTCCTAAGACTCTGCTGGAATGCCAAACTCTACTTAGCAGAGCCAAAGTTCACTGGATTCATTCAGTGGATGAGAAACTGTGTCCTGGGCCTCCCATGGAGTAAAAATAGGGCTTCTGCAACACTATTATTTCTACAGATTCCAGCTGCTGGCTGGGGGATAGTTTATCTTGACATACTGTTAATGAGCCATTGAGGGCTCCATCCTCTACATGACTGCTTGTCTGCCCGGGGCTAATAAGATGGGCAGCATCATTGCATCAGCACTTCTCTGTAAAACCGTACATAATAATAAAAACGGTTAGGCAAAGAGTCGGCCGGGAAGATAAAATGAGGTGCTTCCTGTTTCCATTTATCCATGAAACAAATAAACAGAAGTAAGTGGCACATTTAATGAGACCGGGCCCGTCACGAATCCTTATTGGCCTATGTAAGAAAGAACAACCTTACAAGCCCAGATTTTAAGAAAGGAAAAGGGGAGTCGGATTGTTAATTGCGTTGAGATAGAAATCGGTCTCCTTGGGCGACAAGTGGTCGCGTCAGGAGGTCTCCCTGCCACCCAGTCTGGCAGACAGGCAGCATAGTACAAGGAAGTAGCTTATTTACACTTTGCTCTATTTATCAATCTGTTTGTGATTATTTTTCTTTGTGGAGCTCTGTCTGAAACCTCTCCCCAATAGCTCACCCTTACATTATCGTAAGGTTATATAACGCTCAGCGACCCCCACTCCCAGGGCTTGCTTCCTGAAGAGTGAGCTTTTCATGTCTACCCGGGCCAAATCGTATTTAAATCTGTAATAGCTTTTGTACTTTTTCCTCTGCCGTAGCACCCACGGGGTAGTAGGTCTGACAGGCTCATAGAGTGACTGCTGTAGGACTCTCCTACACAATACCTCGGCTTCTTAGGTAATGGAGGGTAACTGAGGATGGATCACAAACGTCTGCTTTAAAAGACTGTATAATAAAACTGAGCAGCACATCAAAATGATAACTGCAGTACTGGCACACTCACCTGGTCACCTTTAATACTTATCTTACACTAACACGCATGGTATAACAGGCCAATTCACACTCCCCCATAAAAATAATTCCTAAATATGTAAGGACTCACATGAAAAATAATAATACTGGCACATATTTTATTTATCCAGCCATTCATTTTATATAACCGTTTATCCAGTAGAGGGTCATAGCCACAAATAATTCGTATTTTTGTGTAATAAGCAGAAGTGGGAAGTTCAGGTCCAGAAAGTAAACGGACCTTTCCACCTTTGGTAATACCTACTCAATACACACAATTAGAAAGCATACATATGTAAGTGGGTTCCGAAAAGAACACTGCAAATGAATTGAAAATTCCAGAACAAAGGAAATCACACCCGACTCACCTGAGGACACTTCCCCAAAGATCAACAGAAAGAGAAGAGCAGCGATGGTTTCCATCTTGAAGTGAGGGTTTTGTTTCAGTGGGAGCTTTATGAGTGTGTCTAGAAGGTCAGGCAAGAGGGGTACATACTATGGGTCAAACTCAAATCAAGATTCTCTGTAAATCTCTGATCAGGCCATTTGTTCAATACGAAATATATATTTTTTAAAAACGAGGGAGTACCCACAGTCCGTCAGAGCAGCATTTTTTCCAATTTACTTGGAAAGACGAAAAAGAAATATCGGTCTAGCCGAACAACTTAAATGTCAATACTGATGATGGCGATTAAAAGTCTCAATTTACACATTTCAACAAAAAGCAGTGCCGTTTACCCGACCTGCCAAATTAAAACAGCAGCAGCAATAAAACGATTACGATATTAACAAACTTATGTATTCTAAGGAAGTTTACTTCAGACTACACTTTAGTAATCTTTGAAAAACCTAAATCCTACAATCGTTAGGTGTCATTTAAAAACTTAACTAGGCATTATGTTCGGGGGTTTTCGATTGTTTAAATCACATAACGGGGAAAAAAAAATAACCAGAAACTCTCCCCAAGAAAAAGCGAATGGCTTATAACTCCTGAAAGAATACCATAAATTAAATTGTAACGCATAACAAAACCTTAATACTCACGCGTTTGTAGCAAGTCCTAAAAGCCGCAGTTAATCCTCAACCTCCCCAGACGTGCCGAAATGGGTTAAGTGGGCGCCGTATATTGCTTTTTGTACCACTCCCACCGACTCACAGCATGCTGTCATTCTTCGGGGGCCCAATGACCACCCAACAGGAAGCGCTTCAAGAACTGAGCCACAAATACATCGCCCAGCTAACCGCGAATCAGTGGTGTGCTTTCGGGACCCTTCACACGTAAAACTCTACCAAGGGGTATTAACCAGTCTGATTTATTTGCAGTCTCTGTTGAATGGTATACAGGTTTTGCGGTGTATTATAATTACCCCTTGACTGGGTATTACCTCTACATTTTGTGATGCATTACAATTAACCCTTTGACTCCTTGAGTTATTATATATACACCAAAAACTTTATTTAGTTGCACAACTCCCAAACATATAATATAGGTCTATTCATTACAGTATGGTACCATGCATCATCAGCTCTAAAAACAGCATGTATAATTTAACTTATAGGCCTACTTGTACTTTATGCATAGTCGAATACTTAAATTATTTAAGTATTCGGTTATACAGAAAGTAAAATACAACAGTAAACACTACAGTATTTTTGAATATTTACATATTAATTTGTCAGGCTAAGCCTTAAATACATTTTTTAAGTGATAAATGTTTCATGTTAGCCCGCGTTCTGTTATCTTTTTTATCTTAACAAGGAATGCCCCCTTGAGGAGACATCAAATATGGTACTATGCTGCACGCTGTATCCATTTATCCATTCACCTTCAAGCCGTTTGACCATGTCGGCACTGAGTACCACAGAAAACAACCGGAATTAACCTTTTTATCATTAAGTTATTTAGTGCCAAAATATGAAAGAAGGAAATTTTATTAAATTGTATTTGCCATTAAGGATAAATGTAACAATAACTGACAACCAATAATTACTAGGGTGAGTATTGTGAAAATGGGACACCTGGGAAAAGTGGACAGTTAAACTTTGCGGTTAGTATATATGTATTTTTTTATACTTTATTTTCTCTTCTATGTAGTGTTCAAGAGGCATTAATGTATTTAGAATGGTATCAAGATGGGAATCAAGACGTTGAGATGATTTTTCCAGAAATAAAAATTTCAGGAAGTGTCCAATTTGAACAATACTCACTATAATGATTGTTTATACATATAATTTAATATCTATTATATAACAGTTCCCACCAAGAAATCTGATTGGACAAGAGAGTATAACAGAGTATATCTCAGAGTATAACCGCACTCAGCCATTTCACATCAGCTGTATCATTGTACATAAGAACCGTTACATACTGTACGCCTCATTTCCACCGACACGGAGCCGGTACTGGGCCGTTTCTCACTCACTTGGTGCGTTTTGAGAACCTGCCCGCGTTTCCACTTGTTTCAAAAATGGAAGTGAGATAGTAAAGGTTCATATGTATTCCGTTTTATTGGATTTATTTTGATTTATTTCGGGTTTTGTTTTTATAAGTTGCCGGGCCGAAACAAATGTTTTCAAAGTATGACTCGTTGCGCTGTCTCCACTTGCCTGTATCCACTTTTGTCTCCGTAAAGGCTCCCCGTCTGTGTAAATGAGTTTATTCTCGCTCGCTGTCTTGCCTCTGTCTTTTTAATAAAAGTCTGCTATAATAACTGAGATTTGCTGTCCGCCTCGTGATCACCTCGCCACTCGAGCTCTTCGATGTGTTATTAGACTTGGCTTTAATTTACAGGGCAAAGTTATTCCGCTAATAGGATGTTTCCTGCTGGCACCGGCGGTATTAGACAAAACTATGGGTTATACACTTAATTTTACGGGTATGCGGAAAGTTTGGACACGATAGCTCATCCCACCTTCGCTTACGTTACGGGAACTTTTTTTTTTGCGGAGGCCCCTACCTGTTTAAATAAATAAACAAATCATGATGTATCGTATTACTGTTGCTTATAAATGCTACTCTATGAACTATTGTATAAAAGCAGTTTATACTCGAAGTTGTACGGTATACCCCGACATATTACAGCTGTGATTAGGTCGTAGGCACGAGGCCGCAGGCCTTTATTGGAATACAACCGCACGACTTAGAGTATGTTATTGCTTAGGTATATCCTGCTGTTCTGGTAATATATGTATATTAAAAAAGTGTTGATTCCTGTATATTGAATACATCTTTGGTGATATATATATGTAATATTTTATATGGCCATGTAAATCAAAGATTATGGACGAGCGCAGGGACACACAATTTATAAATTTGGGGTAATTTGTATTAAAATGATATTTCCGCCTTTTTATAATCATTTAATAATATTCTCAATGCATGGGTATCAGTTCCTGACCTCTCTACAGCTGACTAATTGATTAGTTTCAAAATGAGTTTTAAATTGTAATTTGTACGGCACAAATTAAGCAGATGAAAGCATTTATCAGCACAGATGTTTGCAAGTGTGTAATGTTTTTTTTAAATGATCAAGTCTTCAAAAAACCTTGTTAATCTGTTAACGGAAGACAACGAAACCTGGAATTTATTAATTAAGCCAAATTAGAAAAAGGTTGTGTTGTTTATTGATGCTTAGTTCAGATCCAAAATAAGAAATCATCCTTGCCCCTAGCATAATTATAAATTTCTTCTTACCAAAGGAACCTGCCAGCATAGATGATATTATTATTATGTAATTTGATTCTGTGAATGACTATCCCTTCCTGCTGTTTTGATGTCAGCTGTTCTTGGCCAGATACACTGTGACTCCCCCACAAGGGGCCTTCATGTTGCCATATCCTCCCTTAGAAGCTGCTTTCCATGAGTACAGCAATCCTCAGTGGGTAGTCTGGATTTCTGCAGGGAAGTGTTTGTGGGTCTCGGCATGAATTTATCATGAGGTCTTGGGTTCCTCGTAAGAATTTCACCAGAATAAAACCACTCAGGTTACAGTTTGGATGAAGCAACACTGGCTTGTTTCCTCATCGCGTTAAAGGCTCACCTGAAAACATGACAGAAATGTTTTATTGCAATTTAAACTCTATACTCTGCCAAAACCTTTGATACCTATCTAGAGATTTCCTCAGAGATTGTATTTTAAGAATGCCGTATTCTCTTAATGTTCTCTACAGTTTTCTATTAAGAGTGTTTCAAATTTCCAGTTCCTGTCACTATGCTACACATGGGTCTGAAGGTCAGTTTTCTTCCATCCTATTCTTGTCCTATTCAGGGTCACCGGGGGTCCAGAGCCGATCCCAAACACAGGACAAGGAACAATCCAGGATGGGGTGCCCATCCATCACAGGGCGCAAATCCACAAGCAAATCCACCAGCAATTCAGCAACTTCAATTAACCTTAGCATATTTTTGGACTGTGGGGGGAAACCGGAGTACCTGGAGGAAACCCCATGATGACACAGGGAGAACATGCAAACTCCACACACATGGAGCAAAAAGCAGATACTCAAACCCTGGTCCCAGAGGTCTGAGACAACTGTGCTAACCCCTGTGCCACCATGCTGCCCCGTGAGTTGTCTTTTTAAATTCAAAATACAGGTATTGTTTTATTGCCCTGTACAAGGGCTGAAAAAAGAGGCCTTCCCTATTAGAGAGCACTTCTAGATTTCTTACTCACTACAGCTGAATTTTCAATGAATGAATGAAAGTTGCATTTATATAGTTATATAAGTGCCCACCTGGATGATGCGACGGCAGCCATTCTGCACCAGATTCTCACCACACAGTAGCTAAAGTGGTGAAACAGCAGGGGTGAATTCACCAATTAGATAACGGGATGATGAG
The DNA here is from genome assembly GCA_026781065.1 of Mormyrops boulengeri. NCBI lineage: Eukaryota > Metazoa > Chordata > Actinopteri > Osteoglossiformes > Mormyridae > Mormyrops > Mormyrops boulengeri. The sequence goes on from JAODLD010000046.1 coordinate 18,105,804, forward strand.
GAGGCCAGTTCTGATAGGTCCACAGTGGGCAATTTTAGCCAGGACATCAGAAGTTTGTTTCATATCAAATAAACTACAGACGCTCCTCTTCTTACAAACGTTCAACTTACAAACTTTCAGACATACAAACGAAGAGGACTGTAAGTCCAAATTGTGTTCACTGGGCTCCCGTTTCCTGTCCGCAACATTATTATTTTTTTCTGCGCTCAAGTTCCGCCTAGTACGACTCCTGGCCGCTACTGCAGCGTAGCGTGCATACTCCCAGCATCCTAGTTCTTTGTACTTGCGTATACCCTTAAAATGATGTTGAATAACGACTTACAAACATTTCAAGTTGCGAACGGCTGTTCGGATCGTATCTTTTTCGTAAGTAGAGTAGCGTCTGTACATCTACATGCTATTTATATTAGGATCCAGCTGATTATTCTATAAAACCTAAGAGCAGCTGAAAATAATGTTGCATATTCTTGGACATCTGTGACTCAGCATTCCAGTGGTAACCTAAAAAAAACTTTATTTGGTAGCTTTCTTGTATGTAAGCGGCTTAGAACTGCTGTACATCACTTATGTATGTAGGTGTTTTTGCACAAGAAAACTTCACATCTTTCTGTTTCAGTATTACCTACTGGAGATGGCATGTTGGGTACCCATGTATGCATGTTTTACAGTGATGAAGCTGAGAAGACCTGATAAGTATTATTTTATATTTTTACCATATATTTATATTTAAACATAGCATTTTTACATAGTTAAATAAGTAATACTTCTCACAAACAGCACAAAAAATGGCATTAAGCAATTATTAAAATTCTAAACATTACAGTAGACTACAATGTCACTGTAGGATATAGTTCATTTTGTAAACAGTTAATTCATTATGCTTCTCTATATATACAAGTATGTATATGCTACATGTCTCCTCATTTCCCTTGGGAGTTTACCTTTGTCGTATATTTTACACCCACAATGCATTCAATCAAATACAGTAAATGAAAATCTCTGCGCCTCCAATTTTCCCTTAAGCAGACCTTGTTCTGATTGTGTTAGCTGCCTGGTACCTGTGCTTTTGCACCGTAACTTTGTGCCGCTAACAGTGCTAAGAAAAACCACAGGCCCTGCTGATCTTTCCTAAAATAGCATCAATTCCGTGAAACCGTTTCGGTCGTGTCCTTATTCTGCACGGTGAGAACTGACGGACTTACTTGCTTGCTATTTATGGCATAGCTCTGATTAGGATATCTAAACTGGATGGCTCAAAACACACTAATGGCAAATAAAATGAAACTGAAGAGACTGCAATTATTTCAACATTTCTGAACCTAAAAATGTTAATAAGAAGGAGGGAGGCGAATGAGGTTCCCATTCCATTTGGTTACATAACATGGCTCCAAAGATCTGACAGATTATCTAGAATACAAAAGGGAAAGTCTATTGCCTCAAAGTACAAAGGGCAGCTGAACGTTACATGGACCCTTGGTCCAGCAAGCTTTAGGGCTTGTGAAAATATATAGTATATATAAAGCAATGAATTTGCACATTTGGAGAGAAAAGCTCTGGCTGGAGAATTGTGACACATCAATTACAAGCCAGGCTGATTGTGGGAGGGCTGTGTGAGTTAAGGCAATTTGTTTCTCTTAAGGGACTCATTTAAACAAAGTGACTCAGCAGTTGGTTGGTTTGTGCATGATGGGAATTTACAAAAAGCCAACATGGAACGGTTAATTCAACATCCAGACTATTTCAGCGACTCAATAGCAGTAACGACAGAGGTAAATACTTCATCCACTGGGGCTTCCGCATTAATCTGTAGAAAGAAAAGAATGCATAATTAATCAGAATGTTATGCAATCTTTGTTAAGACAGTAGCAAGGCCTGTCAGTTGCAAAATTATGTATTGCTATTGAATGAATCCAAAGTTCAAAGATCTCAAATCCTGTGAGCCCAAACTGCTAACCAGTGGACTTTCAGGTTATATTAATGGTCATAAGTATTTGCTCATACATCATGTGCTTGTATTTATGCAGAAGAGCATACATGGTTTTAATCCATTTCCTTGGCTATACCCAAACCCATGAACTTCTGTCTCATTTCATCTCCACTATAGTCCGCCATCTAGATGCTGCTTAACCCTCTTTAACAAAGCCCTCTTACTATGGCTTGTCTCCCACCTTCCACACAATTCCACGACCCTCATAGAAAGTGATGACGGGCTCTGTGGCCTTGTAGTACAGCTCCAGTCGCTTCTTGATGGTGGCTTCGTTGTCGTCCGCCTGGCCGCTAGTCTCACCACGTTTCAACAGCCTCTGCACCATAGTGTCTTCCTTGGCATCAATGTACAGTACCAAATCTGGGGCCCCAATCTACCAGTTAAAGACACCATTACTTCTGGCAAACCAATTTCACCTACCTATAAAGCTAGACATTTTACTAAAGCATTTCAGGTTAAACAAGTGAATACAGCTCCACCTGAGACTTGAACTGGCAACCTTAACATTACAAATCTATAACCAATATCAAACTGTTGTCCCCATTTGACCCTAGTAAACAGCACTTTAATGTAACTGATGTGACCACGGCCTTCAAACCAGAGGCAATAATGGAAAATAGAATAGAAAATTGTAAAATGCTGCCAGCTGCCATAACTGGTCTTTTCATAAAATTGTAGATTATGGTTTATTTCATATAGAAAAGTAGACACAGCTGGTTTCAATGGTACAAGCGTATACCAGTATTCCTTTCCCAATCTTCTCACCACAATAACAAGCCAGGCCAGGTTTCCTGGCAGTGAATGAATGCTGCAAGCATTCAGAGTAAGAATTCAGATGAAAGACTGTTCTTAGTTACAATTTGTTCTGAGATCTTTGTCTGTATTGCAACGATTCAACTACAATAACAAGCAAACATCTTTTGCTTTGAAACATTTCTATATAATTCACATTAACGTCCCCGACAAGAAAAAAAAGCTGTGCTCTCAAACATCCAAACGTCAATTGCATTCGAATACCTTCTTCTCAAACTCCTGGCCTTGCTTGACTTCTCGTGGGTAACCATCAATGAGGAATCCTTTGGAGACATCAGCCTTAGCAATCATTGCATCCTGCAGCATGTCCAGAACCATGTCCTATACAGAAACACCCATGGGTCATGTTTCAGAAACTCCTGTATGAATGACCTTCATAATATACATTTCAATATTGAGAGAAATGGTCTCAGATGTGACAACAGTGTGGTTGCCACGTTCTTTCCCAAAAACATAGATAACTTGGCAGGATATAGCCACAGTGTGAATTTAGGGTGAAATTCCCCAGACATCTGGAAGGAAGTTTATTTTAAATGGACTAAGACAGTGTATAAAATATAAATCAAAAATCACAATAAAATGCCAAGTGAACCACTCAAAATATCTAGAGAAAGAGACAAAAAATAAGCACTACAGAATAAATACTATTAACCGAACATTGGGACTGAATTATGCAAAGGATGGCTTTGAACAGGGAAAGGTCAACACACAGCAAGCAAGGTATATATACAGAGTTTGGGCTAGCATTCATATTTTTAGTAAGTAGCACTTTATGTGTTTTAGGCAGTTATGTTTTATATGTTTTAATTACTGGCCAGACAAGCTAAATACACTGCTCACTAATACAGCTAAAATTAGTTTTTCTCCTGGAGTCCAATACACATCTGACTATGGTGGGTGTCAATAGCTTGCCTCACCAAGGGAACCAGCTCTCCCTTTTGCATGATGGCCGACAGCTGCCTGCCCCTTTCCGACCTGGAGTCAACCTCGGAACGGAGCAGGTCCCCCGTGGACAGGTGAGTGTATCCGTACTTTGCTACAATCCTCTCACACTGTGTGCCCTTTCCGGAGCCGGGTCCTCCTGCAGAACAGGAAGGAGGATGAGGAGGCAGGTATGACATCACTTAATCGCAGGAGCATCCCCACCACAAAATGTAACTATGGTGATAACACTCAGACTTACCCACAACAAAGAATATCTTGTGATCCTTAAGCTTATCTGAAAGATACACAGACATACATGTTAAAAAAATCCAACTCTGCCAGCAGGGGGAAAATGCTTTTGAGATGTAGTCGGTATCACAGAACACAGCACCAAAATCATAAATATTCAGTAATAATTATGTACAAATTATGCGCTAGATTTCAATTAAGTATCATTCTGAAAGGTGATACTGGCGTGCATGGGGAGAGATTTGTAGGTCTGAGATGACTGAAAGTTTCAAATGCTTGAAAACTCAATTTGGAACGCAGAAGTGTTCATTCAGAAATGAGGTGCTGAGGTCATGGATGGAACCAAGATAGGAAAATTTCCTATAAAATCTGAATAACATTTCACATTTTTCAACCACATTGTTTTCTATGTTGTTGGGGTGGCAGTCATTAAATGTGCACAGTTTTATACTGCAGCTTACAATTACCCAATTGGTGTCTCAATTACTTATATATAAAAATTGTTATTTTAACTGGCATTACCCATATTAGGTCCTATGCATTTTCCTCCAATTAAAGGTTTTGACAGTTAACTACAGTTCAAATTGCTTCCACTAGGTGTCAGTATTCTCTGAAATTAGTGAATTTATAGTGACTTGACACCTGTAAAAGTAGACTACTCAAAACTAGCTGAATAACATGATTTGCATATAGTATATGTTTCTCAATTTCTGCAGCAATACTTATTTCTATCCAAGTTCCATTTCAATGATGTCAGTCGTGTACATGAAAAACCATACCGCAACATCTTCTAGTTATCAGAAGCGAAGAACTCATTTTAAATATTATAGTTACCAAACAGACAAGATATAATGAACAGAGAAATGCAAATACAGAATGAGGCAAAATACATCATTCTAGATGAGCATAAATTTCATGTCATCACAGAGGTATAACAATGGCTCAGGTTACTTTTCTGATGCTACTCTGGCTTGTCTGAGAATACATGAATGAGTCCTAAAGGATAATTACCTGTCACGGCAATCTGTTCTGTGAAGAGCAATCCTTGGCCCTGAAACGATGTTAGGAAGAATCAGTCACACAGTCTTGTGATTAGTGATTAGAAATGAGATGGATGACACGGATGTGGGTCCTGATCACAGGGCCAACTTCAGTAAAACGATGAAGCAGCCATGTACAGTCTGAAGGTACATGAATGGGCATGGGAATGTAGAATGTAGAATTCTCTAAGATCATTGCTGATGTCTTTCCTCCTTGGCATTGAGCTGACACACACCGGAATCCACCAGACCAAAAACTGCCAAAACTTCTGCTTTTATAGAGGTGGTCACACTGGCTGATGATCAATTAATCAAGTGCATTTGATTAGCAGCATCTAACTGCTACTCACCCCTTAATTTGTCATACACTGCTTCTGTATTTTGGCTTAGTTTTTGTTAAATAAATAATGACATGGTGTAATATGTCATGTGTTGTTCTTCATCTGAGGTTGTATTCACCTAATTTTAAGATTTGCTAAGGACCAGATGGTTCTTTTAGATTATGTCCTGATACGTAAAACCTTAGAATTGAATGAGGGTGTACATTCTTTTGCACATGACTGACTGTGTAAATACACACACACACACACACACACATACTCAGGTTTGTAATTATATCTTTGTGGGGACTCTCCATTCATTTCTCTGGGGAAAATTCTAATCCCAGCATGATGACCTTAACCCCCACCCAGCCCTTAACCTTAACCATATATAAGTAACCAAACAAAATACAAGATTGTTGGTATTTTTAGTTTTTAGATTGCATTCACAGATTTTTGTAGGGATATGTATATATATATATATATATATATATGTGAAAGACAACAGTATGTAGTTCCTTGAATTTTCTTCTTACAGCCCTTTTCTGTAAACCACTGTAAAGAACATCTTCAGAACAGTTATAAACCGGCTTTTCCTGGCTACTGGATCTTAGACTAAACTAAACTATAGACTTTACAGGTCTGATACCAAATAGTATATTGTACATTTATTTTGATACTAGTACTGAACATGTAGGCATGATAAGGCTGTTTAAATGGTCACTGTGTGTGCTCATCTATAAAACGGTGTGCTGTGTTTCGGCAGTTATGTCGAAAGATACCTGAGGGGCATACTGAGGCTTAGTGTCAAGGCCGTAATTATAATATATATTGGGGTGACACATACCTCCCAATATTCAGATGTGCTTGCTCACAGTGTCTCCACTCCCCTCCCCCAAAATATATTATAATTATGGCCTTGGTCCCCCCCAATGTTGACTCCACGACACTGCACGCTTACAGAAGTACATAAGTCTGCCACTAGATGGCACTGAAAACACTCGCTCATGTTAATCTTAACACACTTATTAAAGTATTAAATATGTTTTTATCAGGAATCTGTTTAGTCTAACGTTTTCTGTGGATGGTCATGCACATTTAAAGAAATAACTTTTTTTTCTTGCAAACATGAAGCAGAAACAGTTGCGGCAGCCTGTTTATATTCAGTCGTTCCTTGAATGTGTGTGTACTATAAAAACATAATAATGAGGTTCCAGGATAAGCAGAAGATTTTTACAGAAAGTCAAAGTGAAAGACAACAGTATGTAGTTCCGTGAATTTTCTTACAGCCTTTTTCTCTAAAACACTGTGAAGAACATCTTCAAAACAGGCTTTTCCTGGCTACGGGATCTTAGACTAAACTAAACTATAGGGTTTCCTTGTCTGATTCTGGAGTCCAAATAGCCTTCAGTCCTTGATTCAGGAAACTCACTGGCACACACTTCTGACTATTTTCTGTCGATTTCTAGTAATACCATGGCTCTGGTATGCAGATGACAAACCTGGAGCAGATAACAGAGCAGGAAAAGGAGGGCAGTCTGATGGGATTTCCTTTACAGTGAGTCTCTATTCCCCTAGCAGACTGTAGCTGACCCCTCAGCCCTCCAAAGCACCATCCAATTACACTGCCGAGGAGAAGCCGGAATTTAGCTTGTTCAGGTAGGGCGCCACGTGGCGGCCTGTCTGCCAGTGCCTGTCTGTCGCGGCCTGTCTGCCAGTGCCTGTCTGTCGCGGCCTGTCTGCCAGTGCCTGTCTGTCGCGGCCTGTCTGCCAGTGCCT
>JAODLD010000046.1:18117959-18142179 GCA_026781065.1 Mormyrops boulengeri
TCCCCAAACGAGCTTGATGGGCCGAATGGCCTCCTCTCGTTTGTAAATTTCTTATGTTCTTATGTTCTTATGTTCATATATTAACTAAATATGTCACCAGTAACTCTCGCTACGTTTCTGGTTTTCTTCCTGTGCTGACTGCTTCACCCCAGTTGAGCCTCAAAATGGATATGCAACAACTCTAAGGACTTAGCTGCGAAAGTGAGAGGTACAATCGCAGAAGATAGTAGGGATCCTCTTCTGTGTTCTGGAAACAAATGCTGGGTGAAGGAGAGGTCAGACAGGAAAGGGAATGGGAATGTGCCAACCATGTGATATGAGGAAACAAGGTTATTACTGGAATGCACAATTTAGACTGGAACCAGTTATGAAGTTAAGAAGATAAGGAGGCTACGTGTGTTACACCTGTGAGTCTGGAGACTCTGTAGTCTGGGTTAATTATACTATATTAAACACACTCCCCAAGAAATATATTGTTCCATAAGGCCTCTTTTTGAAAAGCTGGTCATTCTAACAACTGCGAATAATTGACATGTATTTGGGAAATCAACAATAAGGCTATAGTTTTTTATTTTTTTTACTTAAATAGTAATAGATATTCCACGATTTCTCATAACCACCAATGCAGTGATCCGCAAGCCTATACCACCTGAATAGTGTAATTTTGGATTGTGGGAGGAAACTTGAATCAACATCACGAAATAACAAACTCTATAGCAGTGTCTCCCAATCAGGTCCTCGGGGACCCACAGGCAGTCCACGTTTTTGCTCCTTCCTAGGTCCCAGTAGGAGCTGGAAGGGAGCAAAAATGTGGACTGTCTGACAGGGAGCTCAGAGGGAGCAAAAACATTAACGGACTGTGGGTCCCCGAGGACCAGATTGGGAAACACTCATCTATAGGAACCAAACGAAACCACTGTTTACGCAAATTCAGTTGATAAAATAAGATACCAGTAATGCAAGGGACGAGCCACGCCAAAATGAACATTAAAATAGCTGTGGGGAAAGTTGAAAAGTGGCCCCACGCCTCCAGTGTTGTGTGTATTATTCCCTGCAGGGCTCCCTGTGAGGGTGGAGTTTGAAGTTTCTCCCTGTGTTGGTGTGGGTTGCCTTTGGTTTCCTCTCACAGTCTAAAAACAAGCTGTTACGGAAAATGGATGGATGGATATTAACACAGGCAACCACTCACTGTAGGTCAGCCCAGTGAGCTTCAAAAGAAGCTCTAATCCCTTATCTCTCTCTCTCTCTGTTTTTCACTGGGTGAGAGCGTAAGCAGGCAAATTGAAAATTAAAAAAAAAAATCTCGAATTGCGTTTTCAGTGCTCTTATCAAATGAGTTGAACAGCTTTCGGTCCTCAAACAACAATTATCAACTAATCCTAGATTAATCTTCTAAAATGCCAGAAAATGTAAAATATGGAACAGGAAATACAGCATGCTGAATGATTTTCCATCATTTTCAGGAGGGGGGGAGCATAAAACAAGCAACAGCATACCCACAAAGCTACCTCTGGAGATACTATTTTTCAGGGCTCAACTTACTCTACCTGTACCATTACTCTACCTCTACCTGTACCATTACTCTACCTCTACCTGTACCATCACCTAGTTCTGGCAGAGTATCAGTGTAATGAGGTGACAAGGGGTAAGAGACTCAGTGAAAACTAATTGCAAATCACCACTCTGTTCATTGCTTCAAGTCTGAATTCTGATTTCCAAAGCCACTCAGAAAGGGCAGCTATAAACAAAAAGAGAATCCCCTCCCTTAATTCATTTCTTCTTGAGATGCAAATACCCTGAATATCATAGCTAAGGATTTACATGTCAATTCACTATAGAAAAGGCACAAGCAGATGAATAAATAACAAGCTGGAGATGGAGAAAATAAACAGACTCCATCTTGATCCACTTTCATCACTAAAATAAACTTGAAGTCCGTTAACAGGATTGCAGAAGGCCAATTTTACTTTATTGCAAGCGTTACCTTGTACTGAGGGCCCCCCTTCCAGTACATGCTGATTTAAAAGAGCTATGCAGCACAGCACAGTGACAATCTGTTCATTTAGCAAAATGTAGCCATCTAAATTCTATGAAAAGAAAAGAATAAAAAACATCTATTGATGAAACACAATGCGCAGAAGCCATTAAGAGGAAAAAAATGGAGGTAGTAGCACACCTCAAGAGACTGTGTCCATCCCACCCTAGAGGTATCTAACAGTAAGACATTAGAAAAAGGCTATACAACATCCAACACCCACACACGCACAGTCCACATATTCATATCTTTATGGGGACTCTCCATTCATTAATATGGGCATAACCCTAATTCCAACTACCTTAACGCCAACCCAGCCCTAACCTTAACCATAGGTAACCAAACAAAATACAAGACATTTTTAGTTTTTTATTGCATTCACAGATCTTTCACAGAAAAATATCCCCACAAAGGAAAAAAGTTATAGGTTTCAATCACAAATCAAATCAAATCTGGTCCCCACAATGTAATAATCACACACACACACACACACCCTGGCTGGCTTAACCACAATCCAGCCAGTATTCTGCTCAGGATACACCTACATCAGATCATCCCCTTGGGATCAGTATCTTCATGCCTACATCTCCACATTAGATAAAATGATAAAAACTGTTCCCAGTACAAAGAACATCATGTAAATAATGTGGTATAAAGCAGAAGGACCAATGTGAGATTGTCTATTCATGTGGGTATCATCAGGCTGCTGATGGGTCATCTGGAGTTCATGTGAGACCTACATAACTTCTATTTAACTGCATGTTTTAATAAAGGAACAATAAGACTGATAAAAGCTGAGTCTGTTACTTATCATAGTAAACCTCAATTTAATTCATTAACCTACCCCTAGGAAATCTACAACCCAGAAAGCTGAGCAAAAAAATAAGCAGCATCAATGGGTTGCAGGTAAATTCATCGAGATCAAGACCTCAAAGCTGCATATTGATTCATCTTCAACACAACACAAATAGGAGACCTGGGAAGCCAATGGTGGAGCTTTTGGAAAAGAGACAGGGGCGGGGGGAAGTATAGTAAGTTGTAAAAATGTAGTATTTTTCATGGTATAAAACTCTTTGGAGGATTATTACATAATCACACCATAGTAAGGCAGAGAAGTACTCTGACTGACCAATTGCATTTAGTTAACAAAAACCTCAATGCAAACCCAGAATTCTGAAGCACCTCTTCATATGGTATATTCCTGTCACCCCTCAAAGCGCTTCTTCTTGCACTCATAAAGCAAAGGAATGTACCAAAGCTGATTTATAGGTAGGGCCAAGCCATTGAACACCTCAGGCTATTCTGTCCTCGTCAATATATGACACATGGGTAGCTTGAGTACAAACACGGCTGGGCGAAGAAAGACTAAAGACAGATTTATTTTTTAAGAGAATATAATATTTAATCTTACAGGAAAAGAAAGTTATTCCGTATTTAAGGTTTAATACCTTTAAAACACAAAGCAAACGCTTATGCAACAGAAGTGTTCTTTGGACGTCTTGACCCGGAATCTAATGAAGGATAGAAGTAGTCTAGGAAAATATAATTTGCAGATATATCTCACTCCTACATACAAATTACATTACAATAATGCAAAATCCCAAATAATCTCCCTTTGCTTTTCCCTTCCCCCACTAGACAAGGTTTAATGTTTTGTCTCTCTTCAGTGGAAAGGTACTGTTACCATCACTACCTTATGAGAGCTAAGTTAACTGTTGTAACAAGGACTTCTTTCAAGAGATGCAGAGGCCGATATTCTTTGTAATTTCACTTCCTGGCTGCTTCAATGTAATTGTTTAAAATAATTTTTCACCTTTGCCTATATTGTAAAAAAATAGTGTAGGAAAACTGAGGAAGCCGGCACAGCATTGGTGTACCGCTAGGAGACCTGTGCTCCATTGTGAAATATAGGCGCCAGAAATTCTGATGAGATAAAGGTCCACAGAAAAGCACATGCATTATCTTATACATTATTCACACTGATGTCGCAAAAGCATAGGAGATAACAAGTCAAAAACATGAGGAGAACAGGAGATGGCAGAACCGTCAGTCATCAATGTCGAAAGACGAAAAACATCCGTCTCACCCTCAAACCACAAAATAGTCCATTTTTAATACATGCAACATAACGATATCCAAAACACAGCATTCATGCCCTGGTCTACAACCACCACTATAAAACTGTATATAATTTTTCAAATACAAAAGGACAAAAAAAAATGCACAAAACATTTCTTTAAATCTTCTATATATTTTTTTCTTTGTCACAAGAAACTTTTATAGAAACCAGCCATTTGCACAAGCACATAGGAATGCTTCTCTTTGCTGATCCCATCTTGCTCTCCATAGCTTGGGGGCAGGGGTCACAGCACAGGGTCAGCTAACATGCAGCACCCCGCAGCTGGGGGTTCAGGGTCTTGCTCAAGGGCCCACAGACATGTGACTGTTCTGCCAAGGGCAAAGCTTGATCCAATGACCTTCTGAGCCCTCACTAGCCCCAAAGGGAGGAATGAGGAAGTTTAAGCCTGTTACCTTCTGATCACAAGTCAGACACCTTGCCATTTGGCCACTTGGCTTTCCATTTATAGCTCTTGTGATTAAAGTATTATTAAGTAAATGATTGGTTAAACCATCATTCATCCATTTTCCACCTGGTTATCCTAGTCGGCGTTAACTGGAGTCAAACCCAGGCAGCACAGGGCTGGGGTACTCCCTGGGCAGGATGGTGGTCCATTCCAGGGCACATGCAGTCTAAGTGTATGTCTTTGGACTGCCAGAGGAAACCAGAGTACGTAGAAGAACACAGGGAGTATATGCAAACGGCATGCACAGAGAGCAGACGTGGGATTTAAATCCCCAACACCAGAGATGAGAGGGAACAGTGCTACCCACTGAGCCACCATATTCCTTAAACAATAAGAATAAATTCCATATAATCAATACTGCTCAAAAGGTCTCCCCTTTATTTCCTCAAGTCATCGTTTGTGCTCTTCACTGTAGTCTTTGCAGAACCTTCCCAACTTTTTCAATAACTCCACTGCCTGTCTAAACAAGAGCATCGAGTTACTCACGGCAAATTAATTCTCGTTGCCTTGGTTACAACCAGGCAACTGTACAGTAAGCACCTTGGCCTAAACTTTGGGGCTGCTGTATAAATTATGAAAACTGTCGGCTCTGGCCCTTTTCCTCCAATGTGCCATGATGGTTTTTTCCTTTTTTTTAAAATAAGTCAAACAACTGGCATAAAACAAAAGAAGAATATCAAAATGATGGTATAAAGCAATATTTTCCACTAACAAGTACAACAGGAGAAACAAGTACATAGCCCAGCAGACACAAAGTGTTACGTAATCAGAAAAGAAAAAAGTCTATGGAGCACAGATCACCTCACTACTCATGTGTAACGCTATTTAATATGGGGAACCAAATGGAACGAAACAGAAGTCCCACATAGTCTTATGTGCTAAACCAGGCCCAAGGAGCTTGAGAACCTGGTATTCAAGCCAGCCAAACAAATTATTATGGTATTTAATCCTGATAAAATTCATATTGCTCTTGTGCCAGAACACCTGATTTACACAGGACTGCGGAATGAATCCCAATGTAGGGAATGGCCACTTCTCATTCCTCTGCTAAGGAAAACTTACCACTTGTGAAGGAAAAAACCTTAAGTCTTGGTTGCTTTACAATTACGCTCTGCTGCTTGGGTGTCTCCATGGTTTCAGAAGCCTCATCTCCCCCATAATTGTTAGAGTGGAGTCCATGCAGCAATTATTGCTTTTATTTTCCAGGCCAAGTAGGGGCTTGTATTACTCATCCTCCTTCAAGCCCATTAGCCATGCAAACTCTATCTGTGCACACTACCGCCCTCCATGAATACATTTGGACACACACTCTCACTCACATAAAGTTGTTTAAACATACGTATCTTAAACCACCGAATATCTTAAAATGACCAAGCTAACATATTTTATTCAAGTAAAAGGCTCGTTTTATTTCCCTTCTTTGCACAATATTAGTTGTGCCCAATGGTATTATACCTCCCATCTTATCTATAACGTTACAAGCCAAAGGCTACTGCCCAAGTCACCACAAGTTATGCAGTAGCTGACCAGCATGACATGGTGGAAGTAAAATAACCAAGTCTGCAGTCTCTGGGATCAAACTCCCAAATTCTCTCAAGACTTAGTAAAATGCTGTGAAGAAATTAACACAAGACTTGGATGAGTCCTAATCTCCATCTTCAAGTGCACTTAGATTAGCTGTGCATGTCCTATCCTATTGTGTGCTGTGTCCTAAGATGAAATGGTATGAGGTATCACATCTGTTACATAACTCACTCAAGACAGTTGCCCAGAGGTTAAAGGCAGACATGAATAATAACCCTTGAATAAAAACCTAAGCTCTTTGTTTTTATCCTTCACTTGTGTTTTCAAATGTATTCCAAGCAAGTTGGATGGTCACCACACCATGTGAGCCTAACATAGTGTCAACAAACTTTGCCTTTTGCAGAACACCACAGGAGTGCATTTGGGTGCCGTCAAAGATCTGTATCTAAGTACTACACTAACGCCTACATTACAAAAAACAAAGACATGGAGTCATTTAGTCGTTTTGGGGCAAAAATGTTTCCCGATGAGCGTGGTATTCTGTTAATCTGTTACTTATAGTTTTCATATTATCTTTTAGCTTTTAGAATGTATGCTTTTACATAAATTTTATACCGGTATGGTAGTTTACGACACTCAGGAACACTTTTCCCCCACGATTAACGAAAGGTCTTCCATGTTAGAAAAAGAGTTTGTTGTGTAACACTGTTTCCTTAACTAGGAAAAATCAAATAAATAAATCCTATTAACAAGCAACTCAAGTGGGATGCTGTACTATCTAATGCTACATATTTCATTTTCGATTTGAGATTTGCACTAACTGCACTGAAGATAATGTGGATCAGGGTCCAGTTGTTCAGCTACTGTTAATGAGAAAAAGCTATGCATGAAACCAGTGACTGTAAACGTACACACGAGCAATTCCTGTAAAATCACATCTTTGATCATTCTGACCAGTAGTTACAATGGAATGCATCACCATTAAATTTCAGAAACTATCGTGAAGTCAAGCGTAGTGAAGTACTACAGTAATATGTATTGTACTTATCGTAAAAGCGCATGTTTTTCATTTTTAAAAGCAGAAGAAGACGCATATATACCTCAAACAGCTGCGGGATCTCACGTTTGGAAAGGTATTCTTTGGCATCCGTAGTATTCATCTTTCTTTAACCCTCTGCTTCTTACCGCTGCTTCGTGTTCGTCGGTGATTTGAGAAGCGGAACAAAACTTGTCCAAAATGAAGAAGTTAAAAGCTTGTAGTTTCCTCACTTGTCAAATCCACAATCGTGAGCGCAGCTGTAGTCAAATATGCACCGATGCATTCTACTGTAGATAGTGCTGTGTTCACATCAAATTTATTTATTATCATTTTGTTGTATTATTCAGAACCATAGGTATTCAAAACAGGATGCAAGCCATGCATCAAACAGCAAATTTACATATGGACGATTTTAACCAGCTACATGTTGCTTCCCCCAAAGAATCGCACTAGCGTTAACATAAACCAAGAGATCTTGATAGAGACCACCCCCTTGACTACGTCCGTCACTTTTTTCCTCATTATATCAGTATAGTTTTACGAAAAATGTATGGATATGGACCATCGTATATATAAATGAAAAGAATTTTATCATATGATTTATTTTATAAGACAGACGTACAATACAAACGAGGAAAAATCGTTTTTGCCTCTACATGCCAATGTGAGTAGAAAATGAGCCATATTTTGCATCCAGCCCTACGTAACTTAAATAACATACAATTTTAGTATTTCTTGCAAGTATTATGTATGTATAACATTTTTCCTGTGAGATTATCCAAAGTATATCATGTATTATTTAGATAATATTAATGTCTAATAAATGCTTGATATGTAAAAGACTAAAAAATGAAGAATGAAAACATGAACTGAGCCGAAACGTAAAAGACATACTATATTAAAAATATGGTAATGGGTACAATTTGAATTATTTTGTGATGTAGCATGTTCCCACATAACCCATAGTAAAGCCCCAATCATTGCAACTAACGGTGTAATTTGTGCTGGAATAGACTGTGTTTTTAATCGTGGACTGGACAAGCGGTGAGAAAACATATATAAATTTTTCAATTGGAAAACTACAGGTATAAAGGTATTAACTCAATAAGCAATTAATCCAAACGTGTTGCATGTTTTATGACAACGTATCAAGTGGGATGATACTTCAGTGCGTAGGACACCACCAAAGGTTGTTGGTTCGAATCCAGCTCAAGAGCCTCAAGATATGGTTATGTAAACTAGTGTCTTAATATCGCCTGGAGTCTGTGTATGTGTGTCTAGTGATTGATTGGTATTCTGCCCAGGTATAGCCCTGGTTCAAGCAGTCCCCCAGCCTTGTTTTCGGAAGAGTTGAGTTGCAGGAATACTGATGTTTGATTAAAAATGTAATTTACTTTTGGCAATGCATGACGAGTTTATTCTTGCTTACACAATACTGGAGATAAATTAATACAAGGTTTGAAGTCATTCTCAGGAAATCACCCACAATTATAATTCAGTGGAACTTTGGTCTACAACTTTTATCTTGATAAAATAAATGCATAATGTTCAGCTCAACTAATAAAGTATTTATGTATATATTGGCACTGGGTAGAAAAATTACTTGAACATTTCTCCTTAAAAAAGAGTAGAACATATCATATTTATTTAAGTGATCAAAATCATATAAACACCAAAAAAAATTTACTCCAAAATGGCATAGAGACAACAGAGTGTCCATCATACCACTGCATGCATCTTTATTTCCAGCCTTCACCCAAATTTTCCATGAAAAGTCAATAAAAATATCCAAAAACTGTTCAAGAAAAATCTACAACCAGCAATAATAATATTGTAGATAACACCCTGAGAGCATTTGGGGAGCGTTTAATTTTGATTATTGCATAAAAAGCTTTGTTTGGCAGTGTGGATATTTATTGTGTCCTGTACAAAAACTCTACCTGAGTGGAGTATTTCGTGGAGCAACAACAAACCACAGTGTCGCAGGTCATGTGCTGCAATGCAGACCAGAAATTGTAAATATCCTTCCATTGGTGCGGAAGTGTTTGGTCTGACATTTTTACCAAACTTGCCTGAACCACAGGTAAGCACATCCCGTAACAGCTTTATTGTTAACAGAGGGGAGGTTCCCACATTCACAATCTGAAAAATACAAAAGCTTTTTGTATTGTACATTTGACAGTAAGAAAGTTTACAAATCAATGGGATCAATTTACCTTTTCACTTATCATTAATACACACACACACAAACACACACACACACACACACACACACACACGCATATGCATAATGATTCTGAGGTAGAACCACAATTCCTGTGAAAAGTTAACCTCAGTCCTAGTACCATGTTTAAATTTAATGTCTTCACAGCTAAAATCTAGAGCTAATACATAACCAAAACTGCAGGTCAAAGTACCACAATCCTACAACTGTTTTTGTAAGTAATACTAAAATATTGTTTGTTGTTTGTTTCACAATTTTACTTTTTATTATATTGCCTGCTTGGGCTGCATTTAATCTTGTTATAATTCGGTCTCTCCATTCCACATCAGTTCAGTAATACTTTAGTCCTTCTTGTATTAAAGGGCAATTGTGTTCACGATGTAATATCCATCCATCTATTCATTTCTGGTACTGTTTACCCAATGCAGGGTTGCCCAGAATATGAAAACAACAGTTAATATCCTCACTCTTGGTTGCTTAAATAGTTGTTCTGCTCGCCAAAACCTCAGGTGCTTTTGCAGAATTCGTATTTTTTAAACTCTAGCTGGTTTCAGCTTTTGCCGCAGTAATGCAGAGGATTCATCCAGTGCTGCAGGAAAAAATGCAGTTATGCTGTGCAAGGAAAACATGTTGTGGAAAACAGTCAAAAAGACCCAGGAAGTGCAAAAGTCCTGGAGCTGCAACCTGCTGGCTCAGAACGGTCCCTAAATATCCCAAGTTCAACATGTGCCTGACTGTACTAGTCGTATAGGTTGACGGATTCTTCAAACAATGCAAACACACGTCAGGCATTGTTTATGAAACCAATATTCCAAAATATTTTAATGTTAATATTATTATATATTTCACAACTTAAACAAAATTAATTTTCAATTCATCCCTGATGTTTAGTCCCCAGATTTAAAACTTAACACTATATTAAGTTCTGCAAGGTCCTGTGCAATCCAAAGAGGAAACTGGAGGAAAACCAAAGTGGATTGAGTGCAATGTTCTGTGTGAAGAAAGAAAAAAAATTCTGCCCCCAGTCAATTATCTAGCCATGAATAAAGCATGCCCTGCATGGATGCTATGTTAGCTGCACACAGTCTCGCTCCAGCCCCCCCCCACTCGTCCATTTGGGGGATCACAGACAGGGCAATGACGGGATCCTCACACACTACAAAACGTAAAGAAAAAATCCTTTTCAAACACCTATAACCTGTCCTCCTCTACCATCACGCATGCTGTATATTAACAAGTAAGCCAGCATTAACCCTATTATTCTTTTGGCCAATAATAATAAAATGGTTTTACATTATTCTCAGCTCGCGGTCTAATAGTATTATCCCAAACACACTCATTTACAATAGTTATTTTAGTGGGAAGCATGGGAATAACAAACTGTGTTCTCACTTTCACACAATGGTGTGCATTTGGCTTTCAGTCATTCTACCATTTATATTTTATCCCTATAGTGGTCAGCTCTCTAGCTAGCTTCAGTTGTCTTACTGTACATAAAAACTGACCTCACTTTGTGTACGATGTCTTGAATCTGAAGAATGTAAAACCATCAAGACTTTCACTTTATCTTGACTGATCTCTCTTAATGGCTTCCAGAACTTGACTTTCTCTCTGCCTTTATACTGATACTAAATAAATGAAAATGGAAATTGGTGGGTGGCTGAGTGTGTCGCAGACTTGGAGGTCAACCAGGGATTATAGAGCCCTAACTGGAATCTCCAGAAGGAGGGGTAGCTGCATCTGAGCTGGCCTCATCCTGCTCACTCGTTGGAAGGAAGACTCGTTGTTCATCCATGCGTTTTGCCTGGACTCTCTGGATAAGGCTAAAGAAGTCCTCATCCGGCACTGTTGGGGCTTTGGGACCCGGATCAGGTGGGGAACACCTCTGGTCATCGATTCTAGAGGACTGAAAAGAGTGAGAAGTTAATGAGCTCCACTACACAGAAGGCAGGTCGTGAATGCTACAATAGCTTTATATGCCTGTGGATGGTCTGCAAATTCTTAAGCAAAGGTGGGTAGTTCAGGTCCAGAGAATAAAAGTCCAGTCCCAGATATAGTTTCAACCAACCAGTTGAGTACTTTGTGACTGTGATGCTGTGATGCTTTATACTCAACAGGTTGTTTGAAACAAAATCTTGATCTGGACTTTTACTTTCTGGACCTGAATAACCCCCCTCTGGTCTTAAGGCTCAATGTACACACCAATGGGAGTAACTCTCTCCACAGAAACACCTTGTTTGAATTCCAGCCCTTACTTCCATGACATTGTGAGGTCACTTCGTAACACAATCCTTACTGGCTGCCTACCTGCAAGGATCTGTCTGCAGACTGCAAAACAGGGGTAGAACGTGTAAGGCAAGCTGACCAGTCAGAGCACACTGGGCTCATCAGGTGTGGGCCTTAAAGCTCTAACAGAGCATTTCAGACAGGGTTATAAACAGACTGAATAGAGATGTACAGTGAAAATGAACATAATAGGGTCCCTTTAAGGGTATTCATGTTATGTCCAAAACAAGACAGCTTCAATCTGGTCATTTTCTGCTTCAATGGAAGGTTCAAACTTGATTTCATCAAGAATTGTTTTTCTTGCAGTCCATGATATTCTCAAAATGTTTGCCAGCACTAATGATCAAAGGCATCAATACTGTACCAGTACTGTTTCTTCATTATATTTCACATCCATAAAGTGTCTCTGGAAATACCATATTCTAGGAATTTCTGATCTATCTTATTAGTGATATGTCAGTATTTTTTCCAGGTCCCTGACTGATGACCGATCTTGACTAGTGGATCCTTTGCTGCATCCCCATCTTACTCTTAGATCATTAAGGAAATACTCAGTTTCTCCATGTTATATCCTCACCGTAGTTTCTGTTCCAGTGTAGAGATTTCGAATAAGGATAATGAGATGCCCTAGAATTTCCGGAGAACAATCCAGTTTGACATCGTCAAACACAATCAAAGACCTTGAGTTAATCAATGCAGCTCATTGACCTCCTTCTGCCATTCCTTGTTTTTTTTTTCAATTATCCATCTTTTGTCAGCAATGATGTCTCTTGTTCTTTAGCCTTTCCTGAATGCTGTTTATGGATCTCACGATTCTCTGTCTGTGTAGGGCTCTAATGCACATTGAATGATCTTTAGCACAGTCTTATTCATATGCGATAGGAGGAAAATTGTGCAATAGCCTGCACCTTCCATCAGCTGTCCTTTCTGTAGTATTGAAACATAAACTGATCTCTATAGCTTTTAGCTCTTCTATTGATGGAAGTTGCCTCACCCTGAGGGGGGAGGAGGCCTGCATCAGTATAAGAAGAACCATAACAATGCAAAGAACATTGCATACTCCAGGCAGCAGGTCCAGAAAGTAAGCCACTGAAATCGACAGAAAACACTTCAACAAAAGATAATCCTGAAAATCATCCAGCAGTGGGTGGAAATCCCTTATTCACCATGATCACATAATACTGTAGAAAGGGTGCACTGTAAGAACTAATAAAGCTTAGAAGCTTAGAAAAAATTCCTAGCCCTCACCTGGCACTTGATGAGCATGTTGAAGAAATCGTCGCCAGGCTCCTTGGCATCATTCTCCCCACACAGGTGACTCAGGTTGTTATGCGTGATCTTCAAACCCGGCAGGTTTCCCACGCTGGCCCTCTGGTCGTCCAGCCTCCGGCTCTGGGAACTAGCGATGAGGTCAAAGAACTCCTCTGTTTGTGGTGAGGAAATGGTGGAGCACGAGTCTGCAGGCAAGGGAGAAAAGTATATCTGATAATGTAGTCAAGCAAAGTAGTGAACCCGATCACTGAATGCCAGCTCTGAACTTCTGGTCAAAGTATATAACTAAAGATTTTCGTAAAGACAAAGTCAAGTGGAAGCCATATGTTTTCAGATGAAGAAAGAGCAGATGAATACTGACCCTTCACATTGTCCACCAGTGAGCCCCGACTTGAAGCAGTCTTTCCCTTCTCCCAGACCTGCTGCTCTTTGAGATTGCAGCGCTGGTCATCCATGCGGCTGCTCTGGAATTTGCTGAGGAGGTCAAAGAAGCAGTCCTCATCTGAGGGACCCCGGCCGAGCTTCTGAAAGTTAACAACACATTTTACATTGAAGATTTCTAGTCAATCAAAAGGACATTCATCTGTTTTATCTCACACAAAGACTGGTATTTTCACATTGTCTTCACACAGTGTTATTTATTGGCTTATCTGTATCTAAGGTTTGGAGTCTTTACCCAAAAGTTAACTGGTTGAATCCTCTGTTGAAATGAAGCCCACAATGTGGTCTGTTGAACACAGAGCCACCATAAACTAAAAATTCAGCAGCATGTAGTATTCTCCTTGACCCTACATTTGACTCCAGAAGTGGAAATCTAGGTTAGTGCAGCATGCCTGAAGTCATTGTCATTGGCTGACATTGAAAAGCATTTGGTTCGTACGGCCCTGGGGTGCTAATATATACAATGTGCTCTGAAACATCTAGGACACGCATTAATCATTTTTCCTGAAACCACTGATCTGAATAGCACCGTCTCTGTAGAAATGATATGAACTAAACTTTCTTTGCCTTTGATTTTTGAACTGAAATGCTGCAATATTTGCATGTTTGTGTAAAATGAACAGTACAAGCATACATTATATAATGTGATATTTTTCGTGCTTCGTTTTGATTATTCCATGGTGGCTGTGTTGTGTGAAACACCTTTGTGGTAATGTGTAGAAACTACAAATGTACTATTTGGAACTCATTTTTTTGATGATGTTTAGAACTATTCAGGAAGAATGTCCACAATAATGGGAAAAGTAAAGCGACTTGTAAGAAAAAAAAAAGTGACATGAACTGGACAGATGACAAAAACAAAGGATTAGCCATCTAAAGTGGAGCTCTGTAAAAGCCTATTGGATGACAGGATGCTTCCGAGTGTGTAGTAACAATATCACAATGGATCCTTGTCAAATCAAAGATGTGTCAGAAAGTGTATATACTCTACCAGCATAAAATGTTACTCTTTCATCTGAAAGCCTTTATTCCTACCTCTGTCTGCCGTCTTTGCCGTAAAAGGGGTATATTTTGCCTCGACACATAAAACTGAATGTTATACATTTCAGGTCTACCCTTATATTATATGTTTGTAAGCCATAAGCTCTCTGGGTAAAGAATTTGGCTCCAAGCTGCAGTACTTGTGGAATCGTCAGTATTTATATATCAATCATTACTATCCTGTTGTTTTATTTTAATTCACTTTTAGTCATTCCTAGTTTTGTATTGCTATGTAGCTGTTACGTAATATGCATAGTAAGGATTGAGATTTCTTTATATTTTTATGTTTAACATTTTCCACTTGGTCATATCGCTGATCATGCTATTATTTAAAATGCAGCAAAACTGGCCATGTCATTTTGATGCTCTGCCACAACATATGTCGTTTTATTGAGCTACTCTAATTTTAAATGTCTACCATATTATAAAATGCCTGCTAACATGTAAATATTTACATCACCACAGATTAGGGAAAGGTAATTTATACAGAGACAGAATATAATGGTCCATCAGAGCATCTACCAGCCGGTTCCATTTCCCCTGTGTAATGTTGTGTGACTTTCAGTGTGACAAATAGCCTTTAGCGAGGAGGGGTGTGTTCTGGAGAAGCGTATCGTCTGCCCTTGGTGTGTCCTGTCGCATATGGAGCAACATCTCGAAAACACAAATATAAGAGGTGAAAACACGGGCAGGAAAACTGGGGGGAGACTAGCAGGCTAGCTTTCATATTTTTACAGAGACCACAGGGGCTAGAGTGTCTTACAGGTTAAAACGTTTGCCTGATAATAGTCTTAATATTGAATTTACTCTGTGAATGGATTCACCATCATTTAGCCATCATTGACCCGGCTTGCTCAATTATACGCTGGATAATAGAATCTGTTAACTATAAATATATGCATAGCAGTTAAGTAATGGCATCTCACCTACATTCAATAGAAGTAGAGAATCACAAAATTATAAATGGGATCTTTAATTTTTAAACTCAGGCAGATATACATATGCAAATAGGCAACTGTAAAGGACCTTTGGTTTTATGAAATTAGGTCCTGGTCTAATTGGACTGCTATGTTCTATAAATTAGGAAACACATGGATAATGTGCTAAAATTAGTGGCTAGGGGGGAACCTTGATGTCAGAGAGCCTAAATCAGGCACATATTCACAGCTACGTAAAGCTCCTCATTTAAACACTGCTTCTGAAAAGATCGAGGGTGACTACCACCTTATTAGCTTCTCCAGTGGGTGCTGATGCTGTACCAAAAGTCAGGGGTCATACCTTTGCAGAAGAACACTTCCAAGACTCCCTATTTCAACCCTATAGCAAGAATGTCCACTGAGATGAAGCATTTGTTTGAAGCATTTGTGCCCTGAATTCAATAAAATATTCTTTGTAAGAGGAGAAAAAGTCTCAAATATTGGGGAAAATCATTCCCTGATCCCTTCAAAGAAAGCAATCGAGAAATTGTGTCTATAAGTGCCTGTATTACCCATCACAGCTACAATTGTCAGGAGCAAATGAGAGTCTCTTGATCATTCCTGACTGTGGCTTCGGCCAGAGAATTGCGGTCAGATGATCTGATCGCCGGAGGCAGGACACCCAGGATGGGCTGATGGCGAAAATTGGATCAGCAGAACAGATCATTCTGATGCATGGAACCTTCGGAAACGGTGGCAAGCCGGACATCTGGCTTCGGTTCATTGTCAAATTTAGCAAACAGGCTCCATGGAGGCTAGTTTGCGAATCCTTAAAGTCATTTAGCAGTTTTATCACTGCTAAATATCTATTTTTAATAAATAAAAAATTCAGAGCTAGGATGGGGATTCATGAATTTGTAGTGACATTTCAAGTCCAAGCATTCAGGTCTGTGCAAAACTCATTCCCTAAGAATCTTTCCGTAATCTTTTTATTTCTCATAAGAATGTGATGATTGATACACTTCCAATTTACTTAAATCCTAAATTCTATTTACTTAAAATCATACATATGTCATATACAAGGCAGGTTAAGGGCAGGTTATATCAAAAACCAAAAAAATTACATTAGACCATGCATATCGCTGTCTTTATAAGACAAACCAGGGAAAAAAAAACATAAAATTGTACCACAGAAGTATTTAAAAGCACATATTTCACACAAAACGTTTCAGTATTTGCTAAGGATAATACAGAACAATAAAGAACTGGTTTGCAACAATCCAATTTAAGTGCAACCAAACATACTAAGAATCATTATTCCTATAAGAAAAATGAACAAGCATATATATTCTCACTACAGCAGAGGGAAATTACGCTCCCACACCCTAAGACAGACCTTTAGAGAGTAACAGGTTTTTTCAGTCAAAGACTTATTGTCTCACCCCAGCCATGAAACAAGAACCCAGGCTAATAGATATCCCAAGAGATTGTGACAGATACTATTACAGGAAGTGCAGGAAATCAATG
The DNA here is from genome assembly GCA_026781065.1 of Mormyrops boulengeri. NCBI lineage: Eukaryota > Metazoa > Chordata > Actinopteri > Osteoglossiformes > Mormyridae > Mormyrops > Mormyrops boulengeri. The sequence continues at coordinate 18,134,851 of JAODLD010000046.1, forward strand.
CAATACTAACGATGGCCACTCTTCTTCTTAGCACATTGTCCTGTTCATACACTACAGTAGATACAAAATGTTGGCGTACAAAACACAATGATAATTAAGTCTGTCCTCCAAATGTCATTCATTTGTATTTTATATTTAAATGAATGATAAGTCTCTGGTTTTTTCAAGGGCAGAAAACCTCTAAACAGTTGCCAACTATTCAGCTTCTATAACATTTTTCTCTGGAAGCTATAATTATAATTAACAGTCTATAGTTGGAACAACTCATATATCTTTAAAGTATGCCCAGAGAATAAATGCAAAGAACAATAGGTAAGAAACAGTAATGAAACGTCAAATAACACATAGAACACATGCACATAGCCATAACCTTAAAATAACAAGTCACGCATACGTCTAACAGAAAACAAGTCTTGCCCATAAAATTTAATGTAATTAATATTTCCTCATTTTCTTCACAATTACAGTCTCAGATTAAAAACAAATATCTGACACACATGTGATAAAGAGCAAAACAGTCTCATGTAGCAAGACTGACCAGCACGGTAGCTGATTGCCGGCACTCCTTTGGTTTCTTCAGCCTCTGCACCTCTTTCCTAGCTGTTGCCTAGGTTCCCGCTGTGGGAAAATGTCTCATTACAGACTGAGGGGTTTGTCTATCAAGATCCCATTTCTGAACCAAGGGAGACATAGGGAGAGAGAGAGAGAGGGAGAGAGAGAGAGAGGGAGAAAGAGAGAGAGAGGAAGAGAGAGAGAGAGAGGAAGAGAGAGAGAGAGAGAGAGAGAGAGAGAAATTGGGGGCTGCAAGCCACAGGAGAGAAAGCGGAGCCACTAAAACACATAAAAAAGCTCAGAGACAAAAATCAAAGTATTGCCATTGTTACCACGCCCCGCAGCCCAAACCCTGAAAGGAGGAGCCCCTCACTGAACTCAAACCAATCCAAACTTCATCCTCCAGTCCTAATAAAAGACCTTGACCTTTCCTACTTCAGTCCTCTGCTTCACTAATCCATGTCAAAGTGTCCAGATCCCAGTCCCATTAGTTTTGTCCCACACATTACTGGAGAAAGATGAACAGGCAAGGGATGTGTTTGAATAACAAGGTACAGTTCCTGAATCCTCCAGTTTACATCATTGTCTCTATAGCAGGGACCCCCAGACGGTTCACGTTTTTGTTCCCAAAAAACATGCACTGTTTGTGGGTCCTTGAGAACCAGATTGGGAAACACTGCTATACAGGAACAGGAACTCTGTTTTCAGATGTTGTGCTGGTACCCCAAGTTCCATTTAGAATTTGGTGGTCAGTGTTCATTGTGGACACACCACAACAAAATGTGTCCTCTGCATTTAACCCATATGTGACATCGTGACATAGCAGGAGGCAGCTAATTCAGCACCCGGGGAGCAGTACCTTGCTCAGGGTACCTCAGTCGTGCCTTGCTGGGTGGGCATTCAAAGCAGCAATCTTTCAATTACAAGTGCGCTTCCCTAACCATTAAGACACCACTGTCCACGGATGACCCACGGACGCATACAAACACTGACGGTACGAAATTGAAGCCCTCTTGAGGTGTCTAGCCAGTTATGATCATTTATCTTTGGTTATTTCAGTGCCTTCCATATCATAAAATGATGTTCATTCACTATAGTGTGTAGATACCTTATTTGTTCTTGCTATTGTAAAGCACTTTCTGATCAGTGTCTGTGAAAAGTGCTATATAGACTTTACTTACTATAGTCCTGATTCCAAAAGTAGCATTACTACTCATTATTTTAGAGCATAGGCTTTTGCTCATGAACCAATCCATCCACCTATCCATCCATTTTCTGAAACTTGTCATATTCAGGGTCGCAGGGGGTCCGGAGCCTATCCTTAAGGCTATGGCCAAAAGACACACACACACCATTCACTCGCACAGGCAAATCTCAAATTCACTTTAGCATGTTTTTGGAGTGTGGGGGGAAAACGAGTACACAGAGGAAACCGCACAATAACATGGGGAGAACATGCGAATTCCACACACTTGGAGCCATGGCGGAGACTTGAACCCTGGTCCCTCATTAACAACTGTAAAAGTAAGAGATCAAACAAAGGGGAGTGAAGGATTCATTTATGTTGCTTTTAAATCAGAAGACCTAAATAAATACTCTGAAGCAAGGCAAACTTCTACACAGCACTGGCAGAGTCAGCATACACAACACTGCCCTTATTAGCATTACTGCAAAGTTCGGCAGTATACATCTTTTTGTAATACCTCCTGCCAGTCAACTTTAACTTGAATCTGAGGCCCACAAGATACATTTTGTCACTCCTCTGTTGAGAACTATGGAGTCAAAATAAGCCGGGTTTGAATTAATAGTTGATTTCTCATAATATTCCAGTAAGTGTTTGATCATCCTGTTCGTGGGAGAAACACTGTCGATCTACTATAGGACGTTCATCAAATAAATCATTCTGTGCCCAAGTACACCCCTTGACGTCCCTACACTTGCAGAGAGATAGTGTTTTGACTCCAGTCTGAACTGGTCTTTCAGGCAGAGGTCTCCGGTTTTGAGCTATTTATCTGGAAGTCCATCTCCGCTGACAATCTTCTTTGGGAATAACAAAGAATCAGCACCATGTCCCCTTATGGATCCCCTGCTGATTCCCACATCCTAGTTCCTTCAACTTCAACCTCCTCTAATCCTGAACCTAAGCAGCTGGATCGAGCAACCTTGTCTTAAGAGGACGACTTGTGATACCTTCAGCATCATCTATTTACATTGTGCAGAATTTAGACATCAGTGGATGGAGTGTCCTTAGCGCTCCTAAAGGTAGGGACCATTTGCAAACACGTGAGTGATAGTATCTATCCTGCTTAATCTCTTCAACAAACAGTTTGGTTGTCTCACAAGTTCTGTCTCAGTTCTGTCTCCATGTCAATTACCACACTAGTGGATTCAAGTGGAGACCAGTAACCTTCTGGAAGTGGATGAGTCGTTCTGGCAGAATGATCCGTGAGTCAGCCCATGTGTAATGTCCGAAGCCTGTGTTGTGCCAGAAGAAATTCATAGGCTATCAGTGTTGTCCCACTCCACTGTTGGGAGGACTATCAACTTGGAACATCACACTTCGCCTTCCACTCCAAAATTTTGGTCCTTTTTATGATAACGAAATGCATTAACACAATTTTCTCTTCTTTACGGTTAGCGCTTACGTTTCAGTTATGACCATATTTCCATGTCTCCCCGTTAAAGCCAGTTTTTTAATGTCCCTTGTACAGATCCTCTATTTCTGCCACACCTCCCCCTCTACTGGATGTCATAGGGAACCAATATATTCAGGACTCCAGATACCACCGGGGATGGTTGAAATATTTGGTTAGATTGACTCTAAATCAACATCCATTTTCTAACCACTTATCCTGGTCAGGATTGCAGAGGTATGGTTCCTATCTCAGGCAGCACCCCGGAGGGTATGCCAGTCCATCTTAGGGCACAGAAACGTACAGTCACACTCAATAGGCAATTTAGAGACACAAAATAGCTTAATTGCATGTCTTTGGACTGTCGGAGGAAACTAGAGCACACAGAAGATTTGGCAAACAAGCAAACTCCAGAATGTGAGGCAATAGTGCTGTCCATTCAGCTATGGTGCCACCCACCTAAAGCAAATTTCAACAAAAACATTGTATACCTGTTATGAACTAAATATGCTCTGTTCAGCTGCCGGAGTGGATACAGGATGTCTACAGGCCCTTACAGAAACTACAGATTTTTGTGGTGTAAAGCCAAAGATGGAAAAATGTCCAACAATTTAATAATGGGGACTGTATCAGTATTCAGAGGTAACCAGTCACATTCAAAATCCTGCCCAAAGGTAAACAGCATACACTTGTTATCCATCCATCCATTTTCTTACACTGCTTGTCCTATTCAATGTCGCAGGGGGTCCAGTGCCTATTGTGGAGGCTATGGGCGCAAGTAATGAAATATTGCAAATAAATAACATCAACCATCCATTTTCTGAAACCACTTGTCCAAGTCAGGGTTGTGGGGGCCCAAGAACCTATACTGGAGGCTACAGGTGCAAGGCAGGGAACAACCCAGGATGGGGCACCAACCCATCACCAGGCACACTCACATGTATCTGTGGGCCATTTGGCAATTCAAATTGACTTCAGCATGTTTCTGGACTGGTGGGGGGGGGGGGCAAATCACCCAGAGGAAACTCCACAACGACAAGAGGAGAACATGCAAACTTCACACACAGAGAGCCCTGGTGGAGACTTGAACCCTGGTCCCACAGGTGAGAGGCCACAGTGCTAACCACTGCATCACCAGGCTGCCCCCTTACTGCATGCCTGACATGCTCTTAAAAATTATAGACCCTATAAGGATAGAACATCTGCTCAGGCTACTCATTGGAAGTGGCAAGTCTGTTGAGTTACCATAGAAACTGTCAACAGACAGGCACTTGCATTTTGAAAACCAAGGGAAATTATGTTGATAAGAGTGACTATTTACGAGTAAAAAGTTACACAGGTTGTTATATTAACATGTTTAGTAAAACATTATAACCCAGTAACACAGAACTATCATTAGGCTGCCGGAACATAACACAAAAATAATGAACACCCATGTGACATCTCTGGACCAATAAAAAAAGGTTTTACCAAAGCCGTCCCATATGTGTGCGGACGCTCCTCTACTTACGAACGTTCAACTTATGAACTTTTAGACATACGAACTAAGAGGACTGTAATTGTGTTCACTGGGCTCCCGTTTCCTGTCCGCAACATAAATTTTTTTTTCTGCGCTCCATTTCTGCCCAGTACGACTTCTGGGCGCTACTCCCGCCACGCAACAGCATAGCATGCGTACTCTTGGCATCCTAGTTCTTTGTACTTGCGTATGCCCTTAAAATGATGGTGAATAACGACTTACGAACATTTCAAGTTGCGAACGGCCGTTCGGAACGTATATCGTTCGTTGGTAGAGGAGCGTCTGTATTTCATTTGTCCCAAGACTCTGAGCAGGACAAATGAATGACGGTTATTTCACACTTACTAGGTCTCCAGTTAAGGAATGTAAATTCACAGTTACTTCATACATTAACTGATATGCAACTAAATTAGCTGGATTCCAATATGTGAAGTAATTACATTAAGCCACAGTGACTTCATCATTAGTTCATGGGGAGTAACAGGAATTCATGATACATATTGTATTAATTCATGCATTAAATCATGAGTCATAAATTAATTAGGCATTACTTAAGTACATGATTTGTACTCTGTAAAGTGATACCAAAACATTAAACCATTCATTGAGGGCTGTGTAAAGATTTCTAATACTAAGAGTGTATCATGTCTGAGCTTTTATTTTATTTCCATATACCTTATATGGATCATATAACATTTTGGAGTGAGTACTTAATGGATGACTGGAAAGGCAATACTCACTGGAAAGGCAATACTCAAATCCTAGCTCACTCCAATTATCTGAATATTTCCTGATGTATATGTGGAACTGGAAATTGCATGACATTTAGATGTATTATCTAGGAATACCACTTTCGTACTTCTGTTACTGCTAAACATGGGTACAAGTCTCTCACCTTTTCTGAAGAGCACTTCCACAATTCGATGTTCTTCTTGCTGCTTTTGTTGAATTTTGGTCTAGCTCCTACAGGACAGATCCAAGCAGACGACACATCAGATTTACAGGCAGCCTCAGTCCTACATTACTATGGGTTCCTCTTTACATTTCCTGTGATATGACGGTACCAACAAATCTTATCTTATCGTGAGAACAAATGAAGGACATGAACACACAGTGAACACATTACTAATGCAGGAATGTTATCACAGTGTCAGTCATTCTCAGAGTACACCTTTTCATGGACGGAAGGACGGCACACTTGCTGAATCCAGATCAGGTTCTCTCTCTCATCCAGGATCTTGCAAGTGTTTATATTATAGTTTAATACAGGTTAGTGGGGTGCCAAGACTGTAGTATAACAGAAAGAACGGAAAAATGGGTACAGAAATAATCTGCTCTGCACTGAGATAATATGAAATAACAGCTATTGTAAAGAGAGTTTTTTGCATTAAAATATTCATTGTTCATTAATCAGAATCTTTTACCTTGAATAGCTTTTCCAAAATGACATAGTAGTCTGTTACATGTATATCACTGACTGACAGGAGACATGTGAACAGAATAACAGTATTCATTGTAGACCTATTACAATAATCTTATTTATTGTTTTATCTAAGATAATAGCACTCATTCTAACCTCACAGCAACTTACTCCTGACTGTAGATATATAAGAATCTGTTTGTCGCAGTCTTTCCTGTCTTCCCCCGTTGTCCAAGTCTTTAGTGTTTCCCCTGTTCCCCGAATGGCCACATGGCTCAATGAGCTGTTAACCCCTCTGTTGTGTGACCAAATCCCGGCTCCTCTGTTTTTGTATTTTGTTCTCTAGTGTTTCATTGGTTTCATCAGTTTTTCTAGTTCTTCTGATTTTGTGATTTGTTCTGTTTTGGTTTCTTGCTTTGTTCCTTGGTTGTGTTTTATCTGTCTTTCCCCAGTATTAGACTCTGTTTCTGTCAGTTTTAGTTTCCTTGTGATCTCCCAGTTTTTCTTAAGTTATTAATTAGTTTCACTTGGTGCCTGTTTTCTTGCGTCAGTCCTTTTGTGTTCTCCCTGATTGGTTAATTTCATGTTTAGTTTCATATTTCACTCCTGCTTGGTCGTTACCCAGTTTAGTTTCAGTATTGAAGTCCCCGCCTCAGTTCAGGACCCCAGTGGTTCATTGATGTTTGTTGCTGATGTATGTGTCCGATGTTGTATGCTGTGTTCAATGTTACCTACCTACCTGCCCCTTGTTGCCCTGACCCATTTTGTAAATAGTCTTTCTTTATCCCCGTTTACTTTTGACCCCTCGTGGTCCTTTTATTTTGTAGTGTTCCTAGTGTTTTCTGTTTTTGTTAATAAACCCCTTCTGTTCCCGTGAGCCGCAAGTGGGTCGTCCACATTTCTGTTCCTGCCTGCACCATGCCTCGTTTCAGTGCCAAACCCGCCCAGATTCGTGACACTACACCAAGGTGCAGATTATGCATAGTGAACTACTGTGGAAAGGCCAGCCCTTTCTTTTAGGTAAAAGCCAGCAGGCCTTTCTAAATTACATTAAATATGTTTATCTTGGGTCAATGCTTCTGTTGAACAAATGTCAGTGGGCAACAGTGGTATATAGTAACTCTTCTAGTTAAGAACATAAGAACATAAGAAATTTACAAACGAGAGGAGGCCATTCGGCCCATCAAGCTCGTTTGGGGAGAACC
>JAODLD010000046.1:18150248-18201852 GCA_026781065.1 Mormyrops boulengeri
CCCCACTATGAACGCAGGCCCACTGTGACATTGTGCCTCTAATAACTACTCGCTGCTTCCTATCAGTTAACCAGTTTCAAATGAGAAAGTACATAGAGCATCACCTCAAGAACTCACCAAGTATCATATGGCCAATATTGGGCATCATTTGAACTACAAATATATAGCACTGGTAAAAAGGTAGCATATAACAGAATAGTGATACATTATTAATCCCTGTGGAGAAATTCTCTTTGCTTCATTTTGCTCTTCATATTGGTGAGACCAAACTTGGGGCTCACAGTGAAGGGACAGTCATCCTGTGACACACAGGGAGCTGGGGGCTAAGGGCCTGGCTCATGTGCCAATGGACTTGTGACTGTTCTGCCAAGGCTGGACTCAAACCAATGACCTTCTGATCAGAGTCAGAGAGGTTTAGCTCACTGAGCCACACACCAGTGCAAAAGCAAACTAAACCCCTAACTAAACTTGCCTGCCAAAATAGCTGTCAGTTGTATTGTGTGTTGAAACATTCAGATATTTCAGAAATGTTATCTCACAAGGTCAAACAAATCAAAACAATCATTGTTTTCATTGAAAATCTACTGAAATTCTAAAATGTCCCCTCAAATGTAAACGGTTTCACTTTATATATTCTTCTCAGATTGCTAATTTAAATTCAATGCATCGTCAACTGATATGACACAAACCTGGACCATCCAATAGGAGCCAAGCTGCACCCGACCTTACTGATACTGTACCTCTTTTTCTGCTTGGTGAGGGTCTTCTGCACATATAAGCTGAGTTCCAGTTGGAGGGGGCGCAGCAAGGGCTGGGGTCTAGGACCGCTATGAGCCAGCCTGCACAGAGCCTTTTCTGCCCCACTGAGGGGGCAAGAGTCAGGGGGTATCACAGACCCCATGGCCTCAAAAAAGACCACAAACAGACAGGATGTATGTGGAAAAAAAACCTGTGAAATGCCATGGTGGCTAGAATCTGAGAGAGAACGGGGTCCACAGAGTGGACGGGCAAATCAGAGGGATCCGTGAATATTGACTTTGGCAGATGATCCCGGCAGTCTTTCTGCAAATCCAAGTCTCTGGTAAATACAAACTTCCTTCCCAAATTGCAAACTCCAGAAAATGGCAAATTGCACAAACATGTTTGACGGACCCTTGTTCTGATCCGTCTGATGCCGTCTGCGCCTTATCTAGTACAACCTTGAAACAGCAAGTCCATGATTTTTATGGCTTGAAGAATCCCCACCAGCCAATTCAAATAGCAAGGCTGTTGTATCCACTTACTAGACTCCCAGATTATCCCAAATCCATTTCCTGAGTTATTGAAGAAGTTTAAGAGAGGATATGCCCTTCGGTGGACCAGCAGTGTAGATGATACCTTGGCTGTTAAGGGAGCTACGTCTGGGACAGAAAGGCTGGAGAATTAATTCTGTTTGGTACAGAACACAACAGCCCTGCCAAATTAGAGTGCTGGTTTAAAAAAAAAAATCTGCTTTAATTCCCCAGCTTGTGGTGCTCAGCAGAGGGACATGCCACGCATAAACCTGCCTCGCTAATCTTCTACTCTCCTGGCCCCAATACAAATTGAATTATAGCTGTCGTAGCAGCGGACATAGTGACAGACTTTCTGTGCAGCTGCTTACTATGGAACGTCTGGCAATCATGCAAACATTAAATGGGACATGGGACGAAGAAATGCTACAGAAAAGGTGCCTAAAATGGCTGCAGTAATAGCTAATCCACCATACCCAATGAGTCATGCAGCAATGTCCCTTCTTCGGGGTCCAAATATATTTAATTAGCTACAAAAGCAAATCCCATTAGTCTTAATTCAGGCTTTCAACTGAATGCTGCACTGGAAACAATTTAGGCAATGCTCAAAAAGCACTTCTACAAAAAGCTGTCTCTCTACATTCTGGAAATTATATATTCATTTAATAGTTATTTTTTTATGTTGATATATTTTTCCACGCTTTAAAAACCAACATTATTATCCTCCCTGTCCCTTCGGTCTTCTGCATGTCATATAAAGCAGAATAAATATGTAAAGATTAAACATATATAAAAGGAATACATTTGCAGGATTTTGTCCTAGTATAAGACCGTTTTGAAGTGAAGATCCATTTTTGTATCTCTTAGGATATAATCAGTAAACACAATGCACCATCTGTATCAGCTTTCAATGGTCCAAATATGATCTGACCAGAAAAATCCAACAGGTGCCTACTGTATGAATGCATGTGTGTGTGACTGCAGGCTTATGAAACAGAATTTGGTGCATTGACGCAATACTTATCTGAGATGCTTTTATAAATCCCCAAGCCCTTATCCCACCTATGCCTGTGCAGCACCTCCCCCTTGAACCCTTGATAACCAGCATTTGAGGTTGCCTTAAGAAATCCAAGCATAGTATTCAGAGGCCTATTGCTTTACTAAACACAGACATTATGGCATAACTTGAACATCCCAGAGGTGTAAAGATCAGATCCAGAAAGTACAAATCCAGACCAAGATTTAGTTTCAACCGTCTACAGTCGTGTACTGACTCTGTGAATGTCACTCTTCCTGCTCAACTGGTCGGCTGAAACTGAATCTTGGTCTGGATTAGTAGTTTCTGGACCTGAACTTTCCACCTCTGGAACATGCTATGTTTAACTCTCATGCTAACAATCGGGAAAAGAAAAATGACTGAAATCATCTCCACCAACCCAATTACACTTATCCATAAAGCATCCTTCAATAGGCTTTGAAAAACCTGTTCCTGACAAAGTTCTTGGGTAAGATAATAAGGCTACTGTGAAAGCAGGGGCCTCTACAATGTGATAAATATTTCTTAATATAGCAGAAATACATATGCATCAGAAAGACGAGCTTGATCAGTCTGATCAACTTTCTCTTGAGAGTTTCTGTTGTGTGTGGGAAAACCAGGACAGAGTACAAAATGCCAGTACACAATAGCACACAACAGCAACATAATTTAAGATATTTTCTTAATATATTTTTGTGGTCTTCAAAACAACTAAAAAGGATAATTTCTCTTTTACATCTACTAGATTATAGTGAATCAATATAAATCTATAAGCTACGTGTAAATGAGAATAACAAAAGTAACATTATTATTATTACTATTATTGAGATTAATTGTATAGTTATAATGTGTGATGATGATAACAAAACATTAGTACTAATACATAAACAAACCACCAAATAGACAGATGCGCAAAATGGTTCCAAATTCTCAATAATGTGTTTTTCTTTCCAAAGATTTCTACAGGAAACTTATACTCAGTGACATTCTTTTTTCCAGCGAACTTCAGGGTAAGTAAACCACAGTTTCCAGCAATTTTCATATTTTCTTCCCCAATACCTTTATAATAAGAAAACCAGGCACCCGTGACCTCAAAGCAGTCTTGTTTTTGTCAGTTTTCCAGAATGCAAAAGATCTTAGTTCAGTTAGGCAGTGCATACTCATGTATGTGTATGAGAGACAGACAGACAACTTTAGCACTGTTGTACTGAAGATTACTTATGAATTCTCCTACATTTAGTGATACAATTTGCTATGTCATTTTGTTATGTAACAGAAAACCAGAGTCAGACCCCTTTAGATACATTGTCCTAAAGGCTAACGGTGGCAGCCATAAAAACATACATACACACAGCATTCCATAAACACACCATCTTTTTGGAAAACTGCTGATTAGATGGGACATCTGCAAAGTCCCCTTTTCGGGTATTTTCAGATGGAAATAGCAGCAATATTGGAAAGGGGAAATATTACTCTCATAAGAATCAGACTCAGAATTCATCATTTTTATTTAAAAAGTGTCAGTAACTGCGTCGTGTACGAAGCCTTATTAAAAATAGTTGACAGAGCACACATTATTAAACAGGTAATAAGCTTAGTGGCTCGGTAATATGAAAAAGTGGATTTTCACAGTGGGAGCTGATCAACGCAGACGTTCAGCTGGTACTTGTACCCATCAGCCTGAATACAAAGGGGGCTCCCTCAGCCTCCCGTCCCTCCGGCAGAACCTTGCAGATCCTTTAATTACATGCCTGTGGTTGGCCTGGGCTGGCTTTGGGATTGGGGAGTTAGAGTTATGCATTCTGCTGAAGCACAGAAACACAATGGAAGCTCATGTCTCAGGGGAGGGCGTCTAATTATATGTAAGTTAGATTTACGGATATCCCCCCCCACTGATTGTAACATGCCTGAAGCTGGGGGCTTAGGCCTGAATATGCTGATGGATCGGACAGGCTAACGAGTGTAAACAATTAGTCATTAGAAATCCCTGCCCTTAGAAGTGTCCACTTTCAGTCCACGTGGATTAAGGATACATCTGCACTGTCTTCAGCTTCAACATCCCAGAGGACAGCCTCCTTCACATGCTGGGGGTAAACAGGCCAGAGGGCCGATCTTCTTCTGATACAGCCTGCAGTCAGCCACCGGCTCTCTCTAGCTCCACATGGGAGAGGGCTACTCAGTACATCTCACAGTACAAATGGGAAGAAAACTGCAGGAGCTACTCAGAAAGAACTAGCAAAGCAGGGAACCAAGATCCCCTCACAGGCTTCCATGGGATATATAATTAGCTGCCATAGTCCTGCTCTCAGTCTTTGGATGACAGCCTGCAGGACTCCTCTTGTGAAGAACACCTTTACTGGTGGAGCTCTCTCATTTAAGCAGTGTTACTAAATGTAGGAAGAATCTAGTTGCTAGGGAACCGGCAGAAAGCCCTCAGAAGAACTCTTACTCCTCTCACTGCCCTGTGCTTCCCTGGTGCATTTCGCATTTAACTTTTCCAATTCTTTCTGCTCCGAAGCAAGTCGTCTTTGCCTCATCCTCATTTTGATCCTTCCCTTCTGCATTTCCACACTTCCGTCTCGCTCCGAAGAGAGTCCGCGGCACTCTGCCAAGGCAGTCGAATGAAAATGGCCAGTTTCTGGGTGTGACCCTTCTAGAAAGGTGACGGGGGGTGTAAATAAACAGGGCAGGGAGACTAACCGATGGGTCAGCTTTCCTTTTTGGTTCAATAAACTCCGATTTCACTACTAACACATCCGGATTAGATTTGGCCTACACAATAACATTTATTTATAGCCCTGTATGATGTTAGCAATAAAGAGAAGTTATTCATAATTGAAACATGCTTTTTAAAGAAATGTCATATAACACAAAAAAAAAAATAATGTATAAATCTTCTCTGACACTCTCCATCATGCCGTCCTCAAAATTCCCATTAAACCAGCGTTCACTGTAGAATAAGAATGTGTCGTTTGAGAATTTTTTTTCTTCAAAATATAAGCCCTCAAAAATTCTAGCAACTGCCACTTTTTTTGCCTCTTGATCCAATAGATTTCTCATCTGGAAAAACCTTTAAAGCACAGGTCGAGTTTAATGTATTCTGCATCATACTGTAAACATGCAAAGACTATTAAACACTGAAAGCAATAAATTAGATTACAGATGTGTGAGTGTGCCCTGTGGTGGGTTGGTGCCCCATCCTTGGTTGTTCGCTACCTTGTGCCCATAGCCTCTGGGATAGGCTCCAGACCCCTTGTGGTTCTGGATAAGACAAGCAATTAAAGAAAATGGATGGATGATTGACTTAATCAAGTGGGATGTTAGATGTGCAGCTATACAGCAGTATCTACTTATAGTTCCTAAAAACAAGTAGATAATGATATGAGAATTTTCTACTCCCTCATTTAAATACTTACAAGAAAACAAAGCGACCATGAATACAACTGATAGTCAAATTAAGATCTTTTGGAGAGAGAGTTGAGGAGCATGAACTCGTATTGCTGCACCCACCACATGGATGAGAACCCAAGTGCAGCCATGTGGCAGGTGATACTTCAGCACCACACTAGTCCAAATGGACCAGTGTGAGGTTTTTTTCCCAGTGGCTGGACTGCCAATCCTGCCACCAACCCCCAAGTTATTCGCGGGAAGTTGGAGGACCTGCTTACAGGGCTGGATGTAGATTAATATCAGACTCAGGATGAAGCAGTTGCAGATTAAGGGCCTTGCTCAAGGGCTCAATGGAGTATGATCACAACATTGACGGGATTCAAACCAGCAACCTTCCAATTACTGCACAGATCCCCAGCCTCAGAGCCACCGCTCTGCCACATGAGAACAGAGGTGGGTGGACTTTACACACTCAGCCCATAGCGCCATACGGCAGACTTCCTGAAAAAGCCGTGTAATCTGGTGTGCCAAACGAAAGCCTGTGTTCTACAGGGGGTCCCACTGAAACCTCCTGAACAATCACACTAAGGTGATTTCTTCATGCTGTCATGACAGGAACTGCCACGTAACACATCAGTCAGCAAGTAACTTCCAATCCCTTCATGCTGATTGGTGAGCCGGTACCAACTGGATTGAGAAAGATGCATATACCATGGGAACAATTAATAACACACAGGACTGTTTATCTGCTGGTCTGCTATAGACAGTTCACAAGTTTGCACACGCAGACACTGATGGAAGTGGGAAATGCTGCCGGCATGGGAGAGCACGGAGCAACAGGCATGCCCAAGCAGCTGTTACGCACTCTGCAAAGAAGTCGCCCCACAGAATGACTAAACCGGCCTTGGGGCACGAGGCGGGGGGGGCAGGTGACTCGGCGCACCTAACGTACAATCCGCGTAAAGTTGAGAAGAAACAAAGCAGCCATACTCCATCTGCTGTGCGGGGGCCAGGAGCAGAAGAGCTGAACTATCGAGCCGTCGGCTGATGGGAAAGAGAAGGTTCTAATAAAGTATAATCTCCGCATTAAGATCAACACAAGTATAATCTTCTGAATATCAAATATGGCTCATGCAGACATGACAGTACTGACAGCTGTTGGAGAGGGAAACTCCATCACAGGCAGCATGTGAATCAGGAACCCGGCATCTCAGTCCCTCCCCTCCCCAAACTCAACAACTTGTAACCCTCCCACACCAACACCCTCTCCAAGGTCTTACCTTGATTGGAGACGCTTGCTGGCCAGATCCTGGACGACACCATTAACAGACTGAGCCATAAAGCAGATCCTGCCTTAATCCCAGCAGCTCTGCACCGTCCTCCTCAGCCGTGTGCCTAGCAAAGCAAAAAGCAAGGGCTGAGGAAGTGATGTATTCTCCAAATAAACCATAAAGAGTGGCCCCTCCCCCGGGTGACATCAGAGAGCTGGGTGTATGCAACATTTTCTGCTGGAAAAGGCTCTGCTCTCAGCCTGCCTGTTTAGTGCCCTTGATTTTAATGTCCAAGTGGTGTAATACCATAACATTTTTCTTCACTGAGCAGCCGCAAGATTTTTTTAAATACTTTGCCTTTTGCTAGAATTCCTAATCAACATTGTTTTTCTTAAATCTCTTTACCTTCACCTTGTCTCTTTTATATAAAAACTACAAGCATAACCAGGTAGAACAAAACAGGTACAGGATGCCAAAGCCTCGGTTTCTGCTGAATAAGTCATGAACAACTAAATGACTTCACAGTCTTCTTCATCCACTGCTGCATTTCAGGCAGTTGCAACCAAAGTTGTTTTGATATACATGAAATTTTTATAACATTAAGACTAGTGTAGTCACGTGACATTTGTAGTGTTTAATTATGAAACGCACAATTATAACTTTGTATAGCTCTGTACAAATCATGTAGCTATAAATTAAGTTCCTACCTTGGAAATCTGATAGCAGGTGCTTGCATCTCTTCTTTATACAGTATGTATAACTGACAATGTTTTTATTGGATAAAGAAAAAATTATAATTGAAAATTCACATCAAATATTTATTTAACAAAAACAGTATCCAGTTACCATGTTTTTGGACTGTGGGGGGGTGACCCTATGGCGGAGGAGGGGAGAACATGCTCCCCCCCCCAAAGGCAGGGAATATACTTAAACCCTGGACCCAGAGGTGTGAATCAAGAGTGCTAACCACCGCGCCATCGTACTGCCCCTTACCAAAGTCTGTTACAATAAATCAATTACAGTTTAAATGTAGCTCTATTGAGTTCTGTCCTTAAGAAACAGACTCTAGCAAAAGCCTATTTTGCTAATGACACCCAATATCCACTGAAACTCCAGGTAATTGAGGCTACAATTTGGTTATGCATATTTGCCACGTTTCTTTGATATTAAGTTCTGTACAATCTTCAAAAATGACTTTCAACCCAAATTTAACTAGATCATACAGGTAAATACACATTGAATGAATGAAGATTCAAGACAACACCATGAGAGAGCTACATTTGCTGATAGCCTACTCTGATTTTGAAGTCTCTTTCATTGGAACTAATGTTTGAATCATAACTATAAGGCTGGTCTCCAAAAATCTACCGAAAAATAAACCCCAAAGGGTTAAAAACAAGACATACAATTAGTCCATGCAGTGAGAATTCCAAACATTCTGGGCTATTGCACACCACCCAACATGAGGCACAAGCTGTTCCACTACCTGGCAGAAGATAAATAAGATTAAGCTCATAACTCATGAGTACAAAAACAGAAAGTTAAAACTAAACACGAAGCTGCTATAAAACCTGAAATCGTGCACCAACAAATTTAGTACATTTCTTCCATTAGTATCTAAATATTTTCATGACGTTCGAGGTGCGTGTGCGAGCATCGAGGACGGCTTTATTAATCGATTAAATTAGGCTTCATATTTCGATTTCTGGTTTAAGCCGGGACAAAAATGACGGGTTTACATTTATTTAAAGTTCACAAAGTTTTTTCACATGCGAACATGAGGGGTCATAAAAATTGAAAATATATAGTTATTTTTTGTAAATTTGGCAACCTCTACGCAAAACCACCAGCGTTCCCCGGACCGGGAGCTGAGAAGCCCTAAATTAAGTAATGATTATCTCCACCTGGCTGTGGTGTGTTTAAATCCTGTGCCTCCATTCCCCGTTCGGGGCTTCTCTTCCTGTACAGGATATTTGTTGGAGCGCTGAGCATATCTGTAGGCAGCTTCAAGATGCCCTTCAGAGGCACCGGCACAGTCTTCCGTCTGTTTTTGTGGAAGGATTTGCGGTCCCTCTGTGTACTGCGCGAGTAGTTTGCATGTTAACGTGTTCATGATGCATAGCTCTCCTCTTAATACTCAGACTTCTGCTCCATGTCCAAAAAGAGTGCTTTTTGTGAAATGGGGTCTTTAAAATACTGTGTATGTGTTTGTGTTCTGTTATGGAGATTGATCTCATCTTCTTGTCCCCAGTTTCAAAAAACACTAGTGTTGCTGCCTGATTTGTTAATGTTGATTTAAGTTATGTCTTTGGAGATAAAACACTGACACATAACAGTGATACTGTAATATTCTCTGAATAACAAAAGAACTTGGGCCTGTATCACAAAGCTGGATTTTTGGATTAGCAAAATAACTTGTTGGATACAAGGTAGACTGGGCTAAAAGTAAGTGAACGAAGATAAAGTCCAGTTTACCGGGAGTACTGTTAGTTAGCTATCTTGATCTGGCTTTGTGACGCAGTAATAGATTATTACATCTGGGATTGTTTGAACTAAGCTACGGAAACTGTTTTTATTTATATGAATGATTTATTGCTCTGTTGTGCAAGTAACATTTATATTTGAAAGCTCAATTAATTGAACGACTGGGTTACAACAATTTAATTGCACACAGCACAAATTAGTCTGTGCATGGCGTGTGGCTCAGTGGGCTGCGCCACTGTACCTATGATCTGAAGCTTCCTGCTTCAAGCTCAGCTGTAGCAGAGTAATCACTTGTCTATGGGCCCTTGAACAAGACCTTAATTAGTCTCCAGCTTCCTGGGTGCCGCAAGGTGGCTGCCCCTTCACCGTGACCCCCAAGTTTGCTTCTGTCTGTATGGAAAGCAAGGTGAGGCAAAATAAGAGAATTTCCTCTCAGGGATTAAAAGTATCCATGTTCTATTCTGCAATAAACTTTACACATTTAAATATGTTATGAAGTTGTATGAATGATGGTAAGTTCAATGTTTGCCATATTGAAATATCAGTTGAGGCAGTTTGAGCAATTTCCTTCAGGATTAATGAAGTCTTCTGGTTCTGATTCTGATAAATACAGAGTGAGCTATATTGTATATGAACAGAAACTTTTATTTTCAATTGAATTTTGTTACCTTGTCGAAAAGTTCACTCTATATTGCCCTCTTGTGCTGGAAAATTTAAAATGCAGCTTCAATATCAGCAAAATACACTCTATTGAAGAGAGTAATGTAAGCTAATACGATGCGGTTTTAAATTTCATTCTCCCTCGTCTGAATGCAAGTATTAAACTGACAAGATTTTAGCGCTTCCTTTCTTATTTGTGCTTAATATAAATACACCTGTAAAACGTTATGCCCCTGTGTATAGTTTGATATCAGCTGAAATATTACAGTATTGTATTAAGTTTATAAATAGATTTATTCAAGCTGAAGTTACCCATTTATACAGATGGACACACTGTACATTGTGGAGCATTTTTGTTGGCCAAGGCTCTGCTATATCTTTCTTTTCAAGCAGATATATTTACCTTGTTATCTTTGAATAATAAGTGGTTTCATATTTTGCATTGGACTTGGCATTCCTGAGGCAATTCACCATGTTGTTCATTACCATGTGGATATGGGTAATACGGCGTCCCCAAGTCACAGATGTAAGGTGACAGGTGGGGAATGAGCAAAGCCGGAGCTTGAGTCATTGTTAAATTAACTACAGGAGGTCATGTGACCTTGCTGCATTAAATATCAAGTTCTCCAGCACAACATGGGACTTTTCTTAAGACTTGTGTTAATCTTACAAGGAAACATTAACACACACACACAAAAAAAAAATCAGAATAGAATAAACTATAAGGCTAAAATCAAAGTCAGTGTAACTTGAGCCAGTTTACTCCTGTTTGATAATTGCACAATTGCTTGTATCAGGACAGCTATGGGCTGGTTACAGGAAGTTGAGGAATGCAGAAAAGCACAGGGGAAGGAAGGAAGTGGACCTCCCTCTGAGAACATACATATTATACAAGTGGAAATGCTTCCTTGATGCATGTAATCTAGGTGCAGGGAGACAAATCAAGCGAGTGCAGCTATTTTAGACCCTCGCACCCATCCTGGATCAACATAAACAAAGCACCCTACACAATCAAACCTATTCTGTCAACATGGGGTCCACACCTTTAACAAGGAAAGGAATTTGAATCTTCTTAACAGTTTATCATCGGAATGCAGAGTATACTTGTTGCTAGTGACATTTGTGCAGCATTGATTTAACCTTTGCACTGGTCCTTTGATGCATTTCCTGTATATGACATGGCTGTAAAATTCCATGGCAGATCCATGGTAAGGTCACTGAGTCCTCTGTCTGGATAGTGGCCAGGATCTTCTGTCATCAAAGACTTCCATCTCCCCCCGAATTACAACTATACTGGAATGGGGAAAGCGTCAAAAATCTGCAGCCTGTCCTGTCTGCTTCTTCTTCCATTTGACCTGCACTACTCAGGGGCAGGTTAGCTGTACCTCCCTGTAGGAACTGGAATTCTGGGGACCTGGGCAGCAATCCTTCAAAAGACAGGCTTCGGTTCCAGGATCCTGCCTTACGGGACTGGTTCTGTGCAATCCCGCATGGAAACAGCCCCGGGCTTCTTTGGATAATGTGGGTCCCTCTCGACCTGGGTTACCTTGGACGCACTCTGCGGAAAGTTCCAGATGGTGCTGTCTAAGCACATGGGACAGGGCCCTGAAGGGTAGGAGCCCCAGGGGCTGGTGTACAACACGAGCTCCTCATGCTGTTGGTGCCAGTCTTCCACTTTTTGGGTCTCCTCCAAATTCATCAGCATTTTCCACTCCACAGGGTATAATTTCCAGTCCCGCTAGGGGCTGGTGGTCTCTGCCAAATGTCACTACATTCTTCAATCCGCCGCTCATCCATGGCCTCCTCATTCTATATATGCTCTTTATGATGCAAAGGTAAAGAAACAGGCAGATCCCAAAATGGAAATGTGAGACCAGTCACCTGTCCACTAGGTGGCACTTTCTGCATGCTTTCTATTCTGCCTATTTTCTTTCAAACCTGAAAGCAGTTAATGATAGTAAACATGCAAAGCAGTTTTGTGAAATGGCTTGCTACTAGTCCTTTGTTCCCTCATGCATTTTGTAAATTTAAATAAAATTGAAAGTTAAGTGCAATAATTAAGAACTTTGTGGCACTGAAAAATATTGCTAAGACAGTACTTGAATACATTACAGTATAAAAGTGATGCCATGCGTAGGACAGTCACGTCGCACAGAATCTGGCAGGATTATTCCAAGGGGCTTATGGGGCATGGATGTTGGGGCGTGATGGTTTATGGCACCCTGTCACACTTGCTATGAAACATCAAACTGTAAAAATGGGAACAATGGTTAGGAAAACAAAGAATTATTGTGCTTGTAATCTTTTAAACGTCTTTGTCAACAAAAAATCTGAACAATTTATATCTGCTGTATTTGCCTGAGTCAGCTCTCGCAGGATAAATTGAAATTGAAGACCTATCCCGGAGGCTATGGGCACAAGGCAGGGAACAACGCACACGGTCAGCCAGCCCATCATCGGGCACACTCACACATGGACTATGGGGGGACACCGCAATACCCGGAGGAAACCCCATGATGATATAGGGAGAACATGCAAACTCTACATACATGTAACCCTGGCAGAGATTTGGACCCAGGTCCCAGAGGTGGGAGGCAACAGTGCTAACCACTGCGCCTTCATGCTGCCCTATATGTTGAATAAGAAACTGAATACCTAGTTCCAAAACAGATAGCTACAGAGCGTAGTCATGATTTTGAAAACAACTGTCAGTGAAAAGTTTGGGCATGCCTACTTATAGCGGGGCGTTCTTTATTTTCACTATTTACTACATTTTACAGTTACAGTGAAGACATCAAAACTATAAGTCATGGGGATTTAGGCACTGCATAAGTGTTACACAAATCAAAATCATTATATTTTAGATTCTTAGATTCTTGCCTTAATGACAACTTTACAAGCCCTTGGCATTCTCTCACATGGATTCATTATGATTCATTAGGGATGAATGCCAACAGTGTTGAAGAAGTTCCCAAATACACTGAGCATTTCTCAAATGGGTTTAAGTCGGGTGACTGTGGAGGCCAAGTCATCTGCCGCAGCACACTATCACTCTCCTTCTTTGACAAGTAACTTCCACAGCCTGGAGGTCTGCTTGAGGGTCATTTTCTTGTGGAAAAACAAATGATTGCCCAGTTAAGGGCAAGCCAGGTGGGATGGTGTGTCACTGCAGAACGCTCTGGTAGCCATGCTGGTTAAGTGTGTCTTCAGTTCTAACTATTCTTGACAGTGTCACCAGAAAAGTACCCTCAAACTGTCATACCTGCTTCCTGATGTTTCACAGTAGGCAGAACAGAGATTATTTGCTTACATATTCTGCATCTTACAAAGACATGGTAGTAGGGAGTAAAAATCTCATATTTGGGCTCAACTGAACGAAGGACAGGTTTCCACTGGCCTGATGTATATATCTTGCGTTTCTTGGACACAAGTCTTCTTGTGTCCTTCAGTAAAGGCTTGTTGGCAGCAATTCTTCCGTTGAACCATCCCCCCCTAATGAGACTCTTAATGCTACCTCACACTTTTTGGTTATTTTTCAGCGCAATATGCCTAGCCATCTGCACTGAAAATGATCGATCCTGTCGTTTTTTCCATGTTGTATTTATTATAGCTTGCTGTGCCATGTGTGTATTAATTTCTTTCTTCTTTGGAACAAAATTGCGCGTAAACTTTATTATTTATATTAACTTCTGACTGGTGGTGTATGTGCGCATTGCAACATACGCTGCATGACCACTGAAATGTAAGGACATTGTGTCAGTGCATAATGACTGTAATTAGGATATTATAATTATAGTGTAGCATTTATTGATTGCAACCAGAATAATTATTATCAGATGAACATGTTTAACTAAAAACTAACTTGCACAGTAAACAGTAATAATCTGTCTCATCCTACATGTAGGGCAGAAAAACATTCTTGGTGATTACATTTGGCTGACTTCCTGAGGAAGTGATGTCATAATGTTTCAGACTCATTGGGAAGTCCACCAGTCACAGGTCCAGCCTCATGTCTCCATGCTGATGAGGTTTCCTTCCACCATATGGATGGTGGATGTGAGGAGAAGTGCCAATCTGAATAATGGAAAAAGCTGTACTCTGGGATTTCAGTCTGGAAAGGAAGCTTTTGAGCTGACAAATCCATCACATTGTCTTCAATGCTATTCACAAAATCTTCCAACCAGGGTCCAGGCTGAAGTCCTTTAGCCCTGGAAGAAAGCCTCTTAAAGATCTGAGCCTCAGCCACAATCCAAAGACAATGCTCCCAGCTTACCCAATCTCCTTACACTAATGGCCAGTTTGCCTTGAATTTCAATAGATTTGGTGCTAACATAATGCCCCTTCCCTGACCTAATGCTGGAATAAAGAAATGAGGATCTTCCTTGTGTTAGGAGTTGAGGGAAGGGACTGCAGATAACACAGAGGGAGGAGAAGGGAGAGTACACTTTGTTGATCTTCTGTAGTTCCATTGGGACTTTCACAAAAAAGAAAGACAGAACAACAAGAACACACAAGAAACTTTTATAAATGTGAGAAATGATGCCTAAAATAACCTACATGTAAAATGCCATCAGAGGCCAAAAGCAGAGGGTGAGACTAGGCGGAAACTGGCTTCTAAAATGACTCTCAATGAATATTTGAAGAGTATGTGATGTTTAATAAGCCAAGTCATATAACTTATATAGTGGTTCGTTTAGGGTCACCAAAAAAGAAAAAATGGGTTCACTTTCATCGACTGCCACCCAGACATTCAGGCTGACCATTAAGGTGACATTTTATTTGCTCTTTTCACCCAGGGCAGTCTTAATATAACCTTAACTCACTCTTTCAGTTAGCATGTATATTCTATTCTGCCCTTATTTTCTTCCATGTTTTTTGTCCGTACATACAGCATTTCTTCACCTTTAGTGGGTTTCAAACAGTGCTGCTGGCAGAAAACAGTATATGCATTGGTCCCATATCTCTGTAAATCTGGTGGCAAACATGGTAACGTCAGAGAACGTTAAACTGGGTTAATATGTGTAATGAGCTTAAATCAAGTGTTATGGGAACTATCCCTTAGATTAGCACTGGTGTAGTTCAGCGTGATCTCAGTGTTTCTGGAGGGAGGGGGATGTTCCCAGCAGAGGCAAAGCTCTCTTACTCCACCAGTAGCTAACTTGGATATGGCTGGATAGAACCTTCTACCGCTTTATTTTTGGCTTTTCCAAGTATCCTTCCTCTGCAGCACAAGTTGCTGCTGACATTTTGTACAATACAAGTCAGTTTATTTTTGTTTTTCAGTAGAAGTTCCATTACAATCTATAATAAACGTCTGCAGGCAGTCTAAAATATAAGCCTGAACGTTTGACTTCGAATCCATTAGTACACATTACACCTTCTGATTTATGCACCACAATATGGTGTGTGGATTAATACAACTATCTTAACAATTTATGTTACCAAATCTAAATATTGGACCAATGCACCCTAAAAGCCTAAGAGTTACTGCACACTGACTTCATGTTGTGCTATTCCTGTTTCCCTGCGCCTTCTGGAGTTGAGTGGGTTTTTCCATCAGGACCATCTCCTGAGCCAGCTCACTGGCCCGTTCACAGCAGTCACTCAGGGACGAGGTGATATGAACCCCTGAGCACAGCACCTCCTGCAGGCTGACAGTGGAAGTGCTTTGGGCGAAGACACAGGCCGAGATTTCAGAGCTGAACCACCACAAACAGTGAGTTCAGACTTTCTGACATCATAAGACATCTATTTCCACATAAATTATTGGACAGCCATCCCCCAGCGGGGTGTACCCTGGCTTTAGCCCTAAAACTCAAAAAGCAATTCGCAGAAGGATCAACACACCCTTGAACCGGATAAGCGTTTCTTGGTAATTAATAAGTGATGGATGAATGATGTAACGTGACATGACGGAAACATTGCAGGGAATTAAAAATGACCAGATCTCTGTTACATTTCACAATTAGCAATTTCACATTTGACAGAACACTGTAATTTGTTTTAGAAGGGGGATCAGGAAGTGATATTTTAGACTGCTTCGGTTGCCCGTCTGAGAGGAGCCTTGCACATCCTTTTCCCATTGCCCGGTGGCAGTTTCGAGCAAGCCTACGCATGCTCTGCCTGGGATATCATGCAGCTTTCATGTATTGCTATGAGTATTAATCAAGTAATTGTTGAAACTGCAGGGCAAAGAGGAGATGGGGGGGGGAGGACACGGTGAAATGCTGAGGCAGTTTGGTCTGCGATGCACAGCAGGGAAGGCACAGGCTTAATTAGCCATGTTTCCAGAAAGCCGGGCTGCAGAGGACAGATAATGTAATGACTGGGCGAAGCCTGAGGGTCGAGAGCAGGCGGACAGGGAGGAGTGTCACAGAGCTTCTATGCACGGGTTACTGCTCTCTGGTGGAGGGGGGGGGGGGTACAAAAAAAGGAGCCAACTGGCTTTGATATCACTTGAAAACAGTTTAGGGCCATGCGGACTTCACCCCTGCTTCCGAGAAGCAGTATACCACTCTTTCTTAAGGGCTATGGGAGCCCGTCCATTAATGTAAATATCACGCTGCGGAAATGCAATTTGTTAAAAGGTCAGTCTGATAGATCGACATAAGACAATGAAGAAGGTAGGGGTGACCTCATATTCAGAACAATGTTTACATTCTGCAGGGCACAAACGTATCGCTCAGTGTAGCCACATTGTCCCTGTGTTAGCCTGACGACAAAGTAGCATTTCCTGTTCATTCATGTTATTGGTATATTTAGGAAAAAGGCTATTTTCAGGAATTATCGAGATAAACGGTGATCATTGTGGTGATATAGTGAGCCATCTTTTCTCAATCAGTAGCCTACAAATATGTGCCCTCTGAAACACACGTTAGAAATTAACCAACCAAGTTGTAGGTTGACTGGGTCAAAAACCAGCAGGGTTTTCTCATGTCTGGCTGGGGGTCTTGGGACTCATTGTCATCGTTTATAGGTATGCTAATCTATCTATTTCATGAAGTCTCATGCTGATAATGATTACAATGGCTGAGCAGTTAAAGTGGAAAGTGAATAGAATAAACTTTAAACTAATTGTTTTGCGCATGTCAAATTAGACATCCGTAACAATACTAAGGGACATTTCAGTAAACATTACATTTTAACCCTTTTAAAGAAGGTGTTTGAAAAAGCCATTGTAAATAACAATACTCCATCTAAATGAAAAGCAATATGAATGTGTTTATCTTTCGACCTCTTCTGTGAAGTTAGGTTAAACATAATCGTTTTTGAAGGTTTGCTTTTAAGGAGAGAGTCGTTGTTGGTGCACTTTCAGGTCCCTTCTGTTTGCTGATGGATGTCTACTGTCAGAGGACCCTTTCAGGTGCATGGAAGGAGAGTGCAGCTTGTTTCCTTTGATATGTGGACTGAAATGGCACTAGTGCACATTCGGTACTCTCTCCTTTCCTTGAAAGCTCTGTGTTATATGTCTCCCTTTTGGAAACTGAAAATGGTAACAAAGAGAAGAGTCTTTTGGGTGTCACAAGATTCCATTTTTCTTTCTAAATGTATTGTAGAGGTTAAAGTACAGAGTATTGAAAATAGCATGAACGCTGAATGCTGAAACAGACTGATCTCCAATTCAGGGAGTACCCTAGCCTTTTGCATGCTGCTACCTGGGGTAGGCTCCAAGACTCCCCTCAACCCTGACCAGGATAAGTTGGTAGAAGATGGATGGATGGATGGATGGATATATACACTATGTTTACAGAAGCGGTGCTAACCCATAATTTTAAACTTTTGGAGTCATAAATGTAACTGTTGTAAACTCACATTTGTATGTATGTGTAAACAGGAAGTCAATGAGAGAGAATGAGAGAGAAGCTGGTTAGTTCAGACTAAGCACCCCTTAGATAAACTGCACAGATTGGTCTCTGAAACAGCGATATGAACCAAGAAACTGATGCTGGTGAATAAAATATGGCAGGATGCCACTGTTTGATACTGTAGCACGGTGTCTAGTGGTCATTATGAGGAAATAAATAATCAAATACCATAGAGTAAAGTACCGGTATGTGAAGATAACAAAGCATTGAAAAGTTATTCTTTCTAGTCACAGGCAGATGCCCAACACTGGCAAAATGCGTGCAGATCCAAAAGGCACCAAATAAAATGAGCGCTTTGTAAGTAGAAGGAATTTCTGGATGCGAAAAGGTAAATTGCAGAAATCCAGCAAAACCCGGAGCAGCGAAATGCAGCCTCAGATAATGCCATGAGATCCCATCTCCTGTAGCAAGCTGCCCACTCTCATAAAGCAGACCAATGTGGCGAGAGTGCAAGCGTTTATACCCTAGAAAGTTTCGAATTCAAAATGACGGTCCCCAATTAAAGATGAAAAACTAGAATACACCCCTAAACCTTTTCAACCCAGAAAAAAAAATGCACAAAAGAAAAATGACTAGACAGAGGACGAAAACACAGTGCTGCAGGCCCCCCGCACTGAAAAATAGCTATTTGATTATTGCTGTTGCTGTTGGGACATTAATTAATTAGCTAGTTGTATGGGTAAAAACGAATCAATATTTCTATTGATTGATAAAGCATTTTCTTTATCTGATTGTGGGTGGTATTTATATAGCCTTTGTCTTGTGCATGTGAACGCTCCGAAGAAATGCCAGGCAAGGTACTGTGGTCGATGAAGAGCAGCCGGAGCAGGCAGCAGCACGACAGAGCATCTGGGATGCACACGGACCCCTGGACGGCTCACGCCATGCAAAAGACATGTGAGTGAGTAAGCAGATACTCATAGCTACTGCTTTGTGAATCACTGATGTGGAGTAGAATATATATATGTTGTAACAAAACTCACATATATCTGTCATTCCCAGGTATTATTTGCAGCACAGGTCATGAACCAGCATGTCTTTTAGCGTGATCCATCTTGGCACAGTGATATTTCAAGGGGTGTCTTTATATTCGCGTTCACCTTAATACGGTTCTCTAGGCTATGTACTGATATCCAGTGCATGACTGTTCCATTTTTAAGCATAAACAGAACAGTGTTGATGTATGATGAAAAACTCATTAAAGAGCAGCGACTTCAAGCAAGCCGCCTATGTAAATGAACAAATACATTAACGGCTCAGCATTTTCGGGATCTTTCTTTAAGACTGAAACCGTCGCTTTTTGGGATGATGCAGCTGTGGCGAGAATTATCACAAAGCGGCAAGAGAAAGCGCTGGAAGGTCTTTCAGAAGCAGTACTTCAGAGTAAATTTAATCAGCCTGGCCGTACATGCCCGTGTATGGCGTAACGTAATAAGATTTTGAAAAGCTGCTGTGTGCGGTTGTTCTTTGGACTATTCGTTCGCTTTTAAGCTGAGAATAAATGCAAAGCAGCGGGGTGCAATAAGCAGCTGAAAGTTGATTTCTAAAAAAAAAAGAGGGAGAATAACCTTTTTATGTCCTGGGGAGAACAGGCACGGCATGCTTGCATGATAGACAGCAAGTGTAGTTATGAAGAGGGATGGCGAAAGCAAGAGAGACAGTGGAGAGGGAGGGAGAGAGGGGCAGAGAGAGGGATTGTGAGTGAGGGAGGGAGAGAGAGAGAGAGGGAGTTAAAGCAAGAGAGAGAGACTTAGATATGGGAAAGAGGGAGAGTGGAGCAGGCTGGTCAGGGAAGGAGAGGCAGAGCATCAAGAAAGAAACTGAAAGAGAGCCCAGCTGGAGGGAGGCTCCACGCACCGGCGTGCGCAGCCCGCGCAGCTGAAATGAAAGCGGGGGCGGCTGTGCGCTGGCAGCCTGGCTCAGGGAAACCTGTTATAGGACATCCTACCTTTGGAAGTGAGCTGCAACGTCCCTGACAGCTAAGTACTGCCACTATGCCAGTCATGAGCAAGCCGGGGTAGGTGGAGCGCTCTCTCTGTCACCGCATGTGCTGCTCCTCTGCATGCGCAGCACATCCATTTTCAGAGCATGCCGTCGCCTCTGCCATTCTCTCCCTCCCCACTATGACCCCTGGGGAGTGCGTCCCGCTAAAGAGCGGGTGACATTACGGTTCTCTCCCCTGAGTGCAGAGCATGGATGCGCGGGGAAAAAAAAAAAAGAGGCCAGAGCAGGAGCACTAAGCTAGATACAAGCAGGCCTGTAATTTGCCTGACACGGTTACAGCAAGAGTGCCGGAGCTGAGGGGGCAACTGGCAGAAATGTAGCAATTTGGGAGCCATTTATACACATGCAGAGTTTTAATGCTGCTTTTCAGACCAGGATACTTCAGTAGACAGCACAGCATGGAAAGTATGCCTCCTGTTATGTATCAGCTATTCTGAAACGTGTGATGACCCCAAGCTATTGAGGGACAGTTTTACTGGCCAAGGTTAGAGAATTTACAGTCTGTGGTATTTTTTTTATCAGCACTACTTAACTTGATTAGCAGGAAAAGTGGGCCATCTTATCTAGCCAGCGACGTCACGTAGGATATTGGAAACTTTCGGCACAGGTTTTTGGCAAAGACGGACTCAGGGTTAAGGAGGCTCTTCTCTGAGGAGGTGTGGAGCTGGGGGAAGGAGAAAAAGGGAGGACAAGCCGGCCTGATGGAGCCGGACGTGCTGCAAGGTATCAGGACCACGCAGTCCGGTTACCCTAAGACCTCACCCAGGAGCTCGAGAAAACACGGCAAGTCTGAGGAGACACTCCAAAGCAAGGAAGGAACACCTCAGCAAAAACACAAGTCAATGAAGACAATGGATGACGGTGCTGATACAGGTGAGGGGAAAACCTCCGGCGGTAAATCGTGTGTCTTACATACAGATTGGGTTACTGGGTTAGGCTGTAGTACTACATTTGTTTTACCACAATGGGTAAGACATTTTTTGTATGAAATAAAGAGAGAGTATCAATGGGTGACTTCAGAAGCTCTTGCTTTATGATGTCATCTTGATACATCCTGACATAATTTCCCTGAGGAAATCAGCAGCAGATCCTTACAGATTTACAGCAGAGCATTTGTACGGCACCCCTGCCAACATGGTTCACACTCAGGCCTTAACATAGCAACGCCGTTACAAATATAAATTGACTTCAGTTTTAGAGGTGCCACATTTAGTAAGAAAGACATTTTCAGTAGTCCTAAAAAACTTGAATAAAAGACTTTATACAAATTTCCTTTAGCTTATAATAGCAGCAGAAAACACCTCTTATAATATGTTGCATTTTTTTTTTATTTTGCCAATAGTCATTAATAAGAACGCACAAGACTCCGGAGAACTCCGGAATCTGCATTTTCATAGTGTCTCAGTTGCCACATCTATCAGACTGGCGTTCATCGAGGTTGCTACTATCTGCAGGATGTCAATGAGATTTAGGCCCTTTTCAGCCACACTCTGCCAGAAGCATTTTACCGTGTATGTGGTGCGGTGGTGTGAGAGATAGAGAGATCGCCTCTCCTTGGGAAACATGAACTCCCTTTGCCATCTCTAAATGGCGAGGCGGGGGTCCCACTGATGGCTCCATTCACCGTCAAGAGACAGGCTTGCTGACTCATGCCTGCCTTTCAGCTGAATGACTGCCCCACGCAGACGTACTCACACCGAACACGAGACCAATGTAGCAGCTGCGCCGTTCCTATTGGCTTCAACAAAATATGATTACATCATTTTATACGATCAGACCGGAATGTAAAATAATCCCCTTGATATGTTATTTACGAGGGCTGCATTAAAGTGTATGCCTGCCACAAACTGTTTAGAGGTGTAAAATTTTAAATGGAAATTATTTATTATATGGCAGGCCCAGGATGATATCTTGCATTCTATTGCTGTATCTGCACATCAAATAAAGCTCCATCCCTCAAGTATGTTAATGCTGTGAAATTATTATGTATCATAATCTTTTGTTTCTAGTTGATATGCAAAATAGAACTGTTATCAGTATGATTCTTTCTATACAGTCTTGCAATAGAAGTAAACTACCTTTTGTGTGAATCGCCACTAAGTACTGATCACATTCATGGGCTAAGCGCATCTCAGTGTTGATAAATGATAAGCACTAAAACTGATTATGCAGTCTCAGTGTGCTAGTGCTCGGTGGCATGCAGGGCTCTCCGCATCCCATAACACTCTGAGGGTAATCTTGTTAAATGGGGGCCCATGTTCCGGTAATCAATGTACAGTATTTATTTTTCAGACCTAGTGACGGCGGGGAAGACGCCGAAACAATCCCATCAGTCTTGTTAAGCTGGACCATGTGTTCTGGTGATCAATATGCAGTATTTATTTTTCAGACCCGGCAAATGGAGGACAGGCACCACAGCAAACTCACATATGTCTGCAGGAGAAACGTGACTCTCGGGAAAAAAGTAATGGCAATGTATCTTCAGGAGATGAATCATCCTCAACATCAGCGTCATTGACGTCATCGTCATCCTCGTCATATTCTGGAAGACCTCTTAGAATAAGATCATTGCCCAATTCCCCCGATGGCTCTTGGAGGTCTCAAAAAACTGTTGGCTCCTTCGCATCACTCCCTGAGTTCCAGAGAGCAGTTGCCATCTGTATAAATGTGTCTGAGGTGTCGGTCTCCTCATCAGATATCGATGAGGATCTGCCCTTTGATTTAGAGGACAGCAAATATAAGTATCAAATCCCCTGTAGCACGATGGGTAATAGCTCTGATCTTTGCATTGAGTGCAAGAAAGATGTAACAAGTGGGAACACTGTTCCCTGCAATCTTCAGAACTACCAAAGACTAGAAAATGTGCCATCTATTAACATCAACCTTGGGGGTAGCACTATAGGAGCTGGTGCAAATCAGTGTTTATCATTTGCAACTTGTGCTGGAGGAGATGTACAGCAAGAGCATGAGCAAGAGATATCTCCTGTCATGGCCAGTCATTTTCATAGTTCTTCAGTCCAGGACACAGGTGATGGGGACATAGACATTAGTCATGAAAGTTCTTCTGCCGATGAGGGTGCTTTAGACACAGAAGAGAAGTCAGAAGCGTTCTCCCATAGTAGTGAAGGTTTGGTTTCCTCAGGAGATGAAATGGTTTTCAATAATGAACTGGGTAATGGGGGAGAAAACAGCAATTTAGACACGATACAACAGCTGGAGACCAAAAGGTCTGATTTTTTAAGCTCAGAGCAATCAAACGTTTTTCGATGCAAAAAAAAACAACTGTTTCTTGACATTGATCCAATATCACTGGAAAAACAAATGCTCGGACAAAAATCAGGGATAAAGAACACAGTGGATTTTCCCTCATGGAATACCCTGGTTTCCCAGGAAACTCTGTCAGAGATCCTGTCTCCAGTGGATGAGATCCTGTCTTATGGCAGTGCTGAACTCCTTCCATCATTAGCGGCAGTTACAGGGTCAGACATGGGCAATTATGTGTACCCACCTCCCCCACCTGCAAGTGAAATCATAACCTGGACTAGCGAAGAGGACATTGCTCTTCCTCTTGAAGGCCTAGCCGAGGATCCATCCATCATAAGTGAAGATTTGCCTTCTCTCTCTGAGGATTTTCTCTTTTTGGTAAACCAGGAGGAATCAAACAGACAAACGGATAAAGCAATAAATTATGAGGATTTAAAATCAGACCTGTTAATAACAAACTCAGAAACTACCTCTCCATACAAGAAATTAAGTGACTATAACAGATGTAAGACCCAAAACAAAGATCCTCTTTTAAACCTTATTATTTCTGAAGCAGAAGATGCTGAAGGCTGTTCAGAACGTGCGTCCTCCTTCAGTGTAGGTGAGGGAGTTGTGTTTTGCCACTCTATGCCCAGTCAATGGAAAGATAGAGAAATGCCAGCATTTTCTGGTGGGCACTGGGCAGGTGTGACATTGGATAGCCCAACCAGAAATCACAATGGAACCTTCAAAGATATGGAATACTTCAAATGTGGTAAGAACTGTGGGATCCTTGTCAGGGCAGAAGATACTCCACGTGACAAACGCGAAAGTGACTTGGAGTCCACCTTGCATAATGATCCTGTTTCCGATGAAGAGCCACCTAGTGATGATAAAAAAGAACAAAGATGGAGAGAAGCCAAATACTCAGGTGATACACACAATGAAAGAAAAAATATAAGCAAAAAACCATTACGAGATGATTCTTCAGGTCCCAAAATGACAAGCAAAGATGTAACTCCATTTCAAGAACCAAATAACAACACCTGTTCAGATCATCTACTATCAGAAACTCCAAGTTACCAGCTTCAACAGTCTACTAATAACACCACATTAAACAAGTTTGCACTTTCTGGCTTTGATGGACTCAAATCAGATCATTTCCACCAAAACACTCCTTATCCTTCCAATGCTGAATTTTCTGAATGTGTGAGGGGACAGGAGGATCTGTTAGAGCTCTGTGCCAACAAGACAAATCCCATTTTAGTCTCACCTATCGAATCACTCATTGATCAAGCTTCCCTGAAGGACTTTGCACCAGGAGTCGCAGTCCAAGACGTACAGCATGACAATCCCATCCTTGACGTACGAGAGATAGAAACATTAAGGTTTTTTAGCAAGTGCCACCATGATCTAAACTCTCTGGTCGAAAAATTAGCAGGAGACTTGATAAAGGAAATTATGACGGATGCTCAGGAACTCAGGAGGAGATTTAGACGGAGGAGAAGCTTCCAAAATGACAGCCAGATTCTTGATAGAGTAAGTAATGTAGAGCGGCAGATATACATTATTTATTAACTGGAGACAGATTTGAAATGTGTAATTAACTCGTTAAAATTCTCAGCTTGACTCTATTTTAGATCTCAAGATACATGTAGGCCAAAACAGAAATTCCAGAAAAAAATCTCATTAAAGATATATTCGTGATCAGAATTTTAGTATGAGCCTACCGAGATCAGTATACAGCTAAGTAAGCATAGAATCAAAAAAATGTGTTGTTGGCATGTCTGCATAATAAGTATTGTTTTATTTAGAACAGGTTTTATGAGGCTCTGAACTGGAGAATTGGGTTCTATACATTTGCATTTATTTATTTCGCCCCCTTTCTTGCACTGTGTGTTTCTCTCTTTCAACTGTGCAGAATGTGAAAAAGAGGGAAGATAATCTTACTAGAGCAAACCAACTGGAATTCAGCGATCAGTGGCAATGCGCCCTCTCATCTTCAGTAAACCTCAAAATCCAGCCACATGATCCTATGGTCATCCGCCATCTTGTAGCAGCCGCTGTGGAGAGACTTTGTGGTCAAACTATAAGTTGCAAGGTTGATATCACAGATGCTCCTGATCATTTAATCGATGGGGAGAGTCGTAGATCTTACCAACAAGTATGTATGAATTCCTGAGCTGCTGCATGAAACCGGTGACATGACAGATGGCATGGTAATGGTGCCTTTGTTTTAGGTCATATATGACCTTACTTCAGAGGTATTTGAAGAGATTTCACGGGACCATCCAACCACATGTGGGTTTCCATGGCAAACAAATCAACCCTTATCTCTTTCAACACTCCACCCAAGCAAGGCCCCTCTCACACACGTGAAGGTAAACTCTTTCGTTAAAAATTTTTTAAAAAAATAGTATATTTTAATAGTTTGGAAAGAGGTAATGAATCTCCAGTTTTCTTACTCTTCACAACTTTCAATGGTTTCCCTGTCAGGAATAACCAGCTTGTTTCTCTTTCCATCTTCTGTTTTTTATTTTAGTCTATAAATCCCTCTAAAATAAATTGTGACAATGAGTATATTGACACAGGTAAAACTTAAAACATCATGTCTAATTGTCATGTTACTAAATGTCACAGTTACATACAGTTATATACATATATAGACTATACAACTTCTTATGTTTTTCTTCTGCTAAGATATTCGTATTCATTTGCTGACTCTCGTGTTATATTCACAGTAAACATCCACCCACACAAAATTAGTTATTCATTTCACTTAACGGAGCTGAGAAAAGCAGGACTTTGGCGACATTGACGGCGCTATCTTTTGGGACTAGGATCAAATATTTTATGACTGGAAGACCCGTCTGTGGACTGTAATGATAAAAATGCCAGTAGGCAGATTTTGCCTATCTTACCCATTTAAAAAGGATAGTTGGGTCTGACTACTCTATTCTGTAGAATATAATACCCAGTGTTTCTGTGCTGAAACTTTACATTAAAGATAATGTGCATCGGGTGCTAATCCTACTTTATATCGACATACCTAGTCTGTATTTACATGAACCATCACTACTCAGTATCGACCGGGATATATAATTATTGTAGCCTTTCTAATGCCTTTTTTCAGGCAGCGGTCCAAAAAGAGGTGCAGGGAGTGCTGAATCTGGAGCGTAATGATGTGCAGATGAGAGGAATGCTCCAGGTTATGTGCAAGTATGGGAACACGCAGCGGGACAAAGTGGACTACATACTGGTATGCAGAGTATAGATTATGAAAGCCATCCAGCCCTGCACCATTATTACCTATGTCAGGATATCTACACTAGATATCTACATATCTACAGTTACATACAGAAAATATCTACCTTTAGGGATTAACATGTATATTAATCAACAGAAAGTAGATCAGGAGTTTAAGCTTATATTTGACATTTTTGTCAAAGATATGCTATTTATATATAATTATTTTTTTATTAATTTCACAGACATTTATAAGTCAGTATTTTAAACATTAATCATCTGTAATAATGGTCAATCAGTTAAATAATTCCATAAATATGAAACAATCAATCAGGGATAACTTTTATCTGACAGACATTACTTGGAGTTAAAAAAAAAAAAATTCATGTATGAAGTACCCATTATTGTGTTACCTGTTTACTTTCTTAGCTATTAGAAAAAAACTATTGATATTACTGAGCTGATACTGGAAACAGTTCTGACAATTGTTTTTAACTCACAAATGGCATAGTTCTCTAGGTGGGTTACCTGGTAAAAAATCAATTGCTTGCTTTACATGTCACTTTTGGGATCAAAACTAAAAGAATATTCTGAGAAGGTGATTAGTAAAGTGGTAAAATGAGTAGACATTCCTGCAAAAAAAAGACATTTCATGAAATTGGGATACAGATTAAGGCAGAGCAAAGTTTTTTTAAAAAAACAACTACTATTATCTATGATCTTTTTCTGCATATTCTAATTTTTTCCCGCAGAAAAGAAGTGAAATAGTTACATCCACCCACACACAAAACTAATTATTGCAGTTGGATGGATACGTTCATTTGAATTATAAAGTGTGTCAGCAAATCTCTGAATCGTTTTATAATTTAAAAATGTACTCTCTCTGCCTTACTGTGTCTGTGTTAATGGATAGATCCAGGAGCTTCACAAAGAAGAACTTCAGTGGGTAGACTACAACCTTGACCAGCTCACAGTCAAAATTAGACTGGCTGATGAGATTTTCAACATCCTTCTGCAGGACACTATGTCAGTCCTAAACAAAATCTACACAGCACCCCCTAATGTCAATCCTCCAGCCACACAAGCATCTCAACCTGCATTTGGTCAACGGGAGCAAGACTACATACAGTAATAAAGAGACACCTCTCATAATTCATAAATTTCAATGTACTGCAAATAACTCTCCCTTCCATGTGTGAATTGAGGTAGAATGAGTTTAGATAAAAAGCAATATAAAGCAGTGTTAAATCATGTGGGATTACATGAAATTATCATTTTTTTCCTGCTGTTTTATGTGTTAAATATGATGATTTTTTCCTTTTTTTTCCTGTGAAAGAAAAATAGTTGATACTGGGACCTCCTTGTAATTCACAGGTTTTCTTTTTGGTCCCAGTGTTCTTCCATGGTGACTTTATCTTGATAATCACCTATAGAGGCTACATATAAGCCTACTCTGGCAAGCTGATTATTTGGGAGAAAGGTTATAAAACGGGATATGGTGCAGGCCACATCTTCTTGGTGTTGTATATTTTTGTTATAACCACGATCAAACCTGCTGCTTCCTCATTTTTTGTTAGCTTGTTTTGTAGTTTCTAACGTTATATTTATATTTTTATACTTAAATTTTATTACACTAAGGTGTGATGTTAAATCTAATTAAATCATTTATTTATTTTCCTTTGCTTTACATTGTTGTATATCATTTTCCCACGAAACCATAAAACATGGATTAGATACCTACATTTTTATAAAACTCATCGTTTAATCATTGCTCTTGACTTTTCATGGGAGCCCTTTCTCTCATGAAAACATATTTCTATACCTTGTTCAACTTCAGTTCATGTTGGTCGGTTTTGTAATTTATTCACTTAGTTATAACTGTCATGACAAAGTTATAGTAATCCAAAATTAAATCTGTAAATGTTTCTTATTGGCCCAGGCATGTTCATCTAAAGACGGGCCTGAATGCATCATTCTGAACTTGGTGAACAATGGAAAAAGTAGCAGGTGGTAGAAGTTAGCTCACATCATTTATGAATGTGAAGTTTGAAAAGTTCCTGAAGAGACCAAATCATATAAATAAATTAAAGAAGTAAGTGTCTGCGCATTCGATCAGGAAACACCTCTGACTGTGGTAGCCATGGTCATGTCAAGCAGGTCTGGGATCATAGTTATTATTATTGATCAAAACATGTGATTAAATCCCTTGAAAGGTACACATCCAGTTTGGCAATACCTTATTACTATTATTATGTTTTTTTGTTTTTTTTTTTGGCGTAAATGGTATCATATGCCTTAAGGATGTTTTTATCATATAAGATTCTGTCTTGGTTTCATAGTGCAAACACAAACGGTCATCCATCTTTTATTTTACATACCCCTGTGTTGAGGATGGCTGTATTGTTCCATTTAAGTGAAGGCACTGTTACTATTAATCTACCAAAATAGTATTAATCAATTGAAATTTGTTTAACTCCAAGGACTTTGATGGGTTAATTAACATAAGTAAAATTTGTACTCCCATAAAATATGCCTCTATGATTTATTCTCCTCTTTTCATTAAAAAACAACAACTGTCTGGTGCGTTTTTTTCTTGGAATCAAATGTGTATTTTCCTCTGAGTTGAGAAATCGCCCATTTCGTTGTTTCTTTATTGCCCGTAGGATTTTATATCAGCTGATTAGCTGATAAATGAGGGCGTTGCTGTAAATTTTGATCTTATGTGGTGACAGACACACACACGAACCCAAACATAGATAGATAGATAGATAGATAGATAGATAGATAGATTTAGGAAATGTACTTTCCACACAAGAGGAACTTCTCAACGCACGCCTACTCACGCGACTGCCATACTACGTGACACTGCGCACGCGTAGTGCAGACGTTTTCGAGCAGAGCTTTTCCCCACATAACCATATCAGTGGAGCGACATGGCCAGCTTCTGGGGCAGAAGTTCGGCTGTTTCGGGTCTAACCTGGTCATTAAAATGCCTTTTTGTTGTGCTGCTGTCCTGGCGGGTCCAGGCTGCCCGGCTGTACTCGAAGGAAGATCCGTTGACCATTTTGACGAGCGATACTTTGAAGGAAACGCTGCTCAACTCGTCCACCGCCTGGCTGGTGCAGTTTTACTCGTCGTGGTGCGGCCACTGCATCCAGTACTCGCCGACGTGGAAAGCGCTGGCTGGCGATGTAAAAGGTGAGTGGCCGCGGTTAAGTCTCTCCCTTTCGCCTACGGGCATCCAGTTAGCCCGGGGGCTAATGTTTGGACGCAGACATCGGCTGTCGCTGTATTAACTACGAGCTGCTAACCCGGCTAGCCAGCGTTTGTACCGTGTAACCGGACCAAAACAGTTCATTCAGAGTAAACGGGTATGGTAAAGCTTGGGACGAGCCGCTGTGACGCCGCTTTAAAACGCGAATGATGCTGAGGAGGACGCCCGCTTTGGGATCTGGTGGTCCGTCTCTGTCGGGTTTCACTCTGCCGTCCCTCCAGACACCCCGACACCCGAGAAACACTGTGTTCAAGGCCTTATCATTCACCTGCCTCAGGGATCTGACTTGATCAGTAAAGTCTGGCCTGTACCTCATCGCAGTTGTACATTGTAGAAAATCGGAGAAGCTTATTTCGTGTAAGAATCGGCGTAATGCCCGAATGCGCATATGAATTAGCATTTTGAATGGTTTTATTCATATTGATTTTACTGCTGATGTGTGGGGTTTATGTATCTACGACCGCGAATTACAGTTGTCTTGACCCATGTGTGGGGCTATAGTGAGAACACTTTTGCTGTCATCTGACCAGGTTGGGTCCTTGTGGCTTTATTAATTGGATGTTGTGATTTTTCAAGGATGATTTGAAGATATGTGGGATGTAAGGTGCGCATTTTTTTTTTATGTAGTAATACAGCTGAAAGTGTCTGTCTTTCTGTTTGGTGTGTCCCTGGAGCTGTCCTGCTCAATACCATTCTGGCCATGCCTCAAGTTATTCTGCACTTTCTATAAATAGCAATGGGACCGTTTGACTTGTTGTACTTGTCTGTGTCATTATAATTCAGAATTTATAGTCCCCATACTGATGTGTGCTCTGGACAACCTCTTAATAATTAGCCTTCTACCTTCCTTCCTTGCCTTTTTTTTGCTTTCCATGCATTTGCCCCCCTGATGCACTAAGAACAGTGCCCAGTATTGTGCTCCCCCATTATCATAAAGAGCTCTGGCATGCTGGAACTTCAAATAATTAGCTTTCTAAGATTAAAATCGAAGTAGTTAAACTTGGAAATAGTACATCA
This sequence comes from Mormyrops boulengeri, assembly GCA_026781065.1. Classification (NCBI taxonomy): domain Eukaryota; kingdom Metazoa; phylum Chordata; class Actinopteri; order Osteoglossiformes; family Mormyridae; genus Mormyrops; species Mormyrops boulengeri. Next base: position 18,181,010 of record JAODLD010000046.1, read on the forward strand.
TTGTTTAGGACTTATTCCTGTTACTGAAATCAAATGACCTGCGAGACGTCCTTCCTGAAACTGGATCATGCTGTGGTCACAGAAGCGGGATTTGGCCGCCTTTCCATCCGTTTGAGAGTTGCAGAGGCTCATGATATTACCTGGGGGAAGCAGTGGCCTCACATTTGCCTTTTAGTGGAGCAAAGCTGCTGAGCACGTGGAGGCCGTCATTCACAGCTGTGGGGCACGAGCGGCGATGATAATGCGCTGCGAAGGACACGGCCTCTGACTGGTTTCATAAGCCCACGTCTACCTTTTGATGTGCCGCCTTGGGTCGCTCGCATCAAAGCAGGTCATCTGTACCCAGGAATGACTCAGACTGCTTTTGGTCATGTCTCCCTGTCAGTATTGTCATCACTGCTGGCACCCATGAAAGAATAAATATGTAAGAATAATAATATCTGGTTCATTATATATTTGTTTTTTAATCCAGTCACATTTATGTAGAGATTTTTATGATAAGTTCCCAGAAAAGCTGACAGATTATAAAGTAAGAAGAGCAGACCCCAAACATCCTGGACATGCTTATCCTGTTTTTTACAACAGTAACACAATTTGTAGGTCACAGTCCTCATCCACTGTCAAGAGCTCTGCATGTTTGGCCATGGAAAGACAGTCAATGATATCTGGCTTGCTGTTGAGGCATATTTCTGGGTTTTATTTTCCTTCAGGGTCATTACTGGGTATAGTATTTTCAGCCTTTTGTGAAGGGCTTTGTCTGCCTTTATTGTCTTTAGCCTTCAAAGCCTTGGAGACGAAATTTTATGGCTTGAGGCTTGAGTCTGGTGTTTTTCTTGAGCTTCAAGAGGCTAATGCTAGGACACTGCCTTAAAACGCGGTCGGTGCTGAGGAGAATGCTGGCTTTGGGATCTGGTGGTCCCTTCTTGTACGGTTTCACTCTGCCGTCCCTCCAGACACCCAAACATCCTGAGAACCACTGTGCTCAAGGCATTCCTCAGTTAATTATGGTGTTTTAAGTGTTGATACCCTAAGTGATTGTTCCTATGTGGGATTCCAGTTTTTTTTTTTTCCCCCCCTGAAGTATATGTATCAGAAAATGGTAACAATAGTGGAATCTTAGGAATACCAAGTGCTAACTTTGTTGTTTGGAAAACACTGGCTGTTGTTTAGTTGAATTTTCTATTTATACGCATTTTGTCACTTTCAGGAAATTTACTGCTGCCTTTTTCTTTTTGGAACTTTTATAAACTTTTATTAGTCTTTCTGATGTGTTCATTCATAAAGCTGGGCTCACCAGAGCATTGACTCACAGTAGATATCTCTATATTTATTGTTCAGGCCCACCGTTGTCTTTTTTTTCTACAGATACGGAGACCAAAGGAGTCCTCTTTCTGCGAGCTATGTCTGCTGCAGACTTTGTGTAGACTTTCTTGTGTGCCTTTGTGAGAGCAAGCTGTCGCTTGGCTGGCTCACTAGTGACTGCCTGACAGCTGTTGTTCTCTCCATAGGGGTCAGCTGGCCCCTTTGTCCCACATTGACCTCGGCATGCATTCCCCCACACTGTTAGGAGTGTGTTCTGCATGGGGGACAGGTGGAGGACAACAGCACGGGGGCCCTCTACAGCCACACGCCCCAAGCTTCTAGTTTAAAAAAAGCCCACCCCAGTGTCCTGCCTGCTCATATTGTCTTGCCCCTGAAAAGCTGTCCATCTGTCGCTTTGCCTGCTTGCAGTGTCTCTGTTAAGCCTTGATTGTGTACGTGCATGAAATGGCTGTCTAACCGGGTTGTCGACATTCTGTACTGTGGGAAAACACACAGCTCTGCGACGCTTCCTGATGAGTCTGCAGAGATATCGGTAAATCTATCCGCTTCTTAACGAACTGCTAACCGCAATATCATAAACACTAACAGCCATCTCCGTAAGCCTCCTGCTTAGCTCGCCTGTCAGTTGGCGTCCTCATTGTTCCCCATTCCAGAGTAAAGGGCAGAGTTTTATATGAACCAATCTACTGTAGAATTCTGTTCATTCTGGTTCCTTATGTAAGTAGTGTTACGGTTTTACATATTGTTACAAAGATCTTCTCTTAAAGCTAAGCGATTTGCATGCTGAACAGTATAATGAACAACTAAGACTGAAGATATGGGAACAGATTTTAATTTGGTATTTTGTATAGTTTATTACAGAAGGCAATTTTTGTAATCCGTGATTTATAATATTGTCTTTTTGTGTTCATTATCTGTAGTCATTATAGTATTATAGTATTAGTTGTTTTTTTTATTAGATTTTTAATGATCTTACACCAGGCATTGAGATCCTGAAACACCCTGGATGGGATTCCAGCCCATCACATGGCACACACTCACACACACTGTCATATATGTGCAATTCAGGGATAACATTTCCTGTGGGAAGAGATCTGTGCAAAACCCCAGAAGAATATGTGAACTATACACATACAGAGATAAGGGGAGACAAACCAATGACCTAGCAAATGCAAGGCTGATCAGACTGGCTGTAAGTTAAGTTTCTCAAAAAGCTAGTGGTATTCTGAGAGCCAAACTCACCTCTCTTGTACGTCACCTTGGGGGAAAAACATCTGCTAAATAAATAAATGCAATGAAAGCAGTGCCGGCTGTCTCATTCACAGCAGATACTCGTGTATCAGGGATTCCATTAGTGAGAAAGACGTGTTCAGGTTGGATTGCGTTTGGACTGCTTTTGTTTTGCTTGTGTATGTCGCTTATTCTTCTCTGTGCACACACATTTGGTGGAGAAAACATAAATACAGGAATGTTTTCTATTGCCTTGAGGTTCCGTGTACATATTTTGTATTTTTTTTCCCCCCTATTTATAGACTGGGAGCAGGCCATAAGAATAGGAGTGCTGGACTGTGCTGATGAAAAGAACTTTGATATTTGTAAAGAGTTTGGCATTCACTTCTATCCGACCTTCAGGGTATGTGTTAAACATGAACATGTGCCTGTCATCAATTTATCTACTCACTTCACTGTATTTTTGTGGATGGAAAAATGTGTCTTCTGTTCTTGCAGTTACATCGGTAACTAGTAGTAGAAATTCAAAAACATTTTACGAGGTTAAAATACAGGCAATTTGAAAATGACGTGGTAACCATAAAAGTTGCTGTTACTTTTTGATTCTCCCTCATAACAATGATTTGGATGTTTTTTATTTCAGTGTTTCACTTTCTAAGTTGTTGCTGTTAATGGGTTTATTTTTAATCTCCCACAGTATTTCAAAGCACGTAGCAGCACTTTTGATATTGGAAAAGCCTACAAGGGTGAGTGTCTCTTTGAAATATATTCTGTCATGTTGGTAATGGCCTACAAGTTTGGTTTCTGTTGCCGCAAGGGTCTTTAGGTAGGAAGCTGCTACTGGAAATACTGAAAGATATATCCATTATACTGTATATCAAATCCCCTGCAGAAGTATCACTGGTTTTGCTTTCATGGGCTACCATTAAACTATATAATATAACTCTGCTTTCTTTTGATAGTCTATTATAATGGATAAAGACTAGACCACAAAGTTTTGTATATAGGGTTGAATAGGGTTTATTGTATGAAGCACTGCAATTCTGTAATAGTACTGCTTATTTTGTCTGAAACTGAATCCATGTTGCAGTTGTGAGATTAATAAAGTTGGTATGTTGATGGGATATTGTTGTCACTGCCAAATCATTTTCTCCCACCACAGGACCAGACAGGGAACTGCAAACTGTGAGGCAGCTGATGGTGAATTTCCTCCAGAACCACACACAGGAGATCTGGCCTCCACAGTGCCCCCCTCTGGAGCCCTCCAGGTACCACATGCTTGAATTGATACATCCTTTCCTAAATATTCAAATGCTAAACGGATAGATATGAAATGGGACACCATCTCCATGATGTCAGACCTGCCCTCCGTTTCTGATTGCAGGTCGGCTGAAATCCTCTCTCTCTTGGGGCAGAAAGCTGACCACTACACTGCCGTCATCATAGAGGAAGAAAACTCTTACATCGGCAGAGAGGTTTTGTTTTGTTTTTCGTTGTTTGTTTTGCAGGTTCTGAGTTTGTGTTGATATACTTTTAAGAACTAGCTGGAAATTCAGGCCTGTACCAATTAAAGGCTCTGTCATCTGCTCTGCCACCGTTTGGGTTTCCTCTGCTTGGTTCGGCCTTTGATACTCTCCACTGAGGACTGCACGTTTAGCACCATTTCACAAGTCTTCTGAAATATGGCTTGTTTGAAGCTGCATTTGCACATGGTGTGATTTGGTTAAAATGTTTTTTGCTCAGGTGATGCTGGACCTGATGATGTATTGGGGTATGACTGTGAAGAGAACCTTGAATTTGGATAAAGCCTTTCTGGACAGGCTGGGTGTTAGCTCAGTCCCGGCTGTGTGTCTGCTGTACCCCAATGGATCACATGTATTTGTGGACGTGTAAGTGACCTGATTACACCAGTACCATCCTCCTGGATGCGTGCCTGTTGTGGGAGTTTTAGTTATTTTAGAGAGGTGCACTTGACTAATGGTACTATACAGTTAAGACATGTGAGGCCACACCCAAATGAAGAAGGAGAATGAGTTTTTTAATCTTCTGATATGGGTCTCAGGAATGTTCATTATTTTGGAAAATGTTTGAATAATAATTTTATTTGACCCCATTTTGACTGCAATATTATGGCTTGATTAAAAAACTTTACAATAAGACTTGGCCTTTCATTCCCCCAAGTATAGAAACTGAAAATAATCTCCTGAATCAGGCCATTGAATTCTGCTCCATCACAATTTCTTTTAAAATGTTCCTAAACTGTGGCAATTCTATGTATAGCTGCAGTCCCCTTAATAGTTATTAATGAAACTACAGATAATTGTAGATAATTGTTGCATCTCATTGTTCTTTTTAGTGGTTTATTTTCATAGGAAGATCAAGAGAGATTTTTGTACGTCTCTGTGGCTGTCATTTTCCAACCACCTGTCTCTTCACGCACTCCCTAGCTGTCCTGCACATGTATGCACCAGACCCATTTCAGTTCTGCTTCTCCACTCACAGGAAGAAGAGTCAGCGCTTTTTCTTCTCCTCTTACCTCAAGCTCCTCCCTGGGGTGCACAGGAAGCGGGGTTCCTCTGCCCAGGGGGTTGTGGTGTCTGGAAGCAAAGGACAGAAGCCTGCAGAGATATGGAAGGACTTTGACAAGTGAGCACAACCGTTCTTTCCGCCCATCTGCCTTTAGGCCCTTGCAAACTTTTTAGAGAGGAGTCTAGAGTTACAAGCAGGTTTGCACTAATCAATAGTGAAGCTGTTGCTTGTCAGTTGTCCAATATTAATTGGCCTTGCTGCTCATTTAATGGGTAAGTGATCTGATGCCACCTTCTGGTCATGTGTTGTATTAGTGATCTTCAGGCTGAGTTGGTAGGCGGTGTGACTGCTGCATTTTTAGAAATGGCCTGCTTTTATTGGGTTATTTGTGAGCTGTCTCTCACATATACTTGAATAATGTTCATTCTTTTTTAAGGCTTATGCTTGATATTGTCTGAACTTTAAATTTAAGGTGTTAGTTTACAAACCGAACCTTGAAATCGTAGCCCATTCTTTTATGACATTTCATAATTTTACTTTGTTTCCTGAAAGTAAATGTCTCTGGGTTTTTATTTCAGCTTTTATACGTTTGGAATAGTTTTGTCCTTTTCTTTTGTTTTTTAATTGTTGTCATCTTAATTGCCAATAACATTTATATTCTGTCAATTGTAATTCAGATGCATTAGGAATATGTACAAATTCCATTTTTCCATGCTTAAAGGCTCCACAGTTTTTGCAGTGATTATACCATGCAGAACCCCTCTCCTCCAACCAAGGAATATTGTTATGTTCAAAGTCACCAATAGGGGACTACATTACTGTGTTTTCAGAACAACATTTATAGTTATTCAGGCTTTCTTTGCATGCTATACTGTATGGTGGCACCCACCAATCAGCACATTGCAGCATATTTTTTTAATTAAAAACCCCTTAAGCACTGACAGCTTGGGAATTATGCTTTTTCTGGAAAACCTATATATTGCAGAACCAGTCCATTCAGAATAGGTACATTGTTTTGTAATTTTCTTGACTTTTACATTAGTACTAAATTTGTTCAGTAGAAATTGTTTTAAAGTTCAGAATTTGTTTTAAATAGAATATATTTCTGAAATGCATTATTTAGCTTCATAAACCTATGTTTTTATTGATCCCCCCCCCCCAGGTCTAAAGTGTACATGGTAGACATGGAATCAGGTTTGCATTACTTGTTGAGAGTCGAGCTAGCCAGCCACCAGACCCTCACTGGAGACGAGCTGAAGACATTCAAAGATTTTGTTACGGTGGTTGCCAAGGTAACATCTGTGTTTGGGTTTCCCCTTAGAGCTGCTTCACCGAGCTCCTAGAGCTGTAAGGGATGCGGGGTTCACTGCTGATTTCCTTTGTATACTCAACTGTCAAAAACCTGTCTGAATTTATGTCCTGGACTTTAAAAGATGAGGAGAATTATGACGTTAGTGTTATTTTTAAGAAACAAAATCTTTGCTTCAGAAGTTTCCGGTGTCTTACATTTGGACGAAATGTGTATGTATTTCAATGAGGTAGTGCTTGTGGTGAGCTTCAGTGGGGGGGCATGAAGATCAGTGCAAATTAGAGTAAAAGGCTCTTATCTCTCTCTGGCCTCCTTTCCTTTGAAGAAAGTGCTCTGTCTAATCTGGAGGGCTGAGGCATTAGGCTAGAAGAGGGCTTTGGCTTTCCTGGCCACCTACTGGGCTTCCTATTGGGGGGTAGGGCTGGGGGTATGGGCCAACCCTTAAGCTTAGTTCACTGCTGAAGACTGCTAGCCTATAGTCCCTCCTGGTTCTTGGCCTACTTTAAGAGGAAGATGACATTAGGGCGTCCTGGGTCTGAGGACTTTGGGATTAGGGCCTCCACGCATGTCCGGGTTCCACACTGATGCCAGAACCTTAAAGTCTGTCAAAGATTAATATAAAGAGCAGAGTAAAAACAACTTGTGCCTAAGTGGGTGAGGATTAGGCTTTAGCAAACTAGCCTGGATTTAGAGAATCACAAATTGACCTTTGCTCTTTTACCTGATCCGTATTTTCTTGGGAAATAGTTTTGACGGCTGTGAAATTTCATTGCACAGCTTTTTCCTGGTCGCCAGTCCGTGGTGAAGCTGCTGGAGACTCTGCTGGAGTGGCTGGTCAGTTTGCCCCTTGAGAAGATTCCTTATGACGCCATCCTAGATCTGGTCAACAACAAGATGAGAGTAAGTGCTGGGAGCTACATCTGTGAGTCAACCTTGTAGATTGACTTGGGGTTGGACTTAGCATCTCAACATAGCATATCAACAAGAACAGTATCATGCAACAGTGTGTGAAAGCTTCTACTGTACTGCAGTTCATAGTGCATCCAAACCAGCTGCTTTCTTCTGGATAGACAAGGATAACAGATGACACACAGCCCTGTTATTGATTTATCGAGGATGCAGTGCAGTGATTTTCATTTAATCGCGCTTACCAAATATCTCTGAGTTTTTGTGTGCTGTATTGAATTGTTCCTAGATACTGTCGTTGGCCCAAATTTCCAGCAGATACTACACCAAAGGGATCTGTCTGGTACTATGTTAAATGTTTGTCACTACCCTATCTGTACAGCCTACGCAATCCATTCCTTCCAGGTTGGTTTCATGTATAGTGTACATCTGCACATGCCTGTGCCAGGTGCATCATTGATGTAAAGTCTGTGTTTCGTGCTCAGTCACGGTTAGTGATCACACTACACTGTCACTGGGGCTGTATCCTCAGTAGGTCTGCCTGTTATACCCTAGCTCTAGGTACTCTTACCTTTAAAGATACAGAAATGGACTATGCGGAAACATTCGGGATGATCCTCAGAGTTAATCTCTGTAGACTAAAAGGTATATTTATTTATAGCTATAGGGTACAGTTGGCAGACCCTTGAGGGTACAGCCCCAGTGACAAGCAAAGGTGCAAATTGGTACTTTTTTCCCCCCCCCCTGACAGTGTAGTTGCATGCTGTGCTTCAGTCCAACTGAAGTGCATCTAGGTACAGTATGGCACAATCACACTAGTCAAACGCACTGGGCTTTGGGGTCAAATGTGCTCAGGCATTGTATGGATCACCTAGTGTAACTACACCCTAAATCTCAAAGGTTAAGGACAATGACCTTCAGTACTGGTAATCCTGTGGTGTAAGTCAAGGGCACAGCTTGTTGTGAACAAGGGCATAGCTTGCTGGTAACAAATGACACTATTATTTGCAGCTTGTAGGCAGCAGGGAGAGACTTGTAAGCATATGTCTTTACATCATAGATCGCTGGGATGTTCCTGAGCGAGCAGCTGCAGTGGGTCGGTTGCCAGGGCAGCCAGCCGGAGCTGAGAGGGTACCCGTGCTCCCTGTGGACTCTTTTCCACACTCTGACTGTACAGGCAGCCCTTCGGCCTGATGCTTTGGCCAACACTGGTAAGAATCATCTTCTTGTTTGGAACATGTGGAAGTGCAGAATTATCTGTTACAAGGATGCTTGTTCTTTTCCTTTTAATTTTGCAACTAGCCATGCAAAATCACATGCGAGAGCACAGTGAATACTGTTCCCCGAGGCTCAAATACATGTGAGCAATTAATGAACTGTAAAAATGGAAGTGGAAAACACACAAGTGTTTGAGTGCTTAGTCACTTTAATCCTTGTGGAAAAAGGTTCCGTAGTTGCATACTGGTGCAATGGTTGTTCGATCGTTTTCGGGAGAAATTACTGAATTCCTAATTAAAACAGTCTGCTGATTCACACATGTTTTTTACACTTTTTGCAAATCAGGCTGTGAAGGGGCATCCAGGCAAAAAATTTGCCATCAAAGACGACCTCCAGACAACATAGTGGCCCATTTGTTTTGAGCTTGGCCTACTTGTTCTCTGGACAGATGGCCACAGTTCATCTTTGTCTGTTTTTTTTTTTTGAGCTCTTCGTCTCATATAAGATGTCTGATTTAGGGGCATGGAATGGTTAAGAATCGAAAAAGGATTTGGTTGACGCATTATATCTGGACTGCTTCCTGATCAACCGGTCTAAGCTGCACATCTATTTTCAGATCCCTGGCTAAATCTGGGTCTTATGTTACTTCTCTGTAGCCCTTACTGGGGTCTTCCACCACAGATTATAATCCTTCTTTTAGTCCGTTACTCACTTACTCTTTATTGTGGATTTTTAATGCAAAATCTTACCCTTTAATTTTCTATTATTTGTCTGAGCATTATTTTAGCATCTGTCAGCTTCTTTTCATGAGTGATCCTCCCTACCCCCAGCTGTGAGGCTTTTGAAGAACAGCTTTTGGTGGCCCTCTGACCGATTCGCTCATGTCTCCCAGGCCTTGAGGAGGACCCCTTGGCGGTGTTGCAGACGATGCGTAGGTACATCCGGACCTTCTTCGGCTGCCGGGAGTGCGGCGAGCACTTCGAGGAGATGGCCAAGGAGTCTCTTCAGCAGGTCAAGACCCTGGATGAGGCCGTACTGTGGCTGTGGAGAAAACACAATCAGGTCAACAACAGACTGGCAGGTAAAACAGCCCGATGGCTCCAGGCCAGCTTTACACCCAGAGCAGGCAGTGTATGAGTAGCTTTGGATCTGTGAAGTCCTCCCTGCATGTTATAGCACCCCTTAGGAAAGAGCTTTGATTCTGGTGGAGAGGAAGAATGCGCTGAGAGAGAGAGCACAGCAGAGTACAACAGAAGGGAGTGTGCAACTCCTATGCTCAATGCTTAGGTGTTTGTTTAGCAGCTCTGTGAAGCGTGTGAGTGTAACGGCTTTGAAGAACCACTCCCTGGCCCAGTGATGGAATCCACTTGGACAGCAAATGACTGAATGTGCGTAGGTCTTTCTGCACGCTACCGAAAAGTTACTTACACTTTAAAAGAACACTAACTAAATGTGACTCCAGTCATTTTTATTTATAGGTTTTATTCCAGAACACTTTATTTGTGATCTCTAGTTATTTCTGGGTTGTTCCGATTACTTCTAGGCTTCTTATCTTTTGAGTAATGCCGTTCATCCTGGGTAGTGGTACTGCACAGGAATCACATTTGGCCGATAAAGCAATATTCACACAGTTTGAAACTAGCTTGTCCTCCATTCAGGATCTGCAGCTGCAAACAAAGTCAAAGTATCGCATACCCAGCAGAAGATGCAAGAGAAATCAGTCTGCAGATCCTTTCACGCAGTACCATATGGGAGCTCTGGCTACAGAGTCATTCACCATTAAATGTTGACCTATAGTATGTATGTAGTATTTATGTGTTCAGAAAGTATCTCTCCGATAAAGACTGCATCATGTCTGTTAGTAAAGACTACACATGGCAAGTATGCTAATTGCACCCATCATACAGGAGCTTTGGCTACAGAGTGTCTCCCTGGCGAGCTTATACAGCCAGCACTAGCTCTTACACGCTCCTACAATAATCATGTTACTATGAGAAGTCACCTAACATGTGCCTTTGGGGTCAATTAGACCCCAGGGTAGGTGTGAGAGCTAGAAAGACGGTTATTGGTGTCAGACCACTGCAAATCACAAGGGACACTTTGGGCCGTGAAAGCCTCGGGCCTTACTGAAGAGCCATTGTGTGCTCTGTCCAGTGACTGCACCCTGCTTTTGACCTTTGTGTCACAGCATTAGCATCTCAAAGTACTGGCTTCCTTTATGCGAGTCCCCCATGGTTTCTGCTTTCATGATCCTGTTCAACTTTGATGGGGACCACTGTTGGCCAGACAAAGGTGAATCCTACCTTGATGGGACCTCCACTGGCTATTTCAAACACAGGTTGATGCTGCTTTGATGGCACTGCAGTTGACCATTTCACACACGGGTGGACATTGCTTCAATGGTACTGTAGTTGCCCATTTCAGACACAAGTGGATGCTGCTTTGATGGCACTGCGGTTGCCCATTTTAGACACAGGTAGACGCTGCTTTGATGGCACTGCGGTTGCCCATTTCAGACATAGGTGGACGCTGCTTTGATGGCACTGCGGTTGCCCATTTTAGACACAGGTGGACGCTGCTTTGATCGCACTGCGGTTGCCCATTTCAGACACAGGTGGATGCTGCTTTGATGGCACTGTGGCTGCCCATTTCAGAAACAGTAAAGCATTTTCTAACTGAAGGCTAGGAAATGAGATGGATAGTTTGTGCCCTCACCCCATGCACTAGGCTGTTTGGAAATCTCTGTGATTGATCATGACATGCATACAATGCAAGCTTGATGTCCGAGAAGGGGGTCTTCTTGCAAAGAAACACCTTGTCACTTACATACTCGTATACCCACGCAATTATAAGTTTGCCGAAGCAACAGGTGACAGTATCTGTGGTTGCTACAGTTACTGCAATTTGTACATAGTTGACCTCTTCTGCAGTGCTGCTTTTTATAGCAGCAAGAAAATGTTTCCACAATCTTTATCTATTGATAAAAGTAAACCTTAGGATTTTCTTTGAAATGTACACACTAAGTCGCTGTTGACTGCCCATTTTGTATTTTCAGGTACCTTAAGCGAAGACCCACACTCCCCCAAGAGTCAGTGGCCCACCCCGGACCTCTGCCCGGCGTGCCACGAGGAACTGAAGGGCCTTCACATCTGGAATGAGGAACGTGTCCTGGACTTCTTAAAGCAACACTTTGGAGCCTCTAACATTTCCCCACAGTATGCCATGGGCTATGGCGGTCTGGAGCCACTGCCGGGCCAGAGCGGAAACGCAGGCGAGCAGCGGCCACCGCCTGACCGGACGGACACACCCGTCCTGAGGCTCAGCCCCGCCATGCGTGGAGAGGTGCATGCGGACACCCAGCCAAAACCCAAGCCCAGCATGACCTTCCTTGTCCTTGGCTTCTCCAGTTTGGACATGAGTCTCTGCGTGTTCCTCTACACACTCTCCTGTGTTTTCCTCATGGTCGTTTTCTTCTTCTTTCGCATGCGGTCCAAGCGGTGGAAGCTGAAGCACAGCCGTCTTTACGTATAGCACACAGTCCAGGAAGCTGGGAGACCGGGACCCCGCCCTCTCTCATTTTTTTAACCAAATGTAGCAGCTGAAGCGGATTTCAGTATAAGTGAGCGAGACTTGACGGGTTTTCCAGAAGCTACAGCAGGATACCTCATAACCCCTCCTGTAGTCACAGTTTTAGTTGAGTCAGGAACATTTCAGTACACTGCGAATGTTTGATTCAGAGGGACATAAATATGGGAAGTGGAAAATGAATCATTTTGAAGAATATTATATGAGAATCTCATATTTGTGATGAAATTTTAAATTGTAGTAATTAGACCATGCCCCTCATTACAGCATCTTCTTCCTTTTTGGTTTTCTTTTTCCGCCAGTTGCTCTAACAGTTTGACCACTCCACAACATCATTTTGTTTATTTTATATATGTTCCATATGAATTCCAGAAATTTCTCTTGAGCCATTAGTAGTATGATTATCTATTAGGGCATTAAGATAATTTGTCCACATTTACAACAGAATATGTGAGGTTTAAGGTTCAGGCTGACCTGTGCTGCAGATAAAAAGCCCTTAAATGGCTGAGATCTGATAGGCCTCACGGAGCATGACGGTGTTCAGTTCGCAGTACCTTACTGTTCGTCCTAACCATTCAAAAGTTATAATGTGTTAATGGTTAATAATTTAAACCACTTGTCCATAAATTTAATTTTAGTGTTATTTTTTAACCTGTAGGCAGGATGGTGACTTTGTGGGTAGCACTTTTACCTCTCATCTCCAGGACTGGGTTTGAATCCCACATGGATTTTGTGTTTGTGGAGTGTGTATGTTCTCCCTATTTCACATGAGTTTTCTCCTGCAGTCCAAAGACAGCAGTTAGTCTAGTCACTGTCTTCATATTGGCTGTAGTGTGAGTGTGTTGCAGGTATGTGCCTGGCGTCCCATCCAGAACTGGCACCCCTTCCAGGTATACCCCATACCTGGTGTGCTATCCTGACTGGGGTAGTCTCCGGGCCCCTTATGACTCTGTCCAAGATAAGGAATTGAATGATGGATGAATGGATGGATGGATCAACATGTTTTTAAAAACATTTGCAGATGTTATTTAAAGCTTGCAATGCAAAACAAAATCTAGCTTAAGTGAACTTCAATATCTCTGATCTGGCTGCCTTATGAGTATACTTATTTTTATAAGAAGACTTCTTTATGACGAGATAAGGAATATTTTGGGAAGTGTAATTTGTATTTAAGGTACAGCGGCTATTCCGGTGATAAAATGAAGTTTGCAAATATTGCCGCTGCTGTCTGGAGGTCTCTGCTGCTTTGGTTTAATCCATCATACTGAAGTGTGTGTGTGTTTGTTTTTTTTGTTTTGTAACCACGCCTGAGTGTGTGCATCATCAAGAACTGTTACAGCGGTTACGCTAAGTTTCTTTTAGTTTTAAAATAATGATTCAAAACTGCCACCTCTGAACAGGCCTGAACTTGGATCCAATTCTAAGAACCTGGTTTGGATAGAGAGTTATTTCAAGCATTCTGGAGAGTCATTTCCTTTTTTTTTTTTCAAATGGCATTTGCATATTTGTTAACATGGCAGGACCAGTCTTTTCTCAGATAGAACACTAGAAACATTGAAAATAATTTCTGCAGGCAAAGCCATAAGTCAGGTCTTCAGTTCTCAATCAAGGTGCATTTAAATATAGTATTTATTCCATTTTTTTTAATAAGCAAGAAGGCTTTTTTTATCAATATTTAAAAAATTATAGTAAGTGAATTAAGTTAGTAAATTGAATGAAATTTCATTTAAATTGTCCTACAATTATTTTAAAATTAAAGAAAATAATGTATTTTAGACATTGGCAGTGTCATGCCTGAACAGCTCTCCAGGCTTGGCGTCTGCGTTTTGGTGTGACTGCAGAGAAATTTTAGGAAGTTTAATTTAAGGTGCTAGTTTAAATGTGTACCTTTTTTCTGTAGGAGGAATGGTTTTATTTCTGACCTTGTACTTTAAGCCAGTGCTAAATATTACACTGGCTACTTTTTCGCACATGTGAATCTTCATTACTTTGCATTAAAGGGTATGGCATAAGCAGCACAGACCTGCCCCGCGGTCAGCTTCCTCTGGAGCTCTATGTTAATTTGGTTGTTTCTAAGAGGAGAATAAAGCAGATTTCCTTTCCCGGTGGTTGTAAGGTGGCCTTTTTGGAGCTGCTTCAAGTTACCTGCTTTGAGTAGGATCTTTTTTTTTTTTTTTTTGTAATTTATTTTTCATTAAAATAATTTGGCCATTCTTTCTGTACAGTTGTTCCTATTTCAGTGGACTTCTAGGATTTTTGTATAAAATTGATGTGTAATTACTGTGATTTGGAAATTAAACCTTGCAAGTGTGTCTGGTCTCGTCTGTCCTTTCAAACCAATGCACAACAAACTGATGCATCTTTCCATGTATTTATAATGTTTTTATCTTATTGCTGGCTAGTCACCAGAGAAAATTTATAGAGGTTTCTGTTTATCCATATCTATTAGATGACATTTATAATAAATTTCACTTTTTATGGAGGAGTAAAAATGCAGCATTAGTCATAGCAGGCGACTGGAGACGTCAAGGCATGCTGGGTTTTGATCATCTTCATATTCAGGGTTACATTTTCCAATATTCAATGATCTTGGCGAATAACAAACAAGATAACGAACAATGTAGGTAAAGAACAAGTGAGTTTTGTGAATGTTTTCCAAAAGCCTTCGATATCTGAGATTTAATGAGCGAACTTAAAGGAGTTCTTTGTTTGGCCTTCCCACATCCGTGTGAGAAAAGGGCCGACTGTGAATAACAGGAAGATCGATTCCACACATTTCAGTTGTCAGATATGTTAGGCTTATACTATTGTCATACATATTCAAATGTAAAAAAAGCACAAAAAATTAAGACCAAAATAACCTATTAGTTGAAAACATATCAATGGGTTCAATACGTGATGTGACTTCCTTGCAAAAACAGAACAACGGCAAGCAGCAATAGGAAGCAAAACTCCTCAAGAGAAAGGTTAAAACCATTTATAGAGCACATGGCCAACAAATTTTAATACAATAATTACTGCAACGTTTATGCAGCATTTAGGGGTAATCTAGACTCCCATTGACTTGCATCTTCCACATGCCCACAGCACGCTCTACGTGTGTGTTCTTTGGTGTGCGGTGTTATACCTCTCCTCAGCCACAGTTTGAGGATTCCACACTGAAGTCAGAAGGTATTTACGAAGAGGATACTTGCTACCTCCCTGTATCCAGCCTCCAGCAAGCACACCATCCTTCACCATCTGATACACTGCAGAGCTGGGTATAAACATCATGTGTACTACCAGGCAGCCTGACCATGAAATGTTGCGGGACCCTTTCCGGATCTTCCAGTATGTCAAAACATGCACCAATTCAGATCAAGGTCACTCTATGCTATCAGTATAATAACTGTCAACGCAGTAATGTCCAACTCTTACTCTGCTGCAAAAGCTCCTGGCTGCATTATACAAGCTGCCGTACTAACAGTAATGGCAGCCTGGTAATTGGAGACTGTTGTTTTATAGGCTCGAATTTGTTTGTTGGATTTTCATTTGAAATATTTCACAGATTTTATCCGCAGTAACATACTAGGTTTTGTTAATGTACAATTAACGGTTTGCTTTAATCACTTTTTTTTCAGATTAGTTTAGATTACTTTATCTCATACTTGGATTCAAACGCATGCTGTTCCAAAATGTTGCTAGAACGCCCAGGTTCAAGTTGCCAGAATGTCTGTAAAAAATCCTTGATGGCTGCATATCACCTGGACGTTTAGCATGAGAACTCTTTTGGTCAGATGCAATTGGGGTTCAAGAGGCTTGGACATTGCTGTAAGTAAGGGCTGATTAACCTCTCCCCTTTAAATGATGTGGCTGAATACATAGCAAGATTGACTGCTTAGCTCATCATGTAGGCATACCAAGGTTGTGCAAAATGCAGAATTTGAATTTTAATTGTCCACACCCTTAGGTAGGCCAACTCAAATTGTACAGGTGTTAAAGCTACAAAGAACCATTCTGCGCTAAATTAATAACCCACATTATTATGTTATACTGCAACATTTACTAATTATTATTATTATTATTATGTTGTTGTTGTTGCTGTTCAAAAAGAGATGATGTGATTTTGTGATCTAGGCCTATCTGTCTCTGTTAGAGAACAGGCCTAGCAAGCAAAAGTTCTATAAAGAACGAAGTAGAAAATGACGAGTGGGTCGTCTCACTCATTAATTTACGAACTACTTTAGTTACGAAGGGTTTCAGGAAACACTCGCTAAATAGCTAATGTTCTTAAGTTGGACTATGAGATAACGGAGTATTTGGCGTCACAAAGTTTCAAAAGGGTCTGCAGACGCTGGTAGAGTGGAGCTCGACCGGAAATACGTCACCTCCACCGGAAACACGTGATATAATAATATATATTATCTATTACATATGCATATGCATACTATATTACATATATTATTATATTATATATTATTATTATGTTATATATATAATATAATATCATGTAATAATATTTTCGGTGGAGCTCCACTCTACGGGCGTCTGCAGCTAGACCCTTCTCCTAAGATTTGGGGAAACGCGGGAAATACTGTGTAGTATTTGCTTTACGGCAAAAACATGCATAAACGTGAAATCAAAGACCACATCTCCAAAGCGGCAATATTAGCTAATTCTAGTTAAATTAGCTTCAAGTAATATAAGTTAAAATAAATTAAATGAATATAAATTAAATCACCATATTGCTAAAATATGCCTAGGCCTATATTTCGCTAAAATGCGTAATATACACAAAGTTCACATTTCATCGCATAACATCGCAAGGAAGGTTCGGTTCATTTGTTGTGTTCCGTTTCACAACATGTCAACAAAGGTGTGTAAATACCTGTAGGCCTATACGGGTATACAGTGTATTTGTAAGATTTCAACAACTTTTTAGAGATTAAACACTTAATTGGCATATAACATGGGTTGAGTTGGTAGTCATGATCAGTTAAAATAATCTAAGAATATGTAGGAATGTTTAAGAATCGTTACATATGCTCTGTATAGGCCTACTGTATATTATCCGTTAAACATCTACAGACAAGGCAATTTAGCTGATTTGTTGAATTTCAACTACGTTGTTGAAATGTTATAAATGTAGGCGGACTATCCAAATAGAATGTTACCATTAAAATCTCCTCTGATAATCGTACAAAGTCATACATGTAATGCAACAATATATCTCCGAGATGTTGGAAGGAAGATTCTGGGAAAAGTAGGTTTAATAGAGGCTAAGCATTGCAGCAAAGAAACTAATCGTGTAGTAAAATGGTAGAATAGTCCGTAAAACGGAAAAACCTATTAACTTCTAACACAGATAATGTTTGTGATGTCACGTCATAAACGTGAATAGTTTCCCCCATTATTATTATAATTATTATTTTTGTTGTTCGTGTGGCGTCTCAAATAATCTTCAGGTAGGCTGTAACGTTTTTAATGAAAGCCTTGTAGCCTATATATATAATCCTATTTGTAAAAAGTTACAGTATGGCGTTCCTAAGTGCCATGGCCACAAACAAAAACAGAACAATTGGGCACCCACTAATTTTACGTCTTAAGTGAAAAACAGAAATACAAAAGAAGTACAAACCGGTTCTCTCTTCGTATTGTTTCTTCGTTCGGTTCTTGCATACGTCTGGTTCCAAGCAATGTCGCTTTGTAAACGCCCTACAAATGTAAAGTCGCAATACTTGGATGTCCAGACAAACAAATAATCATGATTTTTGATTATGGTTGCTGACATGCGTTGGGCTTTTCCGTTAGCATGCCTTAAATATAATTAATTACTGCCTGTATTTGAAATAATTACTGCAAGTTTCAGGGTAAATTATATAAAACAATGCAATTCAATACCTAAAGTATGTTGTGGGCTGTTGTTAAACGTCTGAAATTTTTGATACCTAAAATGCATAATTGCTATAACTTACACTTTTCCTGTATTCATGGTCACTAAACACCCGTACACACATATATTTAGATTTTCATTATAAAAATGCTATTTGCAAATTCAGTCAGAAAATCTGTCAGTTCTGCAATTACTTTGCAAATACTGTATTGCATTAATGTTGAATTATATTTTAATAAATTGTTTAGTTCAAAGTTCTTTTTTAACATGAGTGATTACATGAGACATCTTATATAACACAGGATTTTTTTATCATGAATAAAACTACTCGAGTCTGAAGCGACAATCTGTGTAGTAAAGGGGGAAAACGCTGGCTCAAATTTTTCGTAGACTCAGACATGCAAAACACGCTGATGGAAAATCCTGACGCAAGACTGTTTGTATTAAAGAAAATGTTATATATACGCTCTCAGTGTCTCATTAGCACATTTGACAGTGTGACCAATGCTGCGGGACCCTTCCAGATCTTCTAGCATGTTAATACGTGCACCAATCCAGATCTAGGTCACTCGACGCTATCAATATAACTGTCAACGCACAAATGTCCAACTCTTACTCTCTGCTACAAAAGCTAGTGGTTGCATTGTACAGCCTGTCGTACTGAAAGAAATTGCAGCCTGGCAATTGGAGACTTGTGTTTTATAGGAAAGAATTTGTTTGTTGATTTTCATTCGAAATATTTCACAGATCTTATCCGCAATAACGTACTAGGTTTTCTTATTGTACAATTAAGGGTTTGCTTTAATCACTTTTTCTCCAATAATGTAGATTTTTTTATACTTATACTTGGATTCAAACGCATGCTTTTCCAGAATGTTGCTTGAACATCCAGGATCAAGTTGCCATAATCATGAACATTTCTCTAGATACGGCGCGATTCAAGGTAAGTATTTGCATCAAAAATCGTTACCGTAATTTTAAATTGCCTTCTTTTCAAGAAAAAAGACGAATCTGGATTTCCATACTTTACGATAACGCTATTGTTAATGAAATTACTTCTATAATTACACTCCAACATTAAAAACTCTCTCATGATTGAGTTTATCGTACATAACAATTGTTTCATTCAAAGGTATATTTACGAAAAGCTTTCATAAAAAGCTGTACGGGTGAATTTCTTCAATAGAACTGAACGCCGCAGAACAGAATTTCTGCAGAGAAAAGAAAATATAATGTGCTTTTTAAATCAGTCGAATAACATATCCATGTAGATTTGTAGAATGCTGAGGTTGCACAAATACAGCAAAGTGATGGTCTGTTTTGAGTGCATCTTGCTTGGGGTAGACGCTGTGAATATATAATGGCAGCATTATAAGTAAATGGTCCGAACAGATGTTAAGCGCGTGCTGTCATTTCACACCATCATTCATAGATGTCAGTAGACCACCAAAGGTGCCCAAACTGTGAACACCGAGCAATTCCTACTCCAACAGCGGCACCTTGACTCCCTCCTCTTCTCCGAAGGTTACCAGTTCGTATCCCAGGTCATATTCTGTCATCAGTAAGCGAATTATTTAGTCTTACCTGCTCCCAGTGAAATATTCACTATAGTAGGCCTATAAATGGGCAACACGAATCAGTACAGACATAAGCTAATAACATCGATTCCAAATATAATTTTACCATTTACATTATTGCGGCAGGGAAAGTCGTGTAGATTCACTGATTACGGCTTACGTCGTTTTCACTTTTCCCTTTTGATGTTTTCACAATGCCTTCAGGTGCAACACCTGCCAAGGAAACGGAAGGTTGTTGAGTTGCTCGCAACAGGTTACTGTAGGTATACGTCCATGTATTTTTGCACCCACCGAAGCTTTCTTTTTTGAGTTCGTTTGCCTTTTTCATTTACCTCTGGTATCATTTAACAAAAATACAGAGAAAGCAGTAGGAGAGTGAGTTATACCGCCCGGTTACGCGTGCTTATTTACGCGGTACCTTTCATCCACGACCATAGACGTAGCTCGTTTTATTCCATTAGTGTCACCTGACCCTTCGAAAGTGCGCGATCAATACGACATAAAAAATATCATTAAAGCTTAAAAGTAAGAAAAACATTGAAGCATCGGGCACCTTTCACCAAAATGCGTTTGATATACTCTGAAAACGCAAGGAAATGGGACATTGATTTTGAATTCATCAGAGGACCAGTCAATGGCGGTACTACGGTTGATTTCCCCAGGCGCTCTTTTCGCTAAATTTCACTGTCAATAAAATGTGTCTGGCACTTACATTTCTATTGAGCGTCCTGTATTTCGTAAACTAAACAGTTGTCTCTTAGAAATGACGCGTGAAGTTTCAGCGTAAGATTTGAACAGTATTCGAATACACATATATTGAATGACAAAGGTGATGGCTTTTTAAAAGTTTGATTATAAGGTTACATATATATTATGCATTTCAGATATAATATTTAAGCGTAGACCTATCTAATTTTTTAGACTAAGATTTTACATTTGGAAATATTAACAAGTAATTAAGAAATTATCAGAAATAAATAGATCTATTCAGAACAAGAAACCATAAAATTTACATAACACAACCTCAACAATAAAAGATAACATGGAGAAACCATGAATTACTTTTTTTGCGCTGTCATAACCAAAGTCCATGGTCTTTTTGTGACGTTTGTCATTTGTATCTATAAGTATAGGTCAATTGTGATTATTATTATTTATTTTACTGAACGTTATTTTTATTATAAACATTCGTATTATATGTATCTTACTTGACATTTGAGTTGTATTTACTATTAATATAAAACCCAGATAAATATTTTTTCAGTCCGTTATTATTACATATGCAACTTGCTAG
>JAODLD010000046.1:18208700-18237377 GCA_026781065.1 Mormyrops boulengeri
TGTTTATTTTGTTTGAGATAAAATAATAGTGTTTTTGTTAAATATTTTTTTTTATATTTGTTATATATATATATATATATATATATATATATATATACATATATATATGTATACACATATATACACACATATATGTAAATATATACGTATATATATAGCTATAACAGGCTTTCAGTTATTTACTGATAAATGTAAATAAATATTTACATGTATGCAGTATGTATTCCATATGTAAAGTTTTTATAAGCATGTATTTTATACATGGCTATTTTTGATTGTTAGGTCACATGCATAGGTTATAGGTTAAAGTTATTTATGTCACGCATGCTGCTACTACATTTTAATGTACTTGTGTATTTCATTTGCACAATGACAAATAAAACTCCTTGATCCTTGATTTTGGATCATCTCATCCCCGATGGCAACCTGACCGCACCAGATTAAGGATTACCTTTCAGTTAATTACATGTAAAACAAATGCTTCTGGGAGGCCAAGGCCACGGTGACACTGTTGTTAATGCTCTATCTGACTGTTTTAGTTTCCCACTTCGGATAAAATGTATCCGTAATAATAAATCACAGCTTGCTATGAAAATCCTGAGATACCATAAAACAGCACTATTAAATGTGTTGCGCATATCTAAAAGAAGGTCAGCGTATTTTTAAAAGCACTCTTTCTGTGTACTGATGTGTTATAGTACATAGTATAGTAAAATAATATCATTTAATCATTTTCTATTCATTCATTCATTTATTCATCAATCCATCTTGCGACTGCTAATCTTGGTCAAGGCCCAGACGGGGGGGGCAGCCTGGAACCTGTCCTAGGCAACACAGGGCACAAAGCTGGGGTGCCCATGGGATGCCAGTCTAATCATTTCCCTGTAATGTAATTGCTTTGATAATTAAAATAAATGCTTACATAAACATTTTTATCATCATTTTAAGTATGAATAATTTATTCATAATTATTCACTTATTAAGTTCGAATAAAAGAATATAAACACTGAATTATCTATTGTGTTTTAAAATGAAAGGAAGCAGGCAGAAGAAAGTACCAGAGTTTTCCTCGTTATTGGAGTTATTTTAAGTACTTGGTTGATTGCTTGACTGATTCACTTAGTTACATATAACTTATACTCTGCAATTATGTATAATCTTAATATACCTTTAATATTTATATGATGAAATATTTGCCAATATTCATCCAGATAGTCCATTACTTTTATTCTGTGCCTGTGAGAAGGTTCTTGGGAAATGTATGCCCGGCGCTTACCTGAGGAATATTGTGCTATTTAAGGTCTGGTTCCAAAACAGACGAGCAAAGGAGAAGAGACTGAAAAAGGATGCCGGTCGACATAGGTGGGGGCAGTACTTCCGTAGCATGAAGCGACCCCGGGCCAGCAACACCAAGTCAGACAAAGACAATGTTCAGGAGGAGGGCATGGACAGCGATGCCGAGGTCTCCTTTACAGGTACTGCAGGAACACGGCCTTGCATAGAGAAGGGAAAACCATTAATACTCAGAGATACCAGGATAATCACTCAATAGACAAATACCTTCATATTG
Source organism: Mormyrops boulengeri (assembly GCA_026781065.1). Taxonomy (NCBI): domain Eukaryota; kingdom Metazoa; phylum Chordata; class Actinopteri; order Osteoglossiformes; family Mormyridae; genus Mormyrops; species Mormyrops boulengeri. The sequence goes on from JAODLD010000046.1 coordinate 18,210,271, forward strand.
TAACTAGCTATGTAAAAATCATCATTGTCACACTCATTGTGTTAAAAAGGGAAATAAGTCGAAATTTTGCACTTGTTTTCTTATCCTTAGATGAACCATCGATGGCAGACATTGGTCTTTCCGATGGGATCTATAGAGGAATGAGCGAGACATCGCCGGTTATGGAAAGGCAGGGAGGTAGCCTCAGTCCATCCCCCGTACAGCATGGGCTGATTCCGAAACACAGCAGCCCCTACGGTCCCCCCCAGTCCCCAGGATCCACGCGGCCTCTGCTGGGACAGCAGCCACTCGTGTGCAGCTTGGGCTACCCCGAAGCAGCGATGTCCATCCTGATCTCAGGCATGCGTGTCAATGGGGGCGGAAATGGCCCCACTTCAGACCTGTCCACAGGCAGCAGCGGTAGCTACCCAGACTTCCCTGCAAGTCCAGCCTCCTGGCTGGATGAAGTAGAGCATAATCAGTTCTGACTGGTCTACAGGAGGATAGCACTGCTCATTTAAAATGAGGTTTTTCGCCCACTTTTACAGAAGGTGGCGATTTTTGGAGACACATGGCATTCAAGTACCTTGGATTATTATTTCAGAGATGGTGTTAGGGGTCTCCATGTGTTCTTTTGGGCTCCATATATCAATGCTTAGTGTTTTATAACTGCTCATCGTCAAACCCTGAGCAGAACAGTGTTTATGTGGAAGGCCCTTCTAATACGAGCATCATATGAAGAAACTTACTTAAACTTTTTTACAAAAAAGAACAGGTTGCTGCTGTCTACATCACATGACCCTCAATCACTTCTGATGTTCATCTGCCAATGGTAGCTGCAAAGAGAGCTCTTTAGAATGCTCATCCATCCATGCAGTATCATAACCGCTCAATCCCTACTGGGGTCACAGAGCCCACCCCGGGAGCAACAGGCACAGGCGGGAACCAACACACCGCAGGGTGCACAGACTCACGGGGCCCACTGAGACACGCCAATCAGCCTACCCCGCACATTTTTTGGACTGTTGGAGGAAACCGGAGCTCCTGCCAAAAACCCACAGGAACACAGGGAGGGTGTGCGAACTCCACATAGAAAGGACGCAGGATCCAACCCAGGACCTTCTTGCTGTGAGGCAGCAGTGCTAGCCATTGCACCACTGTGATGCCCGCTTTGAACGCTCAATTTTTGGAAATGATTATTCAAAAGTTATTTTCTTATAAAATACGATGTCATCACTCATTATTTACATGCATTAATAGTGAAACTTGTGATGATTAGTATTAGAGGGAGAACCTGGAAATGTCAAGTTTGCCTTTGCGGTCAGATGAATTTCAGCTTTTTTTCAGTAAAGTGTCACTTTACTGACACCCCTGAGCATGGCTGTGCTATGGCATTGAATTAAAATGGCTCTCATGGGTTTTGGCTGATGTCACTTCCTGTTTGTGTTGTCTGTTTTCCTCTGTTGTTCCTGTGATACATTGCAGTATTAGTATTAGAGAGTCTTTCAGGGGCAGGCTGTTGCCGAATGTCTATTTATTGCAGATTTCCACTGTAAAGATCTCTGTTTTAACAGATTTCTGGAAAATAACTTGAACAAAGGTACGCAGAGTGGTACATGTGATTAATCAAAAGGTAGATCATTTACAAAGCTATTTTCTTATGTAATAATTGTGTGCATTTCTATGTCATCATATTTTGTTTGTTATGTGATGCTGAAACAATCTGGGATTGTTCATTGTCAGTGTTTGTTTTGTGAATGATGTTGTGTGGATTTTATTTATTAATCAGAAAGTTAAATAATACTTGAATAAATACAACAGAGAAATCATAAGGCCACTTCTTCTGACTGCCTGTCCTTGAACACATTTTTACTAATACAGATTTGATTAGATAGCTCCTTTAAAGACCATTTACATTTCAGTGAAAATGTGCATTTTGGCTATAAAGCCACTTAATTGCTAATAAAGTGTCCAGAAACAATATTGATGTTTAAATCTTCCAGCTGAGACCAAATTAACAATAAAAGAGAAATGCCATTTCTGTTTGCCAAAATCATATTTGATTGCATGTGCTGAATGTCAGATGGAAAAGAAAGATTTAATAAGCTTGCTGCATTTCCTAAAAATTTTAGTAGAGAAAGACCTTCACAGAGGCAGGCAGATTGTTAGTTTGTTTACTTGTTCTCCAGTTTGTGTTGTTTAACAACTTAAAATGTGACTTTTAAAATTATTTTCTCATTTATATTTTAGCTGTGTGGCCTCTGTTGACCTGGTATTGCAACCTGTTCAGCAATTTTCGATATGGGCCTGCTTTGGCTATGCTAGTTAATATGTGCGCTGGGTGATGCCCATCTTCTAGGAGCGCTATTCCTTTCCTGAGGGCTGAAAAGCAGGCGCGTCTTCGGAATTTCATTTTACATTTCCAACAGACCACTTCATGGTACGACTATTTGTTTAGTGTGAAACCTAAACGAGACAAATAGAGAAGGTACAGCTTGACCACATTAACACACTGGTAACAGAGTATCATTACTTAACTTACTAGTTATTCTTGAAAAAATTGTCATGGGAAACAGACTGAACCAGCCGAAATACTGTCATGATTACAGATTCACTATAAATTATACCAGATACCAGATAAACTCTGCAAGTAGCGGGATGAGTAATATCCAAAAGCATGTAAATTTCTGTGGTTACTGTATTAGCATTTGCACCTGCTTAAAATGTCTAAAGCAACAAATAGAGCGGTATAGTTAAAACACCACATCAGTTCTAACAAAGATAATGGCATTGTGTTGGCAGGAATACCAATTAAACTATATAAGAGTTTTAACAACTTTACTGCTTGAAATGGTATTTCTGTAAATAGCTTTTACAGAAAAAAACAAAACTTACAGATTAAATATTCCCTGCATGCAATCTCACACTCTCCAGCAGGTATTCTCTGTGAACAGCTAAGGCGTATGACCACTAATAGATATTTTTGGAGAAACAGGTTAAACAATTAAAGCTCTGCATTGATCACAACCATCCATCTCTCTTACCTCAATATTGCATAGCGTCATGTCCAGTATAGGGTCAGAGCATTAACCTGGAGCTTGTCCCAGGAGACTCAGGCCACTAGGTAAGGACAGTCATGCTTTTCAATATATGCTGCTGTGTCCGTCACCATCACTGGCCAGGGAAATAGCTGAAAATAAAAATATGGTGTCTATATCTACAAGAAGAGTGCGATATTGAAATTGTGTTGAAGTACTTCTTGGGTTCCTCTTCCAGCATAACCCTGCATATAGCCATGGTGTCATCTGGCTGGTGTAAATCACCACTGACAACTACACCTCCCCCGGAGCACCACACGTTACACCAACAATTCAGGGGTAACGGAGCAGCCAAAAGCCCACGTCCTAATCCGGTGGTTCAGGGTAGACATGTTTCTGAGAGGAAGCGAGTAGCAATGATTAACAAACAGTCAATTTACCACAAGCGCCGCATGCTGACCAGCAGCTTCTGGTGGTGTTTTGGACTGGGCAGATGCAATCCTTTAGGTCTAAAAGGGAGTGTTTGGGATGGCAAGACACCCAGGTTCCATCTGAGACAAAAGACTTTGGATGGATACATTTTGCTGAGGATAAAGTTTATGCGTTTGCTATGTAGACTGTGGACTTTATGTGTCACATTTTTCATGCAACAATGTTAAGTTGTGACGCTACATTAATGTAGATTTGGGTAAAGAGCTTTGGTGACCTATTTGGACATTTTAATCACTAGATATTTTGTGATGAAATATGAATTTGCTTCTTATATGTTACAATTCACAGAATTATAAGGTGTAAAGTATGACAAATTATTGTGGTGGGATGTCGTTTTCTGAAGCAAATTAAGAACTTTTTTCAAAGGAAATAATTACACTAGTCATTTAAACAATGAATAATGAGCTGACATATTAAAATAAAGAAGCATATTTTAAAATAATATCGTATTTTGAAAAAAAGAATCTGAAATGCTTAACTTTGTTGACCTTGGAAAAAAGATTCTCTACACTTAAAAAACGGTGAGACTTCTAAACTTTTCTTAAACTAGTGTTAACTCAGACATAGATTATCTTTACCGTGGTCCTGAAGTGCCAAACTATGGAGGCCCGTTTTACCTGGAGTAAAAAAAAAACATGCATTTATGTCAGAATTCTGACTTATTAAGTCACTAGCACTGCCTTCATTGCCTTGGTTTGAGTTATTCAGTTATTCTTGTGATGCCAGTGTTTACCTAGGACTTCTAGTAGCTTGAAAGACACAATTAACCAAAAGAAATTTTAAAATTATAAAATATAGTTTGCTCGATGTCACGATTGTTAGGGTCTGTAGCAGCTAATAATATAATAACTAACGTTAATGTAATAATTGACAATAAATTAATAATACATAACAAAAAAGGTATAATGTAATAATGTGATGTATTTTTGATTCAGAAATGTTAGTACAGTATGGTTACTTCTTTATTGGTGTTTATTACATTAGAACTGAAAAATTATAACGTTATTCGCAGTTATTACATTAACAGTAGGTATTACGTTGACGTTATTGGCGCTACGGGGTCTTGTAGGTCTATTGCACGAAGCATTAACGTTAGATGTGCGTGTACCACACCGTATTAGGCCAGAGATTAACATGTTAACATTTACAGGATAATTACAATGCAAGTTTCGATGTAGGCTACCATTCACACACACAACTGTAAATAATAGAATGCCTGGACAGAGCAGACCGCCATTGTAGCCTTCGCTGCTGAATGCTGCCGTACTGTACGCGGATTTACACTGAAGCGCTAGCAGGAGTGACGGCTCCGGCTGCTTGTTGGTTGTTAGAAAAGAACTCAGAATTACAAGAAATAAAGTAAGAATTATGAGAGAAAAAGTCATAATTTCTACTTAGTAAGTCAGAATTGTGAGATAAACGTGTGTTTTTTTCTACTCGAGATAGCGGACATGGGCTTCAATACCTAAGCAAAACGCATTAAGAAAATTTAAAAATTAACATACACAAAAGAAAAACTGGTGTTTTCGTTTTTTCTTTTCTCAATGTTTTGAGCTCCCTGTTCAGTAAGAATCAGTGAAATGTAGTGCAGTTTGGGTACGGAGACTTTCACGAGAGTGTTCCATGCAAATATTCTTTTTACAAAAAAATTCTTCCAGCTTATGTTTGTTTTTTTGCAGCTGGAATTTCTAGACAAGGTAATTCATTTTGAATTACAGGAAAAAATGAAATTAAGCTGGAAAGACATTATTGTGATTCATTCAGACGAAACTTAGAGGACTTAAGTGTTTTAATGCTTAAAACGTAGGAGAGAGTAGACTTAAGATTATGCAGGACATGCTGTCACGTGTCCCAAACTTCATTGTCACTCTTTTTTATTTCAGTGCAGCTTTAACAGCTCCCCTGGGTTCTCTGTCTGCCCCCTTATGTCCCCAGAGCACACAACCCCAGATGGCTCTCCTAACTGCCACACTTTTCAATTAAGCTGGGAGAAAAGACCATCCCTCCATCGGCAGCCGATAGCATGACAGAAAATGTGGGAGGGCCGTGAAGTCTTTTTCACTCATCTTTGGTTCAGATTTTTAGCTACATAATCAACAATGGAAACGATATAAATAATAATTATTAGTTATTATTGTATTTCAGTGGTATTATAAGTTTTTCAGTGGTTGGATTGTCTCTAATATATTGAATAAAGTTGGTTTAATTAGAATTGTGCTTATTTAATGTTACATGCATTAAGTATGATTACCCTGGTCCAGCATGGCTTGAAAAGGTTAACGTTTTTTCAAACAATTAACCCTTGTGATACGACTCGTTACACTTGAGGTATGGCTTTGTCACACTTCTGAATAACATGTCTAGACTTGGAGGTGGTGGCCAGAGGGACACAGCTCAGAAAAATGTTGCACGGAAGGGGAGCAATCGATCACTTTGTACACTCTCAGAAAAAAGGGTACAAATTTGTACCTTTGCCTGTCACTGGGGCTGTACCCTCAAGGGTCTGCCAATTGTACCCTTAGCTGTAGGTAATTGTGCCTTTTAAGGTACAGAAATGGATTCTGAGGAACATTTCTGTACCATCGATGATACATTGATCCTGTTTGTACCTCCGGGATGTTCCTTATAAAGTTATAAAGATTACCTTCACAGAATATTAAACATACTAAATATATTTAAAAACTTCAAATTTGTATATGCAAATAGTCAAATATGAGACCTTATTTTTCAACTGCAGCATGTCAACACATACGTTTCAAATGTAATAACTACCTTTATACTGGTCTGTAATCATCCCCGCCTGCAGTCTGTCATCCATTGATTTAAGCTCATTCTGGTCGATGCATTTTTTTTGCTCAGTCTAGGGTTTGGTCAAGTTCACTTGCCCTTGTTTAGAAGTTTGATGTTTTAGCTGTACAGTGATCCCCCCGCTATATCGCGATTCAGCCATTGCGTCCCCGCTATATCGTGGATTTTTCCCCGACGCATCACAGTTCTCTGCGATGTGTGTATATACATTACATATTATTATTATTATCATTATTATTATTATTATGTTACTCATATCCTTAGCCCGACATCCACATATCATATGTGTTTACAAAGTGTGTTTTAATAAGTGTACATGTAGTTAAAGCGCGTGGGAGGGGCTTAAACTATATAAAAAATGTTTATTTATATGGTCTTTCTATATCGCGGATTTTCACCTGATGGGTCTGGAACGTAACTTCTGCAATAGGCGGGGGATCACTATACTTAGCTTGGTGAAGTGGGTTTGGTGCTGGTTGGACCTTTGGATCTATAATCTCATCCTTAGTTACTCCTATGTGAGTCCAGTCCAGCCCTGTCAGCAGTGGAGACTCAGAAACCAACCTATAGAGGAGGAAGGTCTGAGAGACAGGAGACATGCCATCGCATGTGCATGTCATCCTCAGTGGTTACACTAAAAAGAGCCCAGATCTTACCGTTTTGCTGGAAAACCATTGTTTTATTATAATTCATGTGACCCTGTTTGCCTTATCTTTAGGGTCGGATGAGACAAATCATCCATTAATCCTCCAGCCTAGAAATATTTATTGATTTATTAATATACCAGCAATCACATCATTTATCAAGGGATTGGACAAAAGAATGACATCCTGCTAGCCTGGAAGTACATATTATGGGATAAATTATGATTTATTGGCCTAATCTGTCGCTCAGACTATCAAATGACTGATCTTTTTGGGAATTTGTGTGTCACATGAAAGCAGGCTGACACATTTATTGCAAGATTTCAGAAGCCCTTTAATAGTGTTTCATGAGGTGTCATACTGTACCTTTTAGGTGATGGTTCTCCTGTTTGTCAAGAGCATGTATCCCTGTAGCTTCTCATTTGCATATTTTCATGTTTTGCATTCCATTTGAAGTAAGGATCTAAAAAGTAAAATATATGTTTTGTCAAGGCTTTCACTATATTAAAAGTTTACATAGGATCACAATGAACTCTCATTGTCTTAATGGAAACAGCACTCGCTGATAATCCTACACATGTATAAGGGAAAAACGTAAATAAAAGTGCAAGTGGAAAAGGTTCAAAGTGCATGACCTGGATCAAATTATTTATGTCCATATTAAGTGGATTGAATACATTGGTTATCAGTGACCTTGGTGTTAGAAACCTCATCCCACTATATCAGTCAGACAGGCAGTGGCACATCTCATGGTTTCTCCATGGCGATGTGTTGAGTGAGGCAGTAATGTGTGTGTGCATGTGGACAGCGTGGGGGAGATGCTTCATTTGCATGCCTTATGTAAATAAAGCCACACTAAGGGTATGTGAAGGACTCGAGCGGATTCAGCAGTATTCCCAGCAGCTTCAGAAGTGCTCTGATGTCAGGGCTGAAACTGAACTAACACAAATAGCAATGATCTTAGAAATGCTGACTTAATTGATGTTTGGCTTCATTAGGTTTTAGACATTTTTAATATTAGGCTGATGGATCTGATAAAAAGAAAAACTGATGCAGATTGTTATGCCTGACCTCTTGCTATTATGTCATGCTGCTTTACAGTTTTTTTATGCGTACCATAATTTATTGTTTTCATTCCATCCATTTTCAGATCAGATTTCAGATTTCTCCTGATGAGGCTCATGGTAGCAGTAGGCTGAGCAGGTCAGACCAGACCTCTCCCTCCAGGGCCAGCGGCGCTATCTCGTTCTGGGGGATCCTCAGATGTTCCAAGGCCAGCTGGGAGATCGAGCCCCTCCAGCATATCTTGGGTCTGCCCCACAGCCTTTTGTCTACACAATCCTTAAAATGTTTGAAGGAGCTTGGCTGATTCCTTTCAATCAGTTGGATCAGCAGCTCTATTCTGAGGTCCCTGCAAAACTCAATCTCTCCTTACCCTGTCATGGAAACATCATTCCAGCCATTTGTTCTCCCTGGCATTACCTACAGCTTATGATTATAGGTGAGGACAGGGACCCATAAAGTGCCAGCCTTGTCTGGGGTTGGCAAAGGGCAGTGTTGAGAAAGACACTAGGCAGAAACATATACATACTGTAGTAAAGCAGTATAAGATATCTCAAGCCAGAAACCAACTGCATATTCACCGCAGCACACCCTACTGTCCAACGAGTTGTTAGGATCACTTTGGGCAAGGTGTGGATCAAGGTGTCAGACCTTGGTTCCACCTGAGCCAAGGTGTGGACCATTCACAGGTGGTTGCCCTTCACATTTAAATTACCTGGGAAGGATCTCAAGACTGCATTATAGGTGGCTGACAATTGGTGTCTTAAGCCTTCACCTCTGTTCAGTGATGGTCGTTCCAACTGGACGTAGATGGCCTCTTTCACTCCTCTCTCAAACCATCTGTTTTCTCTGTCCAACATTTGTATCCTCAAACGAGTGTCCCTTCTCCTTTAGGTGCAGATGTACAGCTGAGGGACAGAAGGGACACTCCTTTTCAACTGGAACTGCGCCCTGAAGTTGGAATTCCGACTCGTGAAGTTGGAGGAATCCACAGAACCCCGACCTCAGAATTCAAGATGGCTGCGGACTTTACCAACAGAAGTTAAAGCTGTAGTTTTACACTGTTTATTAGCACTTATTGGGCAGTGGTGGCTTAATGGTTAGGGATGCGCACTTGTAATTGAAAGTTTGTAGGTTTGAATCCCAGATCTCTGAGGTACTCTATGCAAGGTACTGCAGAGAACACATTTCATTGTGTGCTGTGGTATATCATCACTGATTGCTTAATTCTAATTGCATCTTATTTGTGGCTCATTAAATAGGTTGTTCACACAGTACTGTCCAACTGTCATTTGTGGACGTATTGCTATGGTGTTTTTATACAGAAAATACTGCATAATATGTTGCTATGCATAATATGTTGCTAATTGATATTGCTAATAATGGCTAAAAATAAACCAGCCGAGAACTGGAGCTTGTTTCAGAAAGCAGGTTTTCTGGCTTAGCTGTTTAACTAGTTAGATTTAAAGCAGTCTGGGCTAAATGTAAGTGAACGAAGGTAAAGGCCATTTAAACTTGGGTAAATTAAATCCCAGTTATCTGGCTAAGTAAGAAATCCTGCTTTTTGAAACAGACCCCTGGTATTACTAAATGCCTTTCTGGATCGCAGTTAAGTCGTGCGTGACGTCATTCCCAGTTCCGAGTTCTGACGTCCAAGGTAAAGGGAACGCAGCATAAGTTTCAGTATCTTGGGCAGGTCTTCAGTGGCCCAATGGGAGATGAACTGCTGCAAGTACTAAGTCATGTATAGAAATGTGTATAGGGACATTGACTTCTATCAGATTGCAAACATACAAAATTAATATGCATAATAAAAATACAGAAATATACAGTGGATGCAAGCACTGGTCATTTTGTGTGCGTGTGTGTGTGTGTGTGTGTGTTTGTGTGTGTGTGTGTGTGGATTAGATTTATATTACATTGTGGGGACCAAATGTTCCCCATAATGTGATAAAAACCTAGTATTTTGATGTTGTGGGGACCATTTTTCAGGTCCCCACAAAGATCTGTGAATGCAATCAGAAAACAAAAAAAGTCAAAAGCCTCATAGTTTTGTTTGGTTACTTATGGTAACGGTTAGGGCTGGGTGGGGGTTAAGGTCGTCATGTTGGGATTAGAGTTTTCCCCATATAAATGAATGGAGAGTCCCCGCAAACATATAATTACAAACCTGTGTGTGTGTGTGTGTATGTGTATGTGTGTGTTTATTGTGACGGTATCGATCAGTTAGTCCAGCTGCCCCTGTGACCTGATCTCTGACCATTAAATAGTGACTGAATCTCAATCCAATACACTGCTGTGTCTCTTGGTTTGTGCCCACACCAGCTCCCTTCAACACCTTTGGCACCTGACTTGATCGATACAAAGTAACGCACTATTCCCGCTATGCAGAATGTCCATCTGCTTACGATTAGATTGGATGAAATGCTAGAATTTCACTCTTGTTGGCAGTACAACACACCAGCTACTTGAACAATAGCTTTAAAAAATTACTGTTATAAATACAGCCTTATGGTTTAAGAACATGACTGTGATGTAAGCGGAGGGGAGAGCTTATCTTTACAGCGTATAAAAGATTGACCTGATTCATGGCTGAAATTGATTGCAGATTTGTTAGTGCTAAAGGATAAAGCTGCTTGATCTTCTCAGTCTCCTTAGGGTTCAAAGGCTCAGCCCAGATGAACACCTCCAAGTTCAAAAGGAGGGGTCTGTGGAAGCTCCTGCTCACTGGAGAGCATCAAACACAAGCTTTCAGGCCAGACATATGAAAGAACACACAAACTGTGTTCATCTCATGACAGCAGAGGCTCATTGGCCCCTGGCCTATTTGAGTTGTCGGGGGGGGCTACTTTTTCTTCTATTGTATAGTTGCTGATGGGGGTATCGTGACAAAAAAAGTCGTTCCGATGATAACTATATTTTTCAGTGCAGGACAATCAGGATGGGTGACAACTCTGCATTTAAAAATGTACTAAACAAGGTTGGTATTGTACCCTGCCAGGCATTTCCACCTGACCCTCCCGTCTCCTCCCTAACGTGGCCCTGATGAGCCATGCCTGTTGCTTGTTACCCCTCATTAGTCTTTGTATTTAAGTACCTGTTTGTCTCATCAGCCTCGATCCGGTCATTAACATCGCTGCTCCTGTTTGCCTGCATCCTTTCCCATACTAGCCTTCTTGGTTTGATCAATAGTGGTCTCGTTTGTTGCCCTGCTCCCATTAATTTCAATAAACCCCTTTTTGTTCGCCAAACACCTATCTTCGAGTCCTTTGTCCCGCATGTTGTGAGAGTTGGTTGAGCCCCTGCATGAGAGGACAGCATCAGATCTATTTAGAGCTGCACACCAGCTCTACTCCTGTCTCCACTTCCCATCCATTTCAGCTACTGCAGCACACCTGCTGCCTGATCTTTGAATTGCAGGCACATGACAGAACAAATTCCAAACATGTCTTTGAACTTCCCTTTCCGATATCCATCCAAATTTTTAATCACAAAAGAGAGCAGTTGCTAACATCGAATATCAGTTGTATTGTGAAAAAGTTCATAATGGTCAGGGAGATATGACTTCAAGTGTAAGTCCATCCATCCATTTTCCGCTTAATCCCAAACTCACGGATCGAACGGGAGACACGTCCTACATCTTCGATGCTGCGCCCCAAATACCGCTTAATCCCAACTGGGGTCGTGGGGGGGACCAGAACCTATCCTGGGAACAATGGGCGCAGGCGGGAACCAACCCTGGGCAGTCACCAACACTCCACAGGGCGCACACACTCACACAACTACAGGGCCAATTTAGATTCACCAACCAACCTATCCTGCATGCTTTTGGACTGTGGGAGGAAACCGGAGCCCCCCGGCGAAAACCCACACGAACACGAGTAGAGTGTGCAAACTCGACAGAGAAAGCACCTGGGATCGAACCTTCTTGCTGTGAGGCAGCAGTGTTAACCACTGTGCCACCACGCCGCCCAAGTGTATAAGTATAAAAAGCGCATTTAAATTGAAGTCCAAGTATTAATGTGTGAAAGCCATTGTTCCACTTAATTTGGAGATATTGACATTGGTGATTGAACCTGTTAGGGTTGGTGCCCATCCAATCCTGCCTTTTGTGTCTCTTCCCCGTTCAGCCAGCAGGCGTCGCTGGTCATCCCACTTTTCCACTCCCAGTCTTACAGCAGTTCAGCCCTAGTGTGTTTCCCCTGCTCCCTGGACCACTGCATAGCTCAATGGGTTGAGTGTGTGGCTCAGAGTCTGTAACTCTCTGCTCATGGGGCCAGAGGACAGCCTCAGCAGTCTGTCTGTTTATTGGTTTTCTGTTTTCCCTGGTATGTGTTATTAGTTATCTTTGCTTCCCTGTTTTAGTTTGCCCTTGTGTCCTGTTTGATTTTGGTTTTGCTTGTATTTGTTGTTAGTATTTCCTGTTGTAGTCAGCCCACTGCGTTATGTTCCCTAGTTTCTAGTGCTGCGTCCTAGTTTCAGTGTTTGTTAACGCACACACTGGTATTTACAAAATAAAACATATAAAACTGCGCAATCCGTGCCGCCACCCCCCCCCCCCCCCGCCTTCCCCACCCTCATCCAAGTGACAGCCCTTTTATGTAATGAAAGTCCTACATCCCATCTCAGAGTTATGAGTGTGTTTTACATAAAATTCATATTGGGAGACTGACTGTGTCCGGGATGCATGTGTGCATACACATTTACATCTCAAAACGTATTAAGGAAATGAGTAGACGGCAGTTAAAAAAATGCTGAGTTTTCAGTCTGCTTATCTCAGATCCTGGTAGAGATGCTATAAATTATTAGCTTCATCCTTGTCTGAGAATTCTGGCTGTTTTTCCATCATAAATTAGTGTCTTTTGTCTCTGAAAGTTGGTGCATCTAGGAAAGAAAAAAGGAAAAATATCAAAAGTAAACAAAAATGTATTTATACACCTGTCCCTCAATTTGCAAATCAAATTAGCTCCCCAAATAAGCAACTGCTCGGGATAAAAGACGCCTCATTATTCATTAATGAATGAACAAAAATGAGTTCAGTGTCTCACACACATGTGTACTTCATTATTTGTTCTTTCTGTAGGTTTACAGAATTAACAGATATAGTAACCAATACAGTAATTGCTTAAGATGAAAGATGTGTGACGATTCATTAATGATGAACAAACATGAGACCAGTATTTAACTAAGATTTGTTTGTGGTTAATTAATACAAAAGTAATAGTATAATACTACATTATTTGTGCCCCTCAAGTAAAGTTTTACCAGCTTTTGTTTTGGAGAAAAACAAGAATTGTTTTTGATATTTCTTAGAGAACTTTCTGAAACTGTACAATTAAACTAGAAACAGGCTACATGCAGGAATTATACTCATCTCTTACATTTTATATAAAAGCTGGGACTTACTGGAAACCCTATAAATCTCTCCACGTGTTTTCACAGACCTGAAACCTTTTCCGGGAAGGCTGAAGCATACGGCGGAGTATGCTGGTCTCTCACAGGGCTCCTCCTTCCTCAGACATACACATTCATTGTAGATTTTAAAGTCACTGATCACATGGACAGTATTTCTTAAACTGCATGATGAAGCCAGCTAATTGTAACTGCTTTTTTCCTGTAATTAAATTTTGAGCAAAAACATTCATTCTGGCCCTGCAATGGGCTGGCATCTGACCCAGGGTGTCCCCCACCTTCCTGTAATACATCTCAGGCTCATCGTGACCCTGTACTGGACATTGGATGGATGGATGGATGGATATTTATTCTGCTCTTAATGTCATCAGATTTCAGAACAGTGATGGATGATTCCTGAGGAATACTACGCTTAGGTCCCAAACATTTAAAATGGATTTTCTTTTGATTCATTTCCTTGGATTGAAGTCTTTCTATATTTAAAAATCAATTGTTTTAACACCTGATTATTTATTTCCCCCCTGTGCTCTGTCACCTAAGAGCTTACTTAGCTATATTTCAGCTTGCACGGAAACATTTCTATGCGGCTGAAAACTCAAGGCCAGTACCGTTATTTGTATGTATATCATGTATTTAAATTGTGTTATGTATTTAAGAACATAATTATAAATATAGAAACATCACATTTACTTTCATACTATGTTTCCATCGGTGCAAATTTTATCATTTATGTCTAGCTGCACACAGAGAGGCTTACATGACTCAGATAAATCGGTTCATTCCTTTTCTACATTTTGTTTTAAATAGCTGCCTGGTATTTGCCTGGAAACATATCATAGAGTTTTACACACCTGCAGTATTATAATCATTGGCATCCAGTGACATTTCTGTCCCACCCCATTTAATGTCACCAGATCAGACAGAGAAAGGATGTTTTGCAGCAAATGATGAAAATGCAGCTAATACAGTATTGTATTATAAATGTATCATAGTGCATTATAGAAGAGAGCTTCATAAAGCATTCATAATGCGTAATACACATGGCTATAATGTGTTATGCCTTTTGATAAATACTTATAGCCATCTCTATAATGCTTTATGAATACATTATTATTTGTTATGAAGGTGTTTATAAATTACTAAAAACATGGCCTTAAGTAAAGTCTTACCTGCTTTTGTATAACAGAAAGATGTCAACATAAGATTATACAAAATAATAAGACAGAAATTCAGATCATAGAAAAAACTTAATAAAGGTTTAAGAGGCTAACAGTTGGTGTATCTGTGCCATATAGCATTTATGCCAACCTTATATCACTTCTGACTGTCCAAAGACAAGCTCGCGGAGAAGATCCCGTCGCTTGCCTGAAACCAGCAGCAAAAAAACGAGAGGCTGATTTTAAAGTCTAAAGACATCAAAGATCCACTTTAATTTGATTGGACACAAACACATAATCCCTGGTTGAAAGGCACCTGCTGGGTGCATAAGGCCACAGAATGCTGTATGATGTGTACACAGTGTAATGTATCACTTTAAAATGGCAAAGCCATAAGTTTCTTAAATAATCTTGGCAATAGTTTTAATGTATGGTGGGTGGCTGGCTATCTAATTCATTATGGTTTTATTAATGCAGTTATGAAAAGCTGAAACTTTTATATCCTTTTTTACGTCATATTTCTCTAAGAAAATACTTAGCTGGGTCTCATTTATGATGACACGAGTCTGCTGCCCTCTTCTGGAAGTCCGAGAGAAGCACAAACGTATTCTTGTTCCTAATGATTGTCTTCACATAGACATAAAACAAACTTGAACTTCAGGTTGTTGGTATGTGAAGCCTGGTTTTGGGAGATGTGTCTCCTCTGGTGCACAGAGCATGGTGCTTGGTGCCCGTACTTACGCTGGGCTAATCTTTAATCCATTCCGGAGAGGATTCTCAGAGGGCAATCTGCCACAATCACCCTTGAGCTGTAGATTTAACTTATCAGTAGAAATCTAGAGTCCGAAAATCAGCAGTCATATTTATTTTATAATATATAATATGCACCATTATAAATATTAACATATTAAACTAAGTAAAAACAGAAAATACTTAATTCAGACAACCTCTAAGTCATTTGTTTTGCACTTAAAAATGTTTTGTTATCTGTTTCATAGATTTAATTTCCTATGTATGATGATCCCTGTAAATATTGTGTGTGTCTGTGTGTGTATGTGAATTGTTTTTGTTGCTGTAGGCTGGTGCAATAATATCTGTTCTGGTTATCCTGCTCTGCTCAGGAATAATCTATGCGAAGATTTAACATTATATATGGCATCTTTGCAAATACTTTGACATATTTTGTATGTTTTTTTTTTAGCTTTTGTATTTATTAACACACCTTGGGGTTGCCATAAAAGTAATTTCGTTGTTACGCAATGACGATAAACTGCTTGAATCTTGATAAATCCTGTGTGCGTACACATCTGCATATGCACAGATCAGTGTTGCCCTGACACGTTTTTTTCACAGCAATCCTATTTTCATCATCATGGCGGTGGGTAAAGGAGTGCCACAAGCTCCGTCCAGTATAACCTTGACAACCCACCCTGCCTCTTTATTTCAGACTAAGGATGTTAGGCCAAGACTTATTGATCAGCTCATAAATTACCCATAAACCCCTCCTCATCTGCCTGCTAATAAACCCAGGCAAGGGGACAAGCAAATAGAGAGTATGTGTTCTGTTTGCAAATTAAACCCTGTTAAATTGTCAGCAGATGAAATGAGGTTTTTTTTTTTTTTTGTTGAGCCAGAAGAAAGATGGAGCCAACCTCATCTGTATGAAAAAAGAAGATAAAACAAGAATACCTTGTTCTATGTTTCACAACTGAAAGAAGGGTATTTTTTGGTCAATGTAAATTTTTCAATTGATAGAGGATGCCAGGATTAGTATTATTTTAAATTGTGTCAAATATTATATATATACGGAGGTACAGCTTCCCAGGAAGCATTGCATTTCGGAACTTATTCATGTCTTATCCTCGCTAACAGGTCCAGAGTGCCAGACAGGCAATACAGGCATCCACTGCATGGAATACTGCTTTGGGACAAGCAGAGTGCCCACCGGAATAAATGGCCAGTCTGTTATACCTGGTTATCAGCCTTATTTAGGAAATGTCTTGGCAAACTGGTTACACATCTGTTACACGCTCGCATTACTGTGACAACCAGCTTTATTACCTGACCTGGGTTTGCTACTTGGTCTACTATTTATTCTGGAACATTATGTCCGAAGGTCTTGTGTAGACTTGAGGTAATGCAGATATTTATACCTAGAATTAAGTGAAGGGCGTAGCAGGCAAGTTCCAACAGGAGACACCATACAGCCTCTGATATTCACCCTCTGTAACTTCAGAAAGGGAAAGACCAGCAAAACACGCCCTGTGTCACGAAGATCTTTCATTTTAATGAATTTCTATGTTCTGATTTACACCCCTAATTGCCTTTGCCGTTTGCAACAGAAAATCATCTCCTTAATTATCGTAACTGCCACTGCCTAAACAGAGCTACCAGTACAACATTATAAATTTATGAGAAGGAACAAAACAAGGAAACAGGGTCTTATCTATAAATCTACAAAAGCTAAAGGCTTGGGTGACTTTTTATGTGTAATTAATATTATGCGTTCTTATCTAAACATTGACTTTGACAATGAATTCAGTTCTGCCAGGTTTAAGCCCTTAACCACCCTGTAGCCACAGGTGTCACTGAGGAAGAAGAGAGAAGGTGACCTGGTGATTTGGGTGACACCCCCAAGGAAGCTTATTGGCCTCTGCTGCTGCGTATGTAAATGTCACCTATGCGACAGAAAAATGATCAATTTTCCATGAGAAAGTAATGATACTTTGCCAAAGTATTTGTGTTTAAGGTTAAAAAATGAAGCAAATGTTGACTAAAATGCCTTGGTTTCGGGGAAGAAGACCTTTTCTTGAGTATTTTGAGCTTGAATATGCATTAATGACAGAAATGAGATTCAACGAAGATGAATTATCTTCTTACAAGATGGCCTTTATAGCCGCATAAAAGTGGTAGTTCATGACAATTTCAAGACAAAGTCCACTACAAAAATTTACCATGTATATATCCAACTGTTTAGTGGCCATTTTCCAGTTAAACACAATATTAGACAAGATTTGATAGTGTCAGGTTTTTATTTGATGACTTAAAGATTTAATCAGTATATACCAGTGAGGCAGAATTCACTGATCCATAAAAGATCAGATTTAGCGCTAGTTACCTTTGAATATAGGCACATGGAGAAAGAAAGATGAATCTGTTCATCACCTTGTTCTCTAAGCACAAAGAGGGCCGGTCACTCCTCTTGGTGACTTAGGCGGTGGCAGCTTCTGAGGGGGTGCTGACATACCACAGCAACCAGGACTGGTACTGGTGTGAGGGCTTGTTGGCCCAGCATCAGGGGGAAAATGGCCTTATGTGGCAGCATGTCATAGTTCATGGATGGGCACGGTGGCCTAACTATGATAAGAATAAACTACAGTATACACACATGTTAGAACACAGCATAAGTCTGCAACAGACAACTTTAAAGAACATATCAATAATAATCAACGAAAAAGAGTGCAAGGTTATACTTAAAAGATATTTCTTAGTAAGTGAGGGTTATTTTAATCTTCCTTAGGGGTATTTGTGCGTGTGCGACAGATACAGAGAAACGGAATGCATGACAGCTTGGTTATTTGCTAATCGTGTCGGTCTCAAGACCATAATCCTTGTGTGGGCTGGCTTAGACCCTGTCTTAATCTGGATGGTTCCTTGACAGGGCTTCTCTTTTTAAGACTATGTCTAAATCCTCTGATCCTTTATGCAATAGAAAGAACTGCAATACCTCACATATACATACATATGGGCTGTCTTTGGCCATTTAAGTATTACTTTGAACTGTTTTTTTGCATCACGTAAGGTGCTTAACTGGGCTAAAAAATTATATGATGCCAGAAAACAAAAAATCAACAGTTTTTACGATTTTTTTTAAGCAGGACCCATTTTCATATGTCCTTGCATGGTATTTTCACAGAAAAATATCTACTTGTGGGTTTCTAGAGAGTTTGAGTTTTGCTTGTTTACATGAGTTAAGATGAGTTTTTAGACAATTACTATTAAATACACAATTTGCTAGAAAAGGCGACAGCGATGGAGGCAGAGAAAGGAGGAAAGTGAGTAAGGCGATAATCTTAGCCACCGCCTAGCAGTATTACCAGTGAAAACAATTCCCTATTTTTCAGTTGCAAGGTGCAGTAGGTTCAATGTAGGCAGTTTGCGCCAGGTCCTGATACACGCCTGTACACAAAACATTCACACCTCTGTGCTGCAACATACCCGGTGTTTCCTTTCAATGAGTTACAAGTGTTATGGGAGAATACTGGTGGGATGAATTTGCTGGGAATTCACTGGTAGCAAGACAAAAAAAAAATGCTCTCTTGGAAGGAAAGCAGCTGCCAGAATGATGCATTTGATGGCTGAACATGCGGGACCTGATTGGTTTCTTCGGGTTTCTGCTCGATTAAAGAATAAATGGATAGAGGAGACCGGCAGAGAAGGCAGGAGGATGATCGCAGGGGTCTCAGCACTGTTTGTCACAGCAGACAAAAGAATTTGCTCAGATATCAATTTGGAGTAGCGAGGCAGTCTCCCCCACCCCTCCCCCCAGACCATCCATCATCTTTCAAACGGCCTCCTCCCAATTCATGCAAAATCCTCACACGTGGGATGCTGCGCTCTTCCCAAGGAGATGGGATGTGGAGACAGCGGGCTGGGAGCCGGGAGGGCTGGTCGCTTCCTATTTAGGCTGGCTGTACGTGGCCTACTTATTGGCACCTTCCTCGGCATCCCATCGCTCATCTCAGCCTCGCCATCCATCACCCATGGCAACCAATAAGTTGGTTATTCATCAGGCAGGGGAGGGGAGGGAAGGGCGGAGCAAGCAGGGAGGACAGAGAGACAGGGCAATTGATAGAGAAGGCGAGAGTAAACAAGGAAGAAGAGAAGGACTGGTGACACATCCTCTCAGTGTTACTTTGCATTAAATGCGACAGTCCATTCGGAGGTGTTCCTCAACATGGGGAGAAGGGGCAACTTTAACGGGGAGAAAACCTGTCTGTCATCAGGATCCAAAGCAGCTAGAGAAGAGCTGAGTGACAGGTACGCAGAGAGAGTCAGAAAGGGACCATCCTCTATCCAGAATACTTAACCTGAATGGCTCCATGAAAAATGTACGCTTTAAAAGGGGCATGCAAGAAATTAATACATATATGCTTGTTAACCTTTTCCAAAAGTGACTTATGCAGTTGACTTACTTTTATACTTTTTATACATTCGATACCATTTTCACAGCAACAACAACAGCAACATTGCAATTAAAAATAAATGAAATCAAGTGGAGGAAGAATCCATGAGTGAATAAAGAATTAAGAGGAACAGCCATTCGAAAGGCATGATCCATCCACTCATATATACTCCAGCCTGGTTGAGTTTGTGAGGAAAAGGCACTATTATACAAAATATTAATAAACCTTCTTGATTCTGTTGTTTTGTTCTCCTTCCTACTCTTGATGATAGTCTGCAGAATGTGAATAGTAGGTGAAAGTCAAATAAAGAACAACAAAAAAAAATTAATGGCAAAGACACATCCTCCATCCTCATAGCTGCTGGGTAAGCTGGGAGACAAACACGTCTCACCCAGCCTCAAGAGTTTGTGAAGAACATGACTCTTGAATCCAGTCGGAGCAAGGAATTTAAAAAAAAAAGGAAAAAAAATCAATGATCTCTCCACCTTCTCCCAGTTTTACCTCCTAATAAGAGGCCTGCAGTTAAGCACATTTCCAGTATCCCATAAACACAAATGGCCCGCCAATATCTCCTGCCAGTGAGCTGAGATGCATGATTGTAGAAGTCATCAATCAATCAGGTTCTTAGAGCCCTAGGTGCTGAGGACCTGGGAAAGCCTGAAAGACAGGCTGTGTTGCTGGACAACAGCCTAATTCTCACACAAATGGACATATTAGGATCAAGGGACAGGCCTCAAAGGGCTTGCATTATGTGGGCAAGGACTCCTTTTTGTGTAAATCAGAGTAAAATGCATAAACTTGCATGTATGGATATATACAGTACACACGCACATACACCTATGCAGATTGTTAAGTCTGTTCAATTACTATTTATGATATTTAGGGAGAATTTTGCAAACTGTCATATGATTACAACACATTAATTCGGCATAAAAAGATCTAGTGAACATAATTTCACGTATGAATTCATCTAAACATTTAAAATATTCATTGAACAGGTCAAGAAAAAAGACCCTTAAATCAGTGAATTAAAACATTAAGTGGAATGAATGAATACCACTGGTGAATAATTTCTTCTTACAGAGCAGAGTCAGAACACAGGGTTTCAGTGAAGGTAGAGGCAGGTGGACTGCTATAGCACAAGGTTATGGTTGGCCCAATTTGGTTATGGAACCGATACTGTGATTGGCCACCTCCCAACCAATTAGGCTAATGGTATGTGGAAGCTTTGGACTCTGCGAAGCCCATGCACTTCACCTTGGTATTCACAGGAACAGATAACGCTGACTGCTCTGCTGGTTCCCTGTTATTCCTGTAAAGTCCAATAAAGTACCAACTCCTCCACTCCCTTATAATAATGACGGAGTAGTGATTCTTTAAATTCTGCAGTGTTATCGGGATGCTACTGTATGTGACTAGAAAGGGATAATCATGCTAGTTGCATCCAAAGCCATTTTTTCAGACCATATTGGCAAACAAGTTCAAATTTCACTGCATATCTATATCTCAGAACTTCCTTCACTATGTAATCAATGAGCAACTATTTACAACAAGTAGTGGAATTTAAACATAACAATGCAGCAAGAGATCTGCCCTCATCTCACAGAAAGGACCATTTTTTACACAATAAAATGAAACTAATATTGAAAAGGCACGAGCCCGTATATTGTTGGGATCTGTAAAGCAAATGCTATGTGCATTCAGCAGAGGGTGCTACCAAACATGGACCAGATACATAAAAAGGGGAGAGAAAGTTGATTTTGGAAGAGTAAAGTTGCTTGAAGCTGGTGCTCGGTGTCCTGAAACTTATCATTGCAACCAAGACACAAAAATAAACACTGCAGTCTTAACATTCCTTATCCTTTTGGTATTGTACCAGCAAACTTGTTTTTAAACAACATACACATTCTGATTAGAACATAATGCTTAATGAGCTGCTGAAAGCTTCCTTTGTTCAAATTCAAAACCCTTGGGACAGTTGAGGATTTAAGTCTTTTCAGACAGCCTTTAGCCAATGCGGGACGTCGCAATCACTTTGTGTCTTACACACGTAGCACGGCAGTGTGCAGCGCACAATCTGGGCGCCTAGATGTTCTCACTTGACCCATTTTCAACATAGCACATGCAGAAATGTAACATTGCACAATTGTGTAATACTGAAACACATAAGCTTGCAAAAGTCACAAAACAAAATATGCTTCCCTTTTTGCCTGCTTTGTGGGCATGTACATTATCTATTGAATTTATTTAAAAATCAGTTGCAGACTGGAAATTCAAACAGCCTTTAAGATGTCTGCGGGGCTTGGTGGACTGAATTAGACCACAGTGTAATACTGCTTAAATTATATACATTTAATGAACAGCCACCAGGGGCTCTTTAGACCCCACAATTAATCAAATTTACATTTTCCAATTGCTTGGGCCATATTATCAGTGATGCGTATGCTTAACCTACCAGCATAACTCAGAAGGACTGGACTGACACTGGGACTAGAGATCCAAGTAGCCTCAAGCCTCAAGCACAATAACCCCAAAAGAAAACCACAAACGAAATGTGTGGTATTTGGAGGAGATGCAGTATAGTATATCTACTAAGGTAATCGCTAGAAATCGTTAGAAAACCTTTAAACTTTTTAACTTATTTTAATTTCTGACTAAATGAAGGATCTTCAGCAAAATATTAGTGAAATTCATAATGCAAACAGCTAAATGAGCCAAAGCTGTGCAGGGCTTTTTGTGCGTTTAAGTACCAAATGAATAGGAGAAGCAGACAGTGTAAATTAGTTACATGACCAGTGAGCATCCCTGATTTCATTTAACACTATATTTACCTTCTGCCTCTTTGGAAACAGCTATGATCTGGGCTCTCACCACAATCAATACTGTCTGCATTACCCTGGTCCATGCTGTCACAACCTGCCAATCAGATTCTCTGACAGGCTTCCACATGGTGTTGTCTGAATCAGTCAGACCTGGAGAGCGACTTGCATGCTAGACATGTGTGGCAAGTTTTATGTTGAGTAGAAACCAGATGATTAAGATTAACAAGCTAAATATAAATATGGTCAAATTTCCCAGCAACAGCATCATCAACAACAATATTAGGTCTCAACCACATGGTAAACCAACCCAAGCTACCTTCATCCCTGATCTGAATTCAGCCGAGAGGTGACACTGGGGACAAATGAGTATCTGAATCTCTTGGTTTTTGCAGAAGGAAATCTGAAGCAGGAACCAGAACGTAATAATGAAACTGGGAGTGAAGAGGGTGAGCAGTAACTGATAAGATGGATGCTGCCGTCTTCAGGACAGGTCTGCTATACAGGCATGTGAAGCTGCTTTGCAGGGCACCTATGATTTTACCATTGACCTTCACATTTTTGGAGTGTGCAGCTTTAGCCTTGACACTCAGATTTCTATACCAGCAGATCCAGTGCCGCCCCTGGCCAAATTGGGGCCCTACGCAGAATTTTATTTTGAGACCCCCATTACAAAATGACTATCACGAAATGCCAATTAGGTTTACAACCTTGCGGTGTCAGATTACTCGTCTCTTTTTTTCTCTCCTGCCTTGGGTTGACTTTGTGCTCTACGCACCTCACTGAAGCGATGCGCATCCTTTGCGTCCCCTTGCGGAAAATGGGACCCCCATGGATTGTGGGGCCCTACGCACAGCGCGTGTTCTGCGTGTAGGGAGGGGCGGCGCTGAGCAGATCATACAAAATGTCAGGATGGATTCAATGTAGGATTTATAAAACAAAGTCAGAATGGATTTATCTACTTCGAATGTTGCCATTTTACGGAGGCAGAAGAGACGTTGTTGACTTTTCTTGCAGATCATTTCTGTGTTAAATTTAAAATTCAGTCTGCCCGGATACTTGTAGGACTCAACCACTTGTAGTGCCTGCCACTTAATAATAGTAGTCTGATGTTCTTATGACCTTCCTTTCTCTACAGATAATGTCAGGAACCTCCTTGCACAAACACAGCCTAAGATCGCGACAGCACAACACCACTGCCAATTAATTTTCAGCATTGTTCTGACTTTGATACCCTTGTATTGATTTGCATAAACTTGTAATGAATGTTTGCCTTTATTTTATAAATGGTATGAACATTCATTATTTCTCTATTTGTTTCAGGCATTAAAACTGAAAATATTTAGTCTATTGAAGGCTTTAATTTCCAAAAGATATTAAGCTGAAATAAAGGAATTCAATATTCTCATTTCATTCAGGCTTCAGTACCCTGTTGAGTTCAATGAATCAAAGCATTTGTAAACACCTCCAAGACAAAACTGATTTATTTTTAATGTGCATTATTGTGTCAGGGCTATACTAGCTGAATCCAATTTTAGCCTCAAAATCAAAAAAGTGCATCTGTCAGACAGAAGAAAGCACACGGAGCTTTTTACATCCATCCATCTTTCTATCCCAGGAAGCAGAGAGCACTTGGCATGGGGCACCATGGATCACAGAGTACATATAAATACAAGTACTAGGGGCAATTCAGACCCGCTAATTAGCCAAACACGTTGTTCTGAAAACTGGCATTCCCAGGGCCAGTTCTAGCTGTTAAAAAAACCAGGGGCTAAGTTAAGTTGAAGCTTCGGGGCTAAAATACTGGGGGCTCGGCTATAGGCCCGAGTGATTGGACCTAAGGACGCCTATGGACATACCTGAAAGAAACCCACCAAAACCACCAAACTGCACATGCACAGAGCCGGCGGTTGGATTTTGGTCTACAGTTTTCAGGGTAATCGTACTCCCTTTGAATGTTGGGTAGACATCCCCCTCTAGTGGTAAATCGGATTATCAAGAAAGGAAAAAATATATTTACTACAGAATATGTTGACGTTCTCAGAGAAACATGATGTACCGTACGATGAAAAATGTATTAACACTATACATGAAAGTCGGACAACGGCTGCAGCCACTGAGCCATCGTGCACCTGGCTACCAGCACTTACTCTGAAATATGTGAAAGTTAAAGACAGGAGTCTTAAACAGGTAAGAGGTTCAGCTTCTTTATTAAATGATACTACAGCATCAGGGAGCACCAGGGGCAGATCGGGGCGTCTCACAGCAAGGGGGGTCGGGGGGGGGTCATCCTTGGTAAATTTTGCAGTGTGCCCCGTGCCGTGATGGGCCTGGGGTCAGATGGATCTCTGTGAAAGAAAAGGGTGTTCCCTCTGTAATACACACTTACATCAAACCACCTTCCTGTCTCCACCAGATGGTTTCCTCCTCCAAACTCACCTTAGTTGTTTTGCTAAATTTCTATTCACACGTCATTCTGTCATCCCTGGCCAGTGATGGTAACCTTTCGATGTTCTCATGACCTTACTCTCTCTCTGCAGATAATGTCAGGAACCTCCTTGCACAAACACAGTTTAAGATAAAACATACATGTTATAGCATGTCATAAATCCCAGGTTACGATAGAACATATATTTACTTTACAACAGAATCTCTCAGTCTTTAATAACAGTTTGTTCACCACCCTTGAGAGGAGTCCGTACCTTTATAAAGTCCACGTTCCTAATATCCTTTACTTTTCAAACACACATGCACACACACACCAACACCAACAGGAACTTTTATGGCATCCCATTCTAAATCCATGGGCATCAATATGGAGCAGGTCCCCCCTCTATAGTTGGTCCCCCAGCTATAATTAAATTCAATTCAATTTATTTTTACACAGCACCTTTCACAACAGTGTCACCCCAAGACGCTTTACATGGGTGTGTTGTGATACATTACAACATCTTTAAGAAAGGACAATACATATATAATATAACATATAACAATACATTTAACAGCTGCCACTCTTCTGGGAAGGCTTTCCAAATGATTTTGGACTATATCTGTGGGAAGTTTTGCCCATTGATCCAGAGGAGCATTTGTGATGTCAGGCACTGATGTTGGACGTGAAGACCTGGCTTGCAATCTCTGTTCTAGTTCATCCCAAATGTGTTAGATGGGTTTGAGGTCAAGGCTCTGTGTGGGCCAGTCAAGTTCTTCTGCATCAAACTCACCCAATCATATCTTTATGGACCTTGCTTTGTGCATTGGAGGAGTCGTGTTGGAACAGAAACGGGCCTTCCCTAAACTGTTCCCACAAAGATGGAAGCATAGAATTGTCCAAAATGTCTTGGTATGCTGAAGCATTAAGAGTTCCCTTCACTAGAACTAAGGGGTCTAGCATAACTCCTGAAAAACAACCCCACCCCTCCTCCACCAAACTTTACAGTTGGCACAATGCAGTCAGACAGGTAACGTTGTCCTGGCATTTGCCAAACCTGATTCGTCCATCATACTGCCAGAGAATTTGACAGAGAATTGTGACTCATCACTCCACAGGACACATTTCCAAAATCCAGTAGCGGCATGCCGAACACCACTCCATCTGATGTTTGTGTTGGGGTTAATGCCAGAGGGAGTTTGGAACTCTGCAGTTATTGAGCCAACAGAGCACCGGCGACTTTTATGCACTATGCGCCTCAGCACTCGGCGACCCCGCTCTGTTACTTTATGCAGTCTGGCTCAGTTTATGTTGTTCCTAAACGCTTTTATTTTGCAATAATACCACTTACAGTTGACCGGGGAATATCTAGCAGGGAAGAAATTTCACAAACTGAATTATTGCAAAGGTGGCATCCTATGACAGTACCACGCTTGAATTCACTGAGCTCTTCTGAATGACCCATTCTTTCACAAATATTTGTAAACCTGACTGCATGACTAGATGCTTGCTTTTATGCACCTGTGGCAATGGGTCTGAATGAAACACCTGAATTCAGTGATTAAGAGGTGCGTCCCTATACGGTTGTACACATGCATTCCCACAAATTATAATACGTACGGTCTGCTTTGATAACAAGAGGCATGTATTATATGGCCAAATAAATATACTCAAACACAGCCAGTAGCGAACACGAAATATCAGGCCTCTCTGAAACATTCAGTAATATATGTTGTGGACATATTCAAAATATTCCATATTAAATTCCAGAAAAACCGCTTCAGCCATTCATCCACTTTCTGTACCCGCTCGCGGGGCTGTAGGGGATCCGGAGCCTGTCCTGGAAGATACAGGCTCAAGGCAGAGATCAACCCAGTTTGGGGTGCCAACCCATCACAGTGCTCGAGAAAAACCATTTATGCATAATCAGGCAGAGACAATGACAAAGAATAAATATGAAAAGAACTATCTGTTGGTCTGCTGTTGATCTAAAAAGAAATCTGAGCAGATGTCCATACTTCTTAAACATCTTTATATTTCCGCGTGTCTGAGGGTGGACTGGCTAAACAGGCGGTGGGGGTG
>JAODLD010000046.1:18251783-18265710 GCA_026781065.1 Mormyrops boulengeri
CCCCCCCCCCCCCCCCCCCCCCCCCCCCCCCCCCCCCCCCCCCCCCCCCCCCCCCCCCCCCCCCCCCGCGGCGGCCCGGCCCCCCCCCCCCCCTGGAGCCTATCCCAGGCGGCAAATGGTACAGGTGTACACCCAGGACCGAATTCAATTAGCCTATAGTGCATGTCGATTTAAACAGGGCAGGAGAATAGCCACGCGCAGAGTGAAACCTTTCCTATGTATACCTTCAACTATTGTACTATATTTGCATCACTTTGTGTCAAATTGTTGCTTCCATATCAGGTGTTTCTGGTGATACATGTCCCTGAAAACTATTTTAATTGCTTGGAAGCACAAAGGCACTAAATTGTTGTTATGTGTAGTTATTTGACGTGCTAAGTTACATTACATCAAAATCCACCCAACTGTCAATTTTCTATTCCTGTAATGCAGCTGAGAGCTCATAGTTATGAACACGTCGGGTGGAAACTATCAAACCCTTTTCCATGATAACACGTACCGCCTCTCCTTGGATATTTCTAGGTGCTCCCAGTCAAGAAATGCAATCTCTGGTTCTGGGTAGCCCACATCATCATCTCCGCCCAGTGGGGCATGCCTGAATTACCACCAAGGAGAGTCTCCCTGGGGGTATCCTTATCAGGTGCCAAAACAACCTCTCCGCACGATGCTACAGCTCTTCTCAATGAGACAGTGTAGAAACAACTGCCCCCAAATGTAGTGCTAACTACCCTGTCCTTTCCTACAAGGTCACCTAATCACAGCCGTCTAAAACGTATTTATGGGGTTTTTCCAAATCTAAAGCAAAGCGGCAATGCCTCTAAAACATTTCTTTTACACTTATTTAAAAAAGAACATACTTCGACAAAAATCAGGAAAAAAAAACACAGATAATTTGTCTTTGAAAATCGAAACGACCTGCTAAATTATACCTATGTATGAAGTTTCTGCACGGTATATTTGATTGGTCCCATAACACAATTACAATAAATATTTATATTCCCATTAAAATTCATGTTCGTATTTATATATGACTTGCGTGGACAGACCACATCCGGAGAAAGGTATAGTTTTAAGTTATGTCTGTTGTAATATTTTTAAAAGCCTTGCATATATCCGCAGTTTAAACGATTCGGTGATGTGTATTTGCGCATGGGCGCTTTTACTTGAAACGATTCGTCTGTGTCTTTAAAAACTCCGACTGAATGATGTCAGTGAGAGTGCAGTTCAATCGGCGTCCATGCGAGCCACACACTCCCTTCCTGGACGGGCGAAGAGGCAGCCGGAGAAAGGGGGCGATCGAGGCAGCGGACGCCAGGGGCAGGGGCCTGAGCCGACCGTATCTGCACCCTATAACTTTACAGCCCGACAAATATCACAGCCTCAAGAAGTGGACGGTGGCGCTTTTATGGAGGAGAGACGCAGCCGGTAATTTTCCCCTTATTTTGCCAAGCTAGAACGTTACAGCTCGGGGCTTTAAAATATGCATGGCATTCGTGAGATTCTTACATTAATTAGAAGTATGCTTTAGAAACAGTTACCTGCCAGACGGATAAATCGCACATTTATAGGTCGCCTGTTTTAATGATCGGCGTAAGATTTCACGCTTATTAAATCTCTTTTGTCAGCGTTGCTCTTCTCTTCTGCCACTATTCCTCTACCCCGTGACATTGATTTGATAGACGAACTTTATTTGCGACATTTAAAAAAAGCATGTGCAGGAATTTGAATGCGGAGTTGGCCTTGAGGATTTAACCGTATAATGCTGGGATGGGATGGGATCCTTGACGCGACTCCCGATATGCAGCGCTGTCGGTGCCCGCTTTCTTCCCCGGCCGTGTCCTACGTGCGTCTAATAGATTTAATTTCACGTGGGCTACAATTAAAATCGCTTATAAGACCCCCTCGGCAGAGTACACACAAGCCTTCCAAAAAGACTCTCTCAAAGCCCCCCGACGGGGGAAAACCAATAAAAATCATTTAGGAAAAGTTATGCACGTCTCTAAGATACATTGTATCCTACGCGGTTACTTATCGTCTTTTATCGGCATAAAAGATGAGAAAACCAATAGCGTTAATTAACGTAAAGAGATGATAGGGTCGAGAACATATTCAGTCTTGGATGTCCAGTTAGTCGTATTAATACGGAGTGTTATACGTGAATAGTCGAGTCTAGTTATGATGAACTGGGATGTTGACCAGGTGTCCAGTAGATTTCAAATTCTCTTGCTAAAAATACACTCAGTAAAAATGTGCCATCAGCGCTAAGAAATCCAGATGTTGCGCTTTTTAATACGAAAAGTTTATAGATGAAATCGTACTCTTTTATAAATTGGCCGTAACTGGCATATTATTGAACTTATTACTCTGCGACATGGGCCGGCCCCTTGCCAAAACGCGAGCCGCTTTAATGTCATTGTGACTTCTTTCCTAAACGGCCCAAATTTCACCTTGCTTGGTATCGATGCGTGTAAAAAACAACACAAAACTGATGTTCTGTGCCTGTCTGTTTTATTAATAATATTTTTATAACATTCATGTCTATTTCTCTTTGGTGTCAGACTGCAGACAGGCCCCAACACAACCTGACTAAATTTCCCCAGATATTTGTTTTATAACTTTTTTTCTCTCTTCCCTATGATGAAACGTAACCCAGACCTGCAGATTTATATGGCGTGCAAAGCTCTCTTCTCCATTTACTTTTCCCTACCTTACCCTAAGACATTATTCTGGGATTTTAGTCATTGATTGCCAGACTGATTTTTTTTTTATGAGAAAATTATTGC
Organism: Mormyrops boulengeri; assembly: GCA_026781065.1. Classification (NCBI taxonomy): domain Eukaryota; kingdom Metazoa; phylum Chordata; class Actinopteri; order Osteoglossiformes; family Mormyridae; genus Mormyrops; species Mormyrops boulengeri. Next base: position 18,254,567 of record JAODLD010000046.1, read on the forward strand.
AAACTGTGCTTTAAATTCTGAAATACTGTATTAAAAAGCTCACGGTTATTTCTGTGGAATTATTATCTGCAAATTGTGTGTTTACTTGGTTAGACTCATAGTTTGGGTAGATACTAGTTTAAGAATTAATAATAAAAAAGATCAAGCATTGTTGCTTGTGCCACACCAGGGCTGCTTCTGTTTTCTCTGAATCATAAGAGGATCACTGTTGCTCTGAGTCTCTCCCTCTCTTGTTTGCCCCTCCTGTCTCTCTCTCCATACTCTTGCCACCTCTCTCTCACGCACGGTGTTTTTCTCTGCATTCTTAGTGCTGGTGTATCCCAGCTTAAGACTGAGGAAGTGATAAGTACGGGAAGCTCTTGAGGAGATTCGTCAATTTGCCTGGCGCTACGTGGGCATGCTTTGCATAGCAAATCGACCTGCGGCCCCAGCGAGTTTCTTCCTGTTGCCAGCTAGCATTTGGGTCAGTTAAAAAACACACACATCCTGAGCAGAAGCACCGAAGGCGACCCGCGAGTCTCCTTTTATCGCGAGCACGTGGTACATACGCCGCTCCTTGACCTTTTAAACCTCTGTTGTGATTTTTGTCGACAGAACGGCAATCTATATGCTGTTTGAGAGCAGAGACCAACAATTCCCATGAAGTAGGAAAGTGTCCTGGACTCCACTGTGCGGAAATGTTTGGCCAAAGGGGGAGGACGACCTGTGTTGTCTGAAAGTGGATGGCAGAGCTGGGAAGAATATTAAGGGAGGGAGTGAGGGGCTACCAAGGATGAATGCGGAATGACAGCCTGATAAGCTGTAGCGTTCCTCTTTCAGTTTGTCCCTCAGGAGCCTGTGACATGTGACATCATACATGGTCTTGAAATTGTGATTCTGTTTATGCTGCACTAGGCCTTCAGCCAGCATTTTATACTCTTCAAAAAAAAAAAAGAAACAGTTACGAGCTTCAGAGTCCCCAGGCAATTGCAAAGAACATAAAGTGCAACCTGCGTAATCATATCAGATATTTGTGTTTCGAAATACTGGACGTAGCTGGTTATATACATAAATGTTTTCTCTCTCCCTCTCTTTCTCTCCCTCTCTCTCTCTCTCTCTCTCTCTCTCCTTGCTTGTTCTATACAGGCATGAAAATGTTAGATATGATTTAAACAATGATAGGACATAGCTACCGAGGAACCTTAAGATTTCCAAGTATTTGATAGCGTAAGAATTTTATGCTGGCGACAGAACCTGACAGGCCATTTTGATGGGGAGAGATGAAGTTTAATATATATATGTCTGTTTATATATGTGTGATATGTCTGTTTATATATGTGTGTGTGTGTGTGTGTGTGCGCGCACGCATGTGGTACAGGTATACGTTACGTTGTGGGGACCAAATGTAATAAGGTGGCGTTGTTTATTTCATAAAAATCTATGACTGCGATCAAAAAACTGAAAATGGCAGAAGACTTGTATGTTGTTTGGTTACTTATGGTTAAGGTTAGGGTAGGGTTGTGTCATTGTTGTGTGTTATGGGTTTTGCCCATAGAAATGAATATTATATTTACACACACACACACACACACACATACAAACGCCTTTGAAAGTGATACACGGCCACATGGTTTAGGCTTTTGCCTCAGCAGCCTTAGGAGTTTCGCCTGATAGCCAGGAAGTTACATTCATTATAGGACATACATGCCGTATTTGTTTTGGAAATTCAATACGGATAATTTCTGTTGAACAACTTTATGAAATGATTCATGGGATGCCAGAGGGCTAACATCAGGTGGCCTTTTGTTTCTGGAATTTCCACTTTCCTGTAGGTTTTGTTTCTTAACACTCACAGTGATTTAAGTTCTTTAATTCAGCGCAACTGCTAGTTTAGTTTGTTGGCAGCTACTTAAACATGATAATAAGAAAACATAATTAAAGGTCTGTAGACTAGCATATTTTTTGTTTTTTGGCCGAAATGCTTTTCTGAGTAACCACAGAAACACACGTGGCAGCTGGAATATATAGTTTAAACTACTTTGTAAGCAAATGAATAATTGTGTAAACAGAACTTCATTGCAAAATTCCTGTTGTGAAATCGTGTAAGATTGACATGAATAAATAAGACAAAGATTTTCATCCTGAGTTCTTTTCTTCCCCTGAGCCCACTAACAAAAATATGATTATTTGAATAACTTACTTCATTTTACAGCTACATTTGCTAGATGTGATCTAAGAGAACCCTTTTTTAAAAAACGAAGAATGCTTTTTGCCTAACCCGTTATTTATTGTGCTATTATAATTTTATATAAGAGTGAACTTTCTTCCATGTTAGCCGGTTTCCTGAGAACTAGCTTTTTTTAAGGTGATTAATTTTTGCAGGGTGTAATGACTCACTTGAGATGGAATGGATGAATTCTGAATGGCTGAACAAGGGTGTGAAGACTTTCTGGATTAAATCAGCAACCTCAAGGGCAGTCATAAAGTTTTTCACCTATGAGATCATTTTAGCGTTGAAATGTATGTCAAAATCATGGTGTTTTTGTGCCTGGTACTCAAAGATGGGTCATTTCATATTTAATGCTTTTTTCATACCGTGTGAGTTTAAGAAGAAAATACTCAATGGTATAAGGTCAGGCATTTTCAGCTGATGGTCTATAATTTGCTTAACTATGTGTTATGAGTTATAAAATGATTTTTATAAGTTGGGAGGTGTGTGTTTTGTGCAAATACGATGATCCCTGGTGCCGCGTCGGTGTGGATTGAGCATATCTTATTGGGGATGGATGGCAGGCTTGGATTGAGGGGAGAGCCAATTAGCTCCTAGTGTGCAGCCAGTAGCTGTGTGGCTGGTATCCATAAGCTTACAAGGCCGCTATTCACTGCTGCCTCGCCACAGTGAAATTCTGCACAGCTGTCACACCAAACATGAACGGAATAAAATAAAGCTCAGTGTGTACATGAAAGCGACTCAAAACCCTCTCTGTCAGCCGACTGTATGCCCTCACAAGCCCTGTATGGATTTCTGAGAATGAGATCATACCATACCTTTTTTTTATGACATCTTATTTGGGTCAGTTTTAATGCTCGCAGTGAGTTAGCTGAAGGGGCTATCGACCCCGCGCAGAGTGTGGGTTTGGCGGTTTTCGGTTAGTTTCGAGATGTGCAAGAAGTCTGCATTTGGAACTGCCGTAATCATTCACTGTGTTAGGCATCTCTTTTTGGCACTGGGCATTAAAAGTAGCTGCAAAGAGAAAGAATGCCTACATTCCTTCAAGTACGTAGGAAGGCTGTACCATTAATAATATATCACAATCATTAAAGCGTGTATACTACCGTAAAATACAACTGTTTAGAGCAACAGGAATCAATTCCGGTGCATTCATGATTTCCTTGAACAGTGGGAGGGATTGTGTGGGCCAGTGTCTTAGGGGAATTCGGTTACACCATATTCACAGAGGTTGTAAGTCTAAAGAAACACACCGTACTTTGAAAGGCCGGTGTGAGGCCTAATATGACCTTTAGCAGTTTAGGTCTTCATGAAGGTTTGGGTGATGCTGGTGTGATGCCAGTTTTGTCTGTATACCAAGACAAAGGTCTTGAAGTGAATGTAGGCCTCAGCCAAAAGACATGGAGTGCTTTTACAACTGACAGGGAACGTCCCCAGAAGTTTAGCCAATGTTATGTTCTCAAAGCTGGCAGAGAACGTTCTTACTGTAACATTAATGGAATGTCATTTCCACATTTTACATTTTAACAATGGTTCTGTCGATGTCAGCTTGATAGGATTATTACCTGAACATCCTTTTAATGCAATCCATGTTGAAAAATATTATTTAATAATGAAATATTATTTTTAAAAAGTGCAAAAACACCATCCAGCGTTTTGATGTGTAAAGCGGCAGAATTACTGCTCCAACATGCCCTAAATTTGCATTTACATTAATCTTAGTTGTAGTAGTGGGCAACATCAGGAAAACTGGACACTCCATACCTTCATGGTAAAGTTCGGTAAATGTTCCTAGAACAAAAAATTGTTAGAGAGGCTGGTATGTCAGCACCAATGAGCATAGCTGTGTTTTGGGTAATTTGGAGGTGACTGGAAGTTTCCACATGCAGTGGTTTTATTAGTGTCAATGGCTTGAACTGGCAACTTAATCATTTTGAAGAAAATGTCTAAGGCCTGGATATCAGAAGCTATTTGAAAAGCGTCATACCATATATAACAGAAGCATGGTTATTAAATTCATGGTTATTGAAAATGATTTCATGGCAGTGGGTAGTGTACTGTTAAGCACACTCGTTTATAACTCAGAGGGTTTCTGGTGCAAGTCTCAGATGCGTGATCCACATAATTCCTGTAGATCAATGAGCGCACCTGAGTGGGTAGCTCACCTTGCACCATCTAAGCACCTTAATGCAAACGAAAATTCAATTTATACAAAGTCTCTTAGTTAATTCTCACTACCTTTAGTCCGTTAGTGCTGTTAGTGTTGCTTATATTTAGCTGGATGAACAAAATTTGCATCCTCTTGTGCGTATATTAAAACCACATACATTGAAAGAGAAAACGAATTTAATTGATAATTTAAAAACATATTACCATTAATATAAAACCTGTCCAACGTAGGCTACATTAAATACAGTACCGCATGTGAGTGTAGCATTTAAATGAAAGTGTTAGCCTGCCATTTAAAGTAGAAAATGGAAAGCTTTTACTCAGGATGGAAGCCTCTGCTAAGTAGCTATATAATGATTTTATTTACAACTTGCAGTTTGTCCAATTTGTCATAGCATATCAGTTAGTTTAGCTTTTTTTTTTTACGTGTAATTACAACAACCATTTCAGACCCAGTACCGGTGTCTGCAGCTCTTCATTGGCTGAGTATCAGGCCCAGACTTCCATAGGGAGCATTTATTATAGAAAATATTGCACACATTTAGTAAAAGACAGCATTACTTGTTTTTCTGGATAGATAGATAGATAGATAGATAGATAGATAGATAGATAGATAGATAGATAGATAACTGCAGCATTAAAAATGGTTATATATTCTGTTGTATAAAAATACAATTTAAAATAAAAAATCTAAAATAATATTTGGTGCATTCTAATGATTGTCAGACCTGTTATTGATATTGGTTTAATGACCGTCTAGTGCTGCATATTCAATAAAGTTGTGGACTTTTGGCGCTGGGTGAGAATCTGGGCTCGTGACGAGTTCCTCGCAGGGTCCCGCTGCTGTACCCTTGGGAAACGGAACATATTTCATGTGAGCTGTGTCCGTAAATATCCAGGATACGTGGGCTAAATTGCAAACCATCTCCGCTAAGCCAACAAACAGTTCAGGTCTCTCCGGAAAAGCGATACATTGTGAAAGAGGGAGAGTATAAAGGATAAATGTGGCCGGAAACGTGGCCGGCTGCTTCTGCTTTTCCCTTAAACACAGCTTGAATATTTCATGCCTCATTGAATCTTGGCCATTATGGCATTTTATTAAATGTGTATATAAGTCAGGAAGTTAGCCTTTAGGGAAGGGATCGTGACATTTATCGAGGTTGGGTCCATGTTTTGGAGTGTGTGGAAATGTTCAGGGGTGATGATGAAGCTGGGACGTGATGCAGAAGAGCAACATGCCATCGTTTTGCCCAAGGGTCTTGTGTTTGCTGTTGGGCCGTGGTGCTGAAGGTCTGAGTACGGGGACTGTGGTAAAAACTCATCTCCACGTGCATCCGTTTGGGTGACCTTATTGATCAGCTGGTATCCGCCAACAGGCAGTGACGTTTTAGCACAAATAACCGCGTACTTGTAATATATCTGAGCTTTCCTTCCTCTTATAGTCAGATGTAAGATGAGCAAGCTTTTTAATGCATAGCATCCCGCTTAAAGCTGGGTCCCGGTCGCGTCTGTTTGCCATGGGGCTGCCTTTGCACGCACGGCACTGCAGAATGGGTGAATACGGGGAAATTCTGAGCAGCTCTCTGAGCCAGCGTGGTGAGGAATCTCACTGTGTAGGCGCGTGCTTTCAGGAGCCAGTCCAAGACATGCTACTATGAAAAGTAATTGCATTCCTCGCAAACTCTAGCAGACCCGCATGAAACTGTTACAAAAGAGACATTAAATAAAGGGCAAACCTCTAACAGGAGACGTTTTCGAAGCACGCTCGGACAGATGATTTGTACAACTTAAATGTATTTTATCTGAATGCTTCCCTCTCAGAAATTTCTGGTTAATATGGTTGGCCTTTGGCAATACGCCTGGTAGTATCATATGGGCTCGGATGAAGCCAGTTTCTTCTGTTTAGGCGTGTGTGTGTGTGTGTGTGTGTGTGTGTGGATTATGTTTATATTACATTTATATGTTTTTAATAAAACTAAAAATGCTAAAAGTCTCGTACTTCGGTTACTTATGGTTAAGGTTCGGGCTGGGTAGGGGTTAAGGTCATCAGGTAATAATTAGAGTTTTCTCCATATAAATGGATGGAGAGTCCCCACAAAGATATAATTACAAACCTGTGTGTGTGTGTGCGTGCATGCCTGTGTGCTCTTTACATGATATGCTGAACTTGGAAAGGGGAGAGAGATTCTCCATTAACCCCTTGAGGGCAGGAATTGGTGTTGTGTATCACATGGAACACAAGTGCCTTTGTATTCACCAGTTTGGTGAGGCATCTAGTGAAACAAAGCGGGGGGGAAAAACCTGGGCGTTCATGTTGTCATGGTTTGATAACTCATTTTATTCGTTATAAATCTGCCGAACTATACAAAACAGCTTCCTATTATAAAGTATCTAGTTACGCTCGTACATAGGGCTGTAAAACAAAGGTGAAATACAGTAATTAACCCTGTTGAAATTATGGTTTGACTGTCACCTTAATCAATGACAAAGAAATATCCTGCAGATTGACCTAGTCTTAAGTAGATGTAGAATGGAGATTGAATTGTAAACCAATGGTAGTATTTTCCATCCTGACTTTAAATTAAGTTATAAGCTATAATGAATATGTGAAATATATCAGGTTTTGATCTGTCTGTTAATCACCATAAAATATTTAATCAATATACATTTGCTTTATTGTTATTGGACGTAGATAATTTGTGGCAAAGAAACTGCTTTGGAATTACCCTTAAGGAGTGGTTGTTGCCGTGATTCCCAGTTAAGTAAATGGGTGGAAGGATGGCTTTGTTTGCTATGGAGCTGAAAGGCTTGAAATCTTCATGCACAAATACAGGGATATAATGTTAATCCCTGTTTGGTACATGGAGGGAGCTGAACTGATAATCGCATAAAATTTTACATTGATCTTATTTGTGAAGGAATTTTATTGTTACACCCCCGATTGAGAAAGAGTTACCACATAGCCATTCTTTAACGACAACAACTAGCTATACACAGAGAGGCTTGTTGTGAAAATAAATGTTAGCCATGTTGCGTCTGGTTAAATCGAGCTTCATTCCGCAGTCTGATTCTTTAATTTATACCCAGAAAGGTTGACAACGATTCACTTGTAAAAGCCTGTTCTGCTAAATACCAGAAGTGCACAATATAATCTTAATACATTTAATGATGATACTATATGTATGGACAGCAAAACAATAATATGATACATCGGGTGTACAGTACCTTGAAATGTGACACAATTCGATACGATACAATGCGGGGTGATCCAATTCGAAAGAGCTGGAAACTTTGGTTTCTTGAATTACATTAGCTAATGCGTATACAACGAGGCTGTCGCAAACCCTCCACTGGCATACAATGGCGTCTTTGTTTGTAAATATTGATGACATGCACTGATTCACATCAATAAGCATTGACGCACAGCTTCGATATTAAGACAGGTGAATAATAAGCATATTGATACAGAACGATGTTCTGTGCTGTTACTGCCCCTACCTCCGCTGCATTGTGTGTTCCAAACAGGGCCAAAAATAACTAGTCCAGGGAAACTTTGGTTTTGTAAACAGCAGGGAGCAGCCCCTCAGCTCTTTATACTGCCGGTCGCAGAGGGAACGCCGCCGTATCCGTCGCAGTGTTCTGCCGGCTGCATTTACCTTCCCTTTGTTTGGGCAGTGAATCAGTGCATGCAGACTGTATGTGTGGTATGTAACTGTGAATGGGGGGGGCGAGGGGCTGCGTTTAGTGTTACCCGAACCCTGCGTGTACTAAGTGTGTCAGCTTTGTGCCAGGACGCTGGTACCATGCCAAGGCAGTGGAAAAAGCCCGGAATTCAGGGGAGGCTCTTTCAGCTCTCTCTGGGCTGCGGAACTTGTGTCCAGGCTGCATTGGAAAGGTGGCGCTTTCATGCGAGCGCATGAGTGCACCCGTCCCTGGCCAGGTGCGTCATGGCCTATGGTGTTGTGCCTCGGGCTTTTCTCGCTTCATCTTTGTGGGGCTCTGTGGCCTCCCTCTTTTTGTGTAACGCTTTTCCGAAGCACTCTTGGGTGATTAACGCCGTGTGAGACGTGCGCTGCCCGTTCACGGTGTCGCTATGACTTACTGGCTGCGAGCAGAGTGCAGTCGCAGGGTCACGGGGACCCAAACTCTGCCAGATAATCTGCAGGGCAGCATCACCAAAGCTCAGTATGAGCACATTCACCTTCACATTCTCTGACTTCGTCTTTGTCTTAACTTCCTGTTTTTCCTGGCTGTCGCCCGCTCTTCCCTCTCCTCTCTCGCTCTCTCTCTCTCGCCCCCCTTCTCCAACACTCTCTCCCTCGTTCTCTGTATAATACTGCTGACTCATACAGGATCTCGACATCTCGTCCTTAAAAGGTAACGACTCAATGGCAGAGGAACACCGCAGTTTTATAAATGGCCGTTTTATTGGCCGTGTTGCTGTATAGTCCAAACAAGCCCCTCATGCACGTAGGGAAGTAGTTCCGCGTTTTCCCACACACCATACGGGCGGGACACGTAGGCAAAAATGGAGCCACTAACCTCGCCTGACAGCATTGTACTCAGATTGTGGAGGGGCTTCAACTGTGGGAACGTGAAACGATAAACACGTGCTGTCAGCACATAGATAGACTTCTGGTACAGTTATTAGCTTTGGAACAGTTCACTATTAATGCAGGTCAAACTGGGCAGCGAGCTAGTGGTTCGATAACTGGTGAACCACATCAGCATGTCACTGCGAGGCTGTGAAACCAGCAGTAGTTCTTGGGTTCTCCTGCAGACGACGGGGGCTGGAGGACATGCCCATAAGCTATGAATGGGTAGCATGTACGCCCTCACGTGTGATTCCCTTTGGGTGAAGTGTCTCAGAGAGACAGTGTCGGTATCGGCCCGCCTAGCTCTGCCGTCTCCGGCACCTGCTCCTGCCCCCACCACTCCCAATCTCATTGTCAACAAATAACCTTGTTTTGTCACCAGTGGCTGTTGCCGTCTGCATTTTTGAACCCCCTCCCCCCTCCCCCCACGTCTGTGCTTTAAGGCTCAGTAATTCAGTCCTTCTTTTAGGGGAGGGGAGTTTGAAAGGCCTGTTCAGCTGTTTCGACACACATTCTGCAGCAGTCGGAGTCTTACAGTGATACACAGGAGTGGATCGTCTTCATAACAACACTGTTAGAGATTGTCAGATGGGGGGGGGTTTACGGGCAGATCCTACTCATGCATCCCCCATGTAGCATTCTCCAGCCCTCCCCAAAACCTGATAGCCATCTTGTTCTTTCACATCCCCCCTCATTGATGCCGAATTATTTGTCCTTTTACTTTGATCCTTGTTAGACCCATTTCTACCCCTGAACCTCCATAAAGTACCTGTTCCATCCCCATGCTGCGTGGTTGTTGGACTGGAACAAGCCTCACACAGCCGCTTTTATCTGCAATCTTCTTCATCGTTGTTCTAATTATGAAGACCCCGTCCCTGTATTTCTTCTTAATATTAAACCAAGATGCCTCTATAAAGTCATTCCTCTTTGCCATGTGTGTTACCCTAAACCATGATGTCCTCGTGCTCTCCACCCGATCTCTGCCCTTCAGAGCAGTTCAGGGGTTATCGAGCGGCCGTGACGAAGGCTTTAGCGTGTTTGCGTGTTCGATCACGTCAGCTGGATGGCACGGCTGACCGTGCAGGGCATCTCCACAGCCCTCAAACCCTCCTGTGCCAGGTGCAGCTCCAGCACCTCGATTTGGGGCAAGCCGTTCGGCACGGCCTTGTTCACGGCATGCTTCTCGGACGGGCCTCATGGTAACCCCGCAGAATCTGGCGGGAGCCAGGCCCTCATGGGTCTGACGGGGTACTCGGCACCCCCATGCAAGGAGCCGGCGAGGACTGGGGCGGTGCAGGACGTAGGGACGCGTTCACCTTGAGGTGTGGCCGTGTAGGGTTTCAGCGCGGGGCACGGGCCAGGAGTGGCCTGCTGTCTGCTGCTTACAGAAAATGAATTTTTCATTTCGGAGTATCAGGTACAGCACTTCTTTTTACAGGTGAGCACTGTTATTGGACCTTAGAGGATGAGTTGAAGGTTATCTGACCTTGTCTTTTGGTCCGGGATGAATGCCATGCTCGGACTCGCATGTCCAGCACGAGCCGTGTGAAGGCCACACGCTCACTGCAGTACTTTGTGGTCGACGTTCTGCTCCACACTCAGTGGGGAATGAAGTTACAAACACATTGATTTGGGGTTTGGTGCATGATGAGTGTTTAGGATGTACTGCGTGTTCGGTTAGCTGATATGATGATGATGGTGATGATGAGGCAGTGCTGGACCCGGTCATTGTAGCTGGGCTCTCTGTCCCGAGCCTCCCAGTCAGAATGCGGCCGCTGCAACGGGGCAGATTCAGAGTCCTGATTGGCAGCTCTGTTGCCAGAGAGTTCTGCCGCCAGATTGTTTTCATCATATTTATTTATTTTGTATCTTTTGTTGTGGCATTTAAATACAGCACAGGCGGTAGCCGCAGCTTAGTGGTCCGCTTGTTTTACCTAAATATGTCGAGCAGACAGAGCAGCGCCCTTCTCCCTGGCGTTCACCGCCCGGTCAGCATCTCGCCCTGCACTGCCACCGATTTCCGGCACTCTGATATCTCGGAGCTGGCAGCTTCGGTCCAGTGGACCCTCGTGACCCCTGCCCCTCCCACAGGGGGGGGGGGCGCGGGGGGGGGGGGGGGGGGGGGGGGGGGGGCCGGGGGGGGGGGGGGGGGGGGGGGGGGGGGGGGTGGG
>JAODLD010000046.1:18276008-18294720 GCA_026781065.1 Mormyrops boulengeri
CCCCCCCCCCCCCCCCCCCCCCCCCCCCCCCCCCCCCCCCCCCCCCCCCCCCCCCCCCCCCCCCCCCCGGCCCGGGCCCTGTGGAATGGAAAGCAGGGTTTTGATTGCACTATGGAGCTGAGGGGACAAAGTTTACAAGAGTTGCTGTGAACCGATACAGTCTGATTTGAATGTGAGTATGGGTCCGTTCGGGTGGGAGGGACGGGAGGGGAGGATGGGTGGGGTCTGAGGACAGGATGCTCCTCTGCTTCTGATGTGCAAATATGAGTGAAGATCACATGGTGAACACTGGGTAATGCTTAGTTAATGATTCATTTAGGAGAGCAGCAGCGTCAGCATGAGGATGTGCTGCATTGGGGCCGTAGGGGTGAAGGACTTTAAAGATGTCTTCCAAAGCCATAGGACACTGGCACCGAAACCAATGCCTGCTTTCTCTATGGGCATTTCATAGACGACTCCATCTGATTGGTCCATTTTCATGCCTTTCAAACAAGTAGCAAAATTTCTCTCATGCCTCAAGCGGAGCCTTGAAGTGAATCGCAGAGTCAGCGGCTGCCTTCTTACCGGGGTCCTGCATGATTGTTCGCGGCTGTGAGCTGACCCAGTTTCCTCTGGATGCGAAGGCCCCATTCGGTTACATTGATGGCCAGAGTAGTGAATTAGTGACATTGTAAACTGTTACAGCCTTCATCCTAGGTTATCGCTTTTTATTCTTAGCCTTCATCATTGTTACCTGACCCCTGTGTTAATGAAGGAACTGTAATTCTGCAAAGAACTACTGTAATAACGATGTATTTGGCCAGTGGTCAGCAGGGTCTGTAAAATAATTACTCCAGCTGGTAGAAACCTTGCTTAGGGATCCTGTTATTTTGGTAATTTATTTTTGTGACTATGAATGAATCAAATACATGGATTATAATATGAAGTCTGTGTGCAGCTACCCTTTTATATGGAAGGAGAAACGGCAAGCACTAATTATAAGCATATGGATGGTTATATCATATTTATTGTAATAACTTTTTCAAGTAACTTGAATCATATTATATAGAGTTGTTTAAATGTGGATGGTTTGGAAGTGATGTGCTTCAGTTCTGAATTACAGGGTCAAACACGAGGCATGATGGCTATTACAGTAACCATATCAAAGTTGAACTGGCCTTTTGATATCTCTTAAGACATTTTCAACCCAATCGCGTTGTTTCCTTATACGGGGAAATAGTCATTACGAGTGTTTATTTTTCGTAGTTGCCTATAGTAGTGTATTAACACGGCAAATTCTCCTGTTTGTTGCTTCTCCTGTAATGGAGGGGGCTGGTAGGAGCTACGTGTGGGCGGGAGTAGAGAGTGCCTTAAATATCTTATTATGAAAGTGTTTGAGAAGCCTGCATTTCGCACTGTATATCCGTCTGCTTTGTGCTTTGCTTTTTAACTGTGCCTCTGGTTTGCAGATGCTTATAGCAGACCCAAAAAAGAGACCCAAAAACAAAACACACAGCTAGATAAATAAGCAGAAGATTGCAAAGTTGTTTTTTTTTATGGTGTTACTTTAAAATGTACTGTGCATATGTTCCCGACTGTAGCCATGTTTGTTTCACAGAAATCATTTGCAGTGGTGGCTTGAGATGGTTATGCAATTTTCCATGCTTTCCTGGGAAAGCTTGTGTACCAGAGGATACCAGAGAGAGAGTGAGAACAGAGACTTTCTGCTCTGGGAAGGGGGGTGGGGGGGGAGGCTAACACTTCTGCACACCGTGATGAAAAGTAACTAAGGATGAACCAAAAACGATTAACGTGACTGTAACCGTGGGATCGTTACTTGTTGCATGAGCATTTTTGTACACGTTTACTGCTTCAGAAAAACACACCATACCAGGAAGCGTGGTATTGTGGTGTAGACTACGGGGATCTGGACTAGCAGCTTTTAGGAAAAGCTGATTTTATACTATGAGGGAATCTGATTCAGCTTCAATGTGCACTTTTTTTTATTTGAGAACTTTCTTCGAAAAAGAAATTACATGCAATGCAAATTCATGGCCAACTGGTAAATATACGCTTATGCAATGTAATGTACAATCTATGGTTTATAGCCAGACTTGGGGTTCCGAACGGAAATGCAACCAGTTTTGTTGGAATATAAAACATCATAAATTACCTGACTTGTTTAAATTGTAAGTACATTGTAAATTGAGTATTTGCAAAATGTTACATTTATACAGTTTCACCCAAATTAAAATTGCTTGTACATACTATGCTGCCCCCTAGATGTCCAGCCTTATATCCATATATGAAAAGAATGTCCCCATAAAGCTGTCCGATTTGAGAGCTAAATATTGTATATTCTGAATTGCATCTGATACGAAAGATGAATGAAGTCCAACATATTTTTATATAGTAACATTTAAACTGAAATGCATTTGACCCCAAGTCTGCTTGAATGACTGTTTCTTTCTCCCCGGCTGTATTTTATAAATGGTATACTATCAGTAATTTTTGCCTGGCTCTCTGCATTTAACTTCACTATTTGCAGCCATTGCACGTGTCTGTAATATTTTTTAGAGGTACAGAAGTAAAACTGAGACAGAAACTCTAGGAATGTTTAAGCTGACCCAATATGTCATTTGTTTTAAGGCTAATTTGTAGCTTTATAAAATAAAATTGACAATGATCTTGAATGCTTTTACAGACCTGTTTTTATTTTGGCCGCCACCTAGTGGAGGTTCATAGGTAGTGAAATATTCTGCTACACTTGCAGCAGAAGGCAATAGTATTAGAGTAGGAGTGTATGTTCATCAGAATGTTCCATTTGATGGAGTTCGGAGGAATTTATCAGCGTTAGTTGCCTTGCCAAACCCTATGTCACTGATACCATATTGACCCACAGACCTGTTGACTGTGTTTCTTAATCTGATGCCAAGTTTGTGGATTCATTATCTGAAACCCTTTATCCCTGTGACCCACAAATTATCTTATGTTAAACTCTGGAGGGAAATTTGTGACCAAGTGAGGCATATGCACATGAATGTTGCCTGTTAAGCTTCACTTGAAGACCTAGACCTCGATCCCGTTGGACACTGGGAAGACCTGCTGCCTCGGCGTCGGAGTCGTAATAAAGGCAAACGTGACATTTGGGACAGGTCTGCTCTGCAGGGAAAGCGCTGTGTGAGTCTGTTTCCTTCAGCACTAGGCTCTGAGCCCTTGTTTTGTTCAGTCTCATGTTATTTTGCATGCCAGCTGCATTTGCACTAAGACAGGTCAGTGTCACTAGAAGCTGTCACATATCTGGAGACCACCTTGTGTCCAATTACGGTTCTTTTTATCCTTGGGAATGATGCAGTGATGTAAACATCAGCACCGAAAAGGGAGGGAAGCAGAGCTTTGACAATTGGGAGAGGGAAAGAGACGGGAAGCCTTCGCCATCATGGATCCACTCGGCACATCAGAAGGACAGCCCGTCCCTTTCCCCATACTAGCTATCATGCGGTTTCTGACAGCGTGAAGGTCCAAGCGCTCACAAAGGGTCTGGAATCCCGACTTTTTTTAAAGAAGCCTGCATCTTGAAGTCACTTCTTAGAGTGTAGTTCACAAAGCAAAGCCAATAGCAGTGTGGTCCTGCAGGCTGTCACTGAAATGCAGTGGGCAGCCAGGACATCTGGTCCCCTTTAGAGCACTGCAGAGTAATGAACGCACCCAATACTGGACTCCACCATTTTCAGCCCAATAACTCACTCATATTCATGCGATATGAAGTGACAGTCTGAGTACCTAGAAATCAGACGTTAAAGGCTTTACAAAATACTAATCTGCTTTTTAACAAAAAAAATAGAAAACAACAGAAGAAATCAAATCTGTGGCAGATGTTACATGTCTCACCTGAACTTCTTATGTCCATCGACGTTCATTCATTGTGGGGTGACATCGTGTAGCTTAAGAGTAACAGCATTTTATTATAAAACAAAACAAACACAAACAGCTGTATGCTTTATAATAAAACCCCTATAGTGACCTATGAAATCCCTGTTGTTTTATTTATGATGATTCACCTTTTTTGTATGTGTTCAATGTTAAGCTCCAAAGTGAATTATTTGAAATTGTGTGTATATATATTTTTTTGAGTAATGCTTTTGTCTTCTGCATTCAGGGCTGTTAGAAGTCCATATTTTATCAGCGACTATCATATTGTTTGTACTCTCTGTAGCATGACCAATTCATACAATTATATTAAGTGTTTTTGATATTAGAGACTTATGGATATCATAAATGTATTACACATTACTGCTAATTTTGAACGTGGGGGTGGTCAGGATGATTACAGTTCTGTTGTTTGAAAGTCCACAGATTGATTGTAGAGAAGGTTCATTCCTGCAATGCAAGGAGACTTTGAGGATCTGAGATCTTCTGTTCTTCCTCAGGTTAAATTTAACTCATTTTCTATTCACTCCATTGAAGGTTTTGTCTATGTTGCTGTTGTCCTGAAACAGTGAAACAGGAAATGATAAATTAATTTTAACCGTCCCAGAATCAATAGATTCGCACGAGAAAATTTCATCTTTAGCTTATTATGGTTGACAGTAAAAAAATTAATAACCAGAACAGTAGTTTATACCAGTGAACATTAAAAATTGAGACTGATAAATTGTCCTGCTCCAGAGCATTACCTCATCCACTTAAAAGAGGAGTTCGATTTAGTCTTTGCAGAATGTGGTTTTTCACAGGTTTTTCCATTATTTTCCCCCTCCACGATCTTTTCCAGGTAGGAGTGTCCGTTCTGGGTCGGGGGCCGTACTGGGATGTCTCTGACTGCTCGGAACAGGCTGCAGTTAGTCAGATGCTCCTTCTCTAATCTGAGGAAGTTCCAGATGAACCGGCTGAAAGAGCAGAGAAGTCAAACCAAACCCATCGGCTTTGTCCGTACTCCATTGAATTTTTACATTATTTACAGTCTGTACGGATTGTTTAAATCATGAATTGCAAGAATGTGACATATCAATATTTTAATTAATATTTAGATTGGTCTAAAAACCTTAGGATTATGTTTTCTCATGTCCTCTGAGTTTGATCAGTTTCCCGCATTTCAGTGATGCAGGTTATCATCTTTTGCTGGTATGGAGGTGAAGAGACAGCCTTGTAAAGCGTAAACAGCCGGCTTTGCTCTCCTCACCGAATAACCTCCAGTGGGGCCAGGATCCCAGTGGCGGTAGCTGAGCCTCCATCCCGCATCTGCACCAGGATGATGTTGACCCCCCAGGCCAGCCTCAGCAACACGTCCGCCAGTATTGCAAAGTAGTAGTAGGCCTGTAACCCCAAGCACCCGGGTGGGCTATAAACATGGCATGCAGTGTGTAGCAGGGGGATGTCACTTCTATATGAAGCTATCTTTCAGTTACCATTCATGCCGTACGATACATTATAACTGAAAGCAGATCATAAAAAATGCAACAAAGATAATTATACATTAGGGTTTAAATCTGGAATGTATTAACAGAGGATGTCTTTATGACAGTCTCTCATACCATATTGGCCAATTGACCTGTAGACAGTCTCAGTGAAATATCAAGTTTACAGAGCAAATACTGAATCTATGCTAATTTCAATTCATAAAAGACATTTGACGCTTTAATGTAATACCAGAAATACTTTTGACTTTCCATTGGGATTGCAGTAACACACACACACGCTGCAGAGTTACGGTTGTGTTAGTAAAAATTATTACAGAAACTTGGCTACCCGTTTAGAATACACAGCCTCCTCTCTCAGAAAGTCGGGGCCTTGGAGAAGCCCCCAGTCTATCCGTAAATCCCAGGTGATGGCCACCAGCACACTGCAGCAGGCAGAAGCAGCCCAGAGGTACAGGTAGAGCGTCAGTCCCGCTGCCTGACTGGGGTACTCTGGAAGATGCAAACAGGTCCAGAGATAGAGACCTTTAACTTTCAAGCACTTCAGGTCACTCCATATATCCTTATAATAAAATGTGTGTGCATATTTTTAGTACTTGTCTGTTCTATTGCTCTTAATTTGTATGCACTTCAACTTTAAATCAGTGCACTTTCTACTGCTGTAGCAGTTATTACATTAAACAGAATCTGACTGGATATAATGTATTCTGCATTTTAATCTTTACGATTTTAGCCCATATTGTAGTCAACAGTAAGACTGTAGCCCCTCCTTTCTGGAGTTACGCCCTCTTGTGGTTCACCTCCTCTCCCCAATCCACGTGATTTCAGGCCGGGGAATTCACCTAATGCCATGCTGTAGAGGCCGGCAAAGGTGATCGTGAGGAAGACCATCGAGTATTTGGCAGCATTCAGGAGGTGGGGCTTGGTGTTCCCGCTGTCCCAGAAGTTCCTTAGACACTGCGCAAAGCGAAGCCAGGGCGGGAAGCACTGTATCAGGCAGCTCAGGTCCTTGGAGGTCCTCTCGCAGTCCACACTTCCTGGAGCACTCACACATGGAGACAGAGGTCAGCAGGATGGCCCGCCAATCAGCGATGCTGCCCCATCTGCCTTCATACATCAGCCCCGACGGGCCATTCCGAGGTGCCTCTCACCTACAGGCGGTGCGTACATGCTGGCCAGGTCCTTCCAATC
This sequence comes from Mormyrops boulengeri, assembly GCA_026781065.1. NCBI lineage: Eukaryota > Metazoa > Chordata > Actinopteri > Osteoglossiformes > Mormyridae > Mormyrops > Mormyrops boulengeri. Next base: position 18,282,593 of record JAODLD010000046.1, read on the forward strand.
CACCTCACATGCGTAGAACCAGATGAGGCTCCACAGATCCAGGAAAAGTGGTGCGAGGCTGTTCAGTTGATCAGCAAGCCAGAAGTCAGGAAACCCTACTGAGTGGAATGGAGTGGTGAGGACCTTGTACTGTGGAGGGACAGAATGAACGCTGAGATCAAGGAGATGCTCAGAAGGCCCTGGAGAACTCAGATCTGGATTAAAACCATTCCCCTTTAAATGTGGCCTCTCTGACTGCAAAATCCACACAATTTCTTTCACCATCTATAGTTTTATACAAATGCCCAGTCACACGGTCAGTTGTGTTAACTGAGGTTAGTAGGTTGTCTCCTGCCTGCGTGTGTGGGATATCCGAGGCCCGGCTGCTGAGCCTCGGCTTTGACATCCCTGAGGCCAGGGCACATCCTCACCAGCACGGAGAGAAGCCAGCGCCGAGCCCGGGCGTGCACGGAGGGCATGGGGCTGAGCAGTAGCAGGAGGGGCAGGCAGTAGAAGAGGAGGGGCTGCAGCTGCAGAGGGACGGGCAGGAGAGGGGCATAGAGACAGGCCAGGATGCTGGTGCACCAGCACACGGCTAAACCCCCTGCCACCTAAAACACAGGACAGCGGCATCACTCACCACCCATCCAGTCACCGGTTATCTCAGGGTCATAGTGGGCATTCCTAACTCCTAATTCATAACAAAGTCAAGCTTCAATGAGAAAAAGAACATACCTGTCCAGATTTACGATGTAAATAGATTGATATCAGTTGTGATACTTTGCTTTTATCGTTTTTCTACTGCCTGTCTGAGAGCTTGCTATTGTATCCTCCATAAAACTGCTTGCATCTCCGAACGGGTGTCATACTCATCCTTACTTCGAAAAAGTGGTAGTGAGATAAATTATCTCGGCGGTCCAGCTCGAAGATGAGGACATAGTTGACTCCGGCTTTCTTCCAAACGTAAACGTTGACCCCCAACAGAAAGAGGAACTCAATAAGCAGAAAACCCCCCCTGTAGAGTCGCAGCAGAGGTCTTAGCGGCTCCCACTCTTGGACCTGTGTCACTGATATCAGAAGGGTGGGGTTCAACCACCAGCAGTTAAGATTTGGATTAATAACAGTCTTCCATATCTCTTGCTCTTCCTTTCATACTTTTCTGCGGAGCCCTGATTCTAACATACAGATAAAATTTATATATATCGTGGCCACACGGAAATTCTTTCGCACAATGTATTATATCGGTAACATCTTTTACCAATTTATTCCCTAATTTTTGTTAAATCATGGCCACGTTTTATTAATTCATTCCCTCGTTTTGGTTAAATCATGGCCACATTTTTTAATTCATTTCCTTATTTTAGTTAAATCATGGCCACGTTTTATTAATTCATTCCCTTATTTTAGTTAAATCATGGCCACGTTTTATTAATTCATTCCCTCATTTTAGTTAAATCATGGCCACGTTTTATTAATTCACTCCCTCATTTTGGTTAAATCGTGGCCATGCGTTACTGATTCCTTCCCCCGATGTATTAAAACGTGATCCACAGTATATATAATTTTTATCATTACATCATGAGCAGGTCTCCATACTTTTCCGCATCGACAAACATTTCTCATCATTGACTCCATGGATTTAAACTTTGTGTCATTCCTTGGTTGGGGACAGTGACTTGGGGAAGAGCATGCAAACATCTCACCTCTCAGTGCAATGAGAGCCAGTAAAGCCAGCAGGAGACCACAGGTCACCCCCAAACGAAATATGGTCCATAGAGGGACAGGCTGGAGAAAGAACTCATCATAGAAGCTGGAATATCATGGCTGTGCATCTCAACTCATGTGAATTTACTTCCAGGACTGTCTTTAAGGTGAGTAATTTGAGCCATTACAAACTTTAGTTACTAATATTCTTGGTACAGGCTCATTGGAAATGGATATATAGATTTTAATACAAAAGAAATCGAGTCTATATTGCTATTACCCTCTAAGTTTGCATGCTACTTAATTTCTTCTAAATGTTGCTATAAAATCTTCATTCTGTGCTTTAGAATATATTGAATGCATTTTATTCACAGCCGTACCTTCATTCCTCCTATTGGTGGCAGCTGAAGTTTCCCAGCGACTTTCTGTCTGTCTCCACCCACCAACTGGCACATTAATGACTGTTGGTGGAGAGAAAGGAATAAGATTCAAGGCGGATGGGGGTAAAAGCAGAATGAGAGTGTCAGTGTGGATGTTGTGGGCTGCTCCATGTTGTGTGATGGTGCCACTCTTTTCGTGACGCTCCCTTGCTTACCTCCACCTCAGCTATGCACTCGCATGTTCTCCTACTGCTGTGGAGCAGTGATTTATCCAGCTTCTCCTTCTTCCACTTAACACCTAGCCTTGAAGCAAACCTCGCATCATGCTTCTTCATGATCTTGCAGAAGCCCATGTAGTTCAGCTCCTAACTCAAAGATGACATGATCAAACACAAAATCTTGTTGACTGACAGGACAGTACATGCATATATCATTGAATAGACTAATACAGAAGCTGTCATTTTACTATTGATGATTTTACCATTCTGTTCATGTAGATGTAAAATTCAGTCTGTTTTTAAAGGATATAATGAAAATATTCATGCAGCTGGAGTGACATTGTAAATTAAAGCACATTGGTTTGGGAAAGTCCTACCTCTGCTCTGTGTGTGTGTATATGTGTGTGGTCATTATGTATGTTGTGCCAAATGTCCCCACAATGTGATAAAAACCTTTTATTTTGACGTTGTGGGGACCAATTCTTTTGGTCTACCCATGGGTATGGGTAGTAGTTAAGGTTGTCATAGTTGGGATTAGAGTTTTTCCCATAGGATTGAATGGAGAGTCCCCACATTAATATATATATGTATCTAATCTGTGTGTGTGTGTGTGTGTGTGTGCTGCTTCTCTTCATGTCATTTGAGTTTCCTTCCATGGTCCAAAGGCATGCAGTTAAGCTATATAGTGTTCCTCAATTGCCTGTAGTGTATATTCCCTGCGATGGACTGGCATCCCATACAAGGTGCAGCCCAGCCTTGTGCCCCATGCTGACTAGGACAGGCTCCAGATCTCCCCCCATGACCCTGACCAGGGTCACTGGTTGGAAGATGGGTGGGTGCATTTATGTGGCCCATATTGTCAACATGCTGCAAGTAGGAGCGTTTCCTGTAACAGATGCAGGCACTTCATAGGTCTCTTACTGCACTTTATTAACCAATGACCACAAATCATCCGCATTGTGCTGTTTTTTATTGGTTTTATTCCTTTTTTGTACTATTTTATACTCTCCTGTATTGTAATTCAGAATCTATATTGTTTTGTACTCTTTTGTGTTTTCCAGTGCTCTGTATTGTCTTGCTGTACCTGTATTGTTTAGCACTGTGTTGGTTAGTCTCCCATAACTGAGTCTGGCTGAGTGAGTAAGCATTCCACTGCACCATCTTGAATGCTCATGTGTCAAAACTCCTTCATACCTGATAGTTCTGCAAGAGCATCAAGCTGTAGTAAAACTCCCTCACAGCTAAACTAAGGCCCCTCTTAGTCTGCTGTTCATCATCTGCCTTTAAGGCTTGGAGGAACCTTCTCAGCTTCCACACAGAGGCTTGTTGCTCTGCTTTCTCCTTCTCCTGATAGGCTCCTACAGCCAATCTCAGCATGGTCAGTCTCCCCTGGGCTTCTGAGAACTTCTCTGAAATGTAAAGCAGTAGAATGTCTTCTCAGGGTACCCCAGAGGAGACACTGTGAGTTCTACTCAAAGTGGCCTTCAAGCTGACTTGTGTTCTCACCTGAGTAGAAGCGGTTCACCTTGACCAGTTCCTTGCTACACATCTGGAAGAACACCTCCTGCACGGATCTCAAATGCCTTTCACCATTATGAGGATCTGCAGATTATGGAAAACAGACATTTTTACTTATTTACATTTTAAACATCTAAAGTCTTTCCCAGTGTCTTCACAGCAAAATAGACAGATACGTCATTCCTAAGGCCTCTAAAAGATCATTGGGAAAGCACCTGGAGACAGCTTCCAATTTCAAATGGGATTATATTTTATTTGAATGATTTTAAGTAATGTCTTCTACAATGCTTTATTTCTGGAAAGCGATTATCAGATATAATTTTCCATGATGAAAATTTCTCTTGCTACTGCATAAAGCTTAAAAGAGCCCTTTTTGTTTCATCAGTAAAACTTGGATCTGTTTTAAACCTGTGTCAGAACAGCTGCTAATAATCTTCAAGCAATGCTGCCCAGGAATAACAATTTAATATTCAGCATATTGTCTGAAAATGCCAAGCCTCTTGGCCACATGTAAGGGGAAAGCAGCGGCCATTATCCAGACACCGAGTCGCCATTATGAGGGATGAAGCTCACTGAGGTCTGCCGGACAGTTCTTGGGCCCTACTAAAGGGTCACAATGTTTTTGCTGCAATTCTATAATTCATTCAACAGAGACGTTGAATAAAATCATAATGAGCAAAGTTCAACCTCTTCTTGTCATACTATTGATTCTTTTTTTGAGGTCTGTCACTCTGACAATCATGTTATATCACTAGGAGTGAAGCCCTTTTTTTTCTATACTTTATTTCCTACAATTCTTACATCCACATTATCGTTGAACCTTTCTTTCAGAATTTAAGAGCAAATTTCGAAAACTCCATAGCCTTTCTGAAAGTCAAAATTTTGTAGTTTTTGAAATGAGACCACCAACGACCTAAAGTCAGGCTTTTTCATCATATGTTACGGTATTGGGAACCAAAACTTACTCAGTTCTCATGTAATCGTGTAATCCAGGGGTGGCCAATCTTATCCAGAAAGGGCCGCCGTGTGTGCGGGTCTTCCGAAATTTCTAAAAGTCAATGATTTTCTCAAAAAACGTATCCCATGGACTGAGTGAGTTTTGGAAACTTCGGTTGTCATTAATTAATTAACAGCACAGACACACATTATAGAGGCTGTCTTTGTTTATTAAGGCCACACTTCACGACGCTCTTCGGGTCATTGTGGATCCTCTGTAGCGCCGCATAGCGTAGCACTTATTTAAAACAGACTTTTAAAGAGTTCACAGAGCCCTTCAAACAGTGAGAACATGAAGTCATACTGAATGTATGGGAATGCCGCACAGACTTTTTCCAAAGGCACATATTGAATTACTTTGCCATCTCCCTGGGGGGGGGGGCTATCAGCAGAAAGCTGCTTACTGGCCTTTATCTACACCAGAGAATGATGATTTAAGCGGCATTTATAACGAGCTCGGAAAGATTATCTGAATCCATCTTCCTCTGTCCATTGTCAATGCGGACAAAAGCGCCGCACGCTGCTTCTGCATCGTGTGACCGGCGGGCAGGTTCAGGCAGGGGTGATGCGGGCACCGCGGTGCCGCTGGAGGCGACATACATCTCCTCTTCCCGGCAATAAATGCCCTTTCTTTTATTCTTCCGATTCATGCCACTGACAGCGATGACCAGCACCCTAAAGCTGCAGTTTCATGTTTACTTTGCTACTCAGATGCCTACTAATAAAAACCATGTTTAAAAACTCACAGATTATTTATGCACACAGAGATAAACATTCTGTTTGCAGAACTTTATAATAAATGCCTTATATTGTGCTGTTTCAAAACACAGTCTCCTCAGACTGTCCTATCAGAACAGAAAGCAGGAAGACAGTTTGCACTGGCATGTATTGGAAGGATGTGTGCAGACCGACTGCAGTTTAACTCATGTCAGATGTGCTAAATCATGCATTGTCAGGTTTGTGGTTTATTAGGATTTTAGCACGACACTGTCATACCTTCACACCTTACCTTCATCTGTGAATCTCTTCCTCATTCCTGCATATAGCATGGACTTCAAGGTCTGGAAGCAGAGGTGATACTCTCATGTAAACTGCCCTGCAGTTCAGAACACTCGTTTTGTCACAATGACAGCTCTGTTACCACAAAGTTTACCCAACCCACTGGCCTTTACCTGAAGATTTTGAGCAGCTCATAGATTTTCAATTGCATGCTCTCACCTTGCCTCTGCATCGGTCACACTGCTTTATTATCATTTCTTATCCACAACCGTCAGTGTCATGAATAAAACCATCACATTTGTAAAGGAATTTGCACATCCAATGAATTAAATTTTAAAACCTTTGCAAGCACTCAGTGCCCCGATGCTTTATTTGCAAGCATTAATGACCAGCAGCCACCAGGAGAAACCAAATACTTGCTCACCCAATAGGTAATATATTGTTTCCTCCATTCCGGGGTCATGCACGTCTGCAGGTGATCCGAGAATTTCATGGGTGCTGGTGCTGGAATTGGGGATGGCGTGCTTGGAACCGCCGCACTCTTCCTGACTGGTGGTTCCCAGTAAAAAATGGTCGTACCTGAGTATCTCTCAAAGCAGGAGCGGAATGAGTTGAAAGGAGGGAGGGGAAGAATGAGAACAAGAGAGAGAGACATGATGTCTTTCACGCTGTTTGCGCGCAAAGAATCACAAAGCCCTTAATAATTTAAAGAGTCAAGCAGCAATTGACAGACTAAAGGCCACACAACTAATAGGCAATCCTCGGGTCTTCATGGGTCCGAACTTAAAGAATTAGATGCTGAAAATGGAAACCGATCTCGTTCAGAATCAGCGGTGTCAAAGGATACCTTTCAAAGGGTGTACTCCCTTTGCCAAAGCACAAAAGTTTTTTTATAGCATCCTGCGCACAATCGTCCTTGCGCAATAATTATTGCTTCTAACAAATACCTGCACTATCGTGCCCGCCCCTTTCAGATAGAGTGAAGACCTGTCAGGGTATCCATGCCCCTCCGGCACCCCTGGATCCAGATATAAAAATTTCTAATGGAAGTAGGTGTCAACATAGAGCAATTCCTTAACATGACCCTATGAATTAATGCTACTGAAGGATCAGGAAGTCCTTTGCTTGTGCCCTGTACCTGGCTGGTTTCTGGTCATTCCGGGTATCTCCTGTTTTACATTGTTTTTGTGCACTGCTAGAAATTTTGAACCTGGAAGCAGCCAGCAGAAGCTAGCCTTCTGCCAGTAGAACCACAATTAAACCAGGATTTAAAAATGCAGATATGTTTAAAAATACAGAGTGGTCTCGTTTTTTTTCCACAGCTGTATGAAAACTGTTTGAATTTGCCATTTTGATTAACAGTTTTACAACAGCGTGTTTTTTGATAATTGTCGCGATACGCGAAAACGGACCAATCCGTCAGCAAAATGCTGCTGCATAGAGGGAAGCCTCTATAGCCGCAATTTAAAGGTGTTATAGATGTCCAGCGTGCATAGGAAGCTGCTTCATTACAGACTGTTTGCATGGATAATAATTATTCCAAAAAAGCATTATTAGGAAGCCCATTAAGTAAAACAGTAATAGTGAGCAAACAAATAAATAGTGAAGCAAGTAAGATATTGAACAAGCAATATTGGAGAAACACATAATTCCAGCACAAAATATGGAGCTACAGCAGCTTGGAGCAGTGTGTGTATATGTGCGTGGGGATTATTATTCCACACTTAAATCTATCATTTGCTCTCTCGTCGATATTTGTGGAAAATTCCCCTTGAGGTGCCGCTTCACAGATCTGAGATCTGCAGACAGGATTGGCTCGGCCTTGTGCTTAACACCATGCTCGTCGTACTGATTGTGAATGACTCATGCCCAGGGAAGAGGAAGATCTGTTTGTTATGGCACAGGTGGGGGAAAAAGGGGGACGATCCACTGATGGTTCCAATACAAAGGGGTTTATTGGGGCAACTAACACACTGGGGGAAACCTCAAACTAAAAGGACCATGAGGATATAAGAAAACAAACGGGGAATAATACTGAATGAACTAAAATGAAGCACAAGTAATAAAACCAAAACACCCACAAAGGACCAAACACTCAATAACATTCACAATGGCAGACTGAGGAGCAAGACAAAGGCAGGCACTTAAATACACAAATAATGAGGACTAACAAAAGGCAGGTGTGAATGATTAAGACAATTAACCAGTGAGCACAGTGCAGGGAAACAAGGGGAGAAATTTAAATAACAATCAACACGCACAGAAAGTAGGGAATACCAAAAACTAAAAAACTAATAACTACGTACCAGGAAATAAACACTAGGAATACTAACACACAACTGAGGGCTACCACTACGTGAGACTAGGACCACAACAGAACAGGATTAAACCAGAGACAAATGGGATAAACAACCGAAACACTAGAAAAAACAAAACAAGTGAGGCTACTACTTGTTGTAGAAGAAAGGTTATTTGACTTATTTTTCATACAGAATGGGAAACGGCAGAAATCCATACTTTCGATACAGAGATGCACAAAAGCGGCCCACAGAACGTGTGTTCCGGGTTTTAAAAATGGGGACATTTTGGCCAGCTATTCATAGATCATAGATCCAGGTCATTCGTTTTCGACGGGGAGTCCTTGCAGCGCGATTTACGGTTCCTTCTGCTTCCTCCGGGGCCTCTGCCTCAAAGCGGAGAGCGTCGGCTGCGACCATTTAAGGAAGCGCAGTAAAACTGCAGAAGCACACGCTGCTCTTAGCATCCACACCTTTATGATAGCTGTCATAAAGCTTTAGGAGCCCTGTTAACGTGTCCTCTAGATCTTGTACTTACTCTAAATTAAGTGGTTCGAATTTGCAAGTATACAGTGTAAGACCCAAGTATTCATTTTCGCTATATGTACAGGTCTTAACAAAAGAGCATGTCAATGCAGCCAAAGGGCACATCGCCCTTTAATTGGATACGTTTTACATCTACATTTAACTGTAAATGAATAACACCTAACAACATGCTTTTTGAACTGTTATAATACGCATCGGTCTTACATGTGCACTTCCTTGTCTTTCATTGAAACATATTTTTATATATTTATTTCTGCAATATTTTTTAATTTAAAATGACAATTATTATATATTGTTCCTGCATGTTTGTTATGACCAGGCGCGCTGAGTAAAAGCCCAAAAACCTGGCATGCCGGTTTCCCTCCGTTCTCTCCCCCCGAGGTGGTTTCCAGTGAATTTAAAGTGTGTGTTAGGCAGCCAGACAAGTGCAGCTCACCCGCAATCTCTGAGACAGAAGGCGACGCGCATACAGGAAACTCCAGATACAAATACGGCGCCGAAAATTACTTTAATACTTTCATTTACAGTGTTAACATATATTATTACGTTCTTTGCTAAAAAAGTTTATTGTAACATTGTAGTTACAATAAATATTTGACTTTCGACATTTCTACGACTATTATTGTTCTTGTTGATTGTAAAAGGTGATGGTGACGTGTATTTATACTTACGGCAGGACAACTGGTCAGTGAAAGCTTTATTGAGTCATTATAATTTTATTTATGCATTGTAATCCCTCTGGTCTTAAATGAACCAGTTTCATTTTCGGCTTTATATTATGAATACTTTTGTTACATTGTTACATGGGCAGCTGCAGTGTGCATTAGTAGCCACAAGAGGGAGATAATGACCACCCTAAAACGATTATGAAATATTTTACTGTGCTGATGGATTTTGGCGTCCCTTTCAAACGTGAGTTTTCAAAAGCATATTTACTAGCTTTTGTCATTCGCGGCTAAAACGTTATTGTTTGGTATGACAATAATACAGTTTTTTGTTTAGCTGGGCAGCCCCGTCGCCTTTACTGCATTTCCAAGATGACTCAAATGCATTTGGGATCAGACTCATTTGTACACTGTGGTGCTCCGCGGCCTCATTACTAGAGCACGCACTGAAATGAACAGATGTGTGAATCTTGGGGTGGGGAAACTGATCGCAGGAGGCCTGTGTGACATGAAGACGTCTGTCCTAATGCTGCTACATGGTGCATTGGAGGGGTGGATCTAGATATTTGGTGCCCCATGAAAGCATATCATATGGGGCCCCACCCACACCAACCAAGTTATGTTTACAAAGTTTGTAGTGTTCCTGTATTTCATGGGGTCCTTGGAATCATCCCAACGACCCCCCACCCCCTTTTCTGGGCCCCTCTGCTCAGCATAGCTGATTTCTTTTTAAAATGTATATAAAGCCTTTTTGGCAGCAGTTTTCAGAGCAAATTTTCAGTAATTAAATTTTCAGTGCTTAATGGGTAGAGGAAAATGTGTCTGCCATCTTTGGCTTTTCAAACGATGAAGGTTCAAGGTCACATTAACAGCACAATACCTGTGGTGACATGCCCAAGCATTCAGAGTCGTAAAAGATAATCAGGGCTGCCAACCCTCATGCATCTGGTGTGACACTCACGCTTTCTGACTCTCACGCTCACACGGGACATCTTACAGCAAATCTGTGTTACTCCATTATAAACCTAAAATTAACTACATCAAAAGTGTTTGGGTAATTGGCAAACCCTACAGACTATTGACAGGGTAATGACACTGTTACATACATGCAAATGCATGTGCAGACTTGTCTCAAATTCAAAATCTCACACCAGCCAGCTGACCAAGGTTGGCAACCCTGGATAAACTGTATATAAAGTAAGAATAAAACACGACTGTGTAGGCAGGATTGCTGACTTTTGGCGGCTGGTCCAGCATATCGGCACTCATTGCACTTATGCCGCAGTGGATTTCTGCCCTTTGTCCATGCGGGAAGGTGACAGGCCATGGAAATTTATGGAGGATGGGAGAATCTGCCTCTTGTCTCTCTCCCTCCAACAGATGTGCTGTTTTGAGTCCGGCTTGATAACAAACAGTCCACATGGTAACAGCAGCAAGCAGATCCTTTAGTAAACTGGAGTTTGCAGATGCTGATGTCTTGCATCTAAAGTGGACATTAGCACTGAATGACTTTAGGCCCGTACTTAAGGGAGAATATGTAGAGAAGCTGTTATTCAAATTTAAGAAATGCACCTGATTTTTCCCGCTGTCGATTGAATGCAAATAGACATACCTATATTTGGCAAAATGGTTGAAAATCAAGAAACTAAGAACTTGCATTAAAATAAAAAACAGGGCCAAATGTGATGTTCACTGCAAAAGAATCCTCTATTATTTGCCATTAGATTTTAAGCATTTTGAGGGCCTGTGGTCCAAAGTACAGCATGCCAGATTTCAGCCTTGTCGAGGTTTTGTAGTACAATAAATCGGAGGATGTTTGCCAAGAATTCCAATTTAAATAACATTATAAAACGCTTTCCTTGGTGTGAAGAGAAGCGGTGTAAATCATAGTCGTGCCTTATTCATAAAAATGCTGTAAAAATCCCATCAACATCTTACACTGGAGATTCCATTTTTGGAACAGCCATGTTCCAGAGACGCAGGAATTACGAAAACTGGGGCCATCAGAGAGGGAAGCTGACGAAGGAATACTTATAAGCTGTTAGGTTTTTAATAGATCCGTGATTTCAATGTCACAAATGTCTTTAGAGAAGATGGAGAGGACAAGCAAGGCGTCATAGTATTTTTTGTCACATGAGGCTGGCTAACGGCTTAATCTTTTTTCATATGTTCGTAACACGAGGTTAATGACCATCAAGCCCCAGGTGAATGATTTGCTGTATCCCCCAAAGAGCCTCTGACGAATCGTTGATGTGGCCAGTTACGTCGATGATGTAGGTTCACTTCGTGATAATTCAGCCCTTTGTCACACTGAGTGCCTCAGTGAATCCTCTGGGGGGGGCCGCTGTATCACTGGACTCAGACTCGGCCACCCAGTGTGTGTTAATATTTTTTTTTTTGTGGACTGGTGGCCAGTGAGCTACCCACATGTGCCTGGCTGCAGGAGAGTGGTCTTCCCAAAAGGTTACGCTTTTGGCTCCAGTCCAGCCGCTCTCCCATTTCTTAAAATTTGCAAGCAGGGCCAGGCGGGGTGCTGTGTACCCTCCCCCCGGTCACTGCGGCCCTCCTGTTTTCCTGCCTTCTATCACATGTGGAGATGTTTTGCCAATGACAGCTGTGGGGCTTAACCCGTGTGATCGACCGCCTTCACGAAGGAGACACCCACCAGAACGATGAATGCAGCATCATCTTTGTTGCCAAGCTGGCCGGTGGCACGTGGTGGGGGGGGGGGCCGGCCTGTAATAAGGCGAACAGCGCCGCGGGCCCCCCGGGGGGGGGGGGGGGGGGGGGGGGGGGCGGGGCGGGGGGGGGGCGGGCGGCGGGGGG
>JAODLD010000046.1:18294820-18328187 GCA_026781065.1 Mormyrops boulengeri
CCCCCCCCCCGCCCCCCTCTCCCGCCCGCCCCCCGGGCGGGGGGGGGGGGGGGGGGCCCCCCCCCCGCCCGTTGGGAGGTTAACGGGGAACTGTGTGGGTGAGGAGGTCAGCGGCAGCGTTGTGTCATCATGGAGAAGGCTCTTATTTTGGAAATGGGCTGCTCTTCCTCAAGGGGGTGCTGTGACAGGACCTGGGCCCATATTGGGGTCACCCTGGAGCCACCTCCAGTACAGCAGCGGATGCTTACTTGAGCAGTTCTCCCAGAAGGCCACTTTGGACAGACGGCATGTCCTCTGGGCTGTCCGGGTCAGAACATGGCCACTGCACACTCGACCCCTGGAGGCGCGAAGAGGTGGTTTTGATCTCCGAGCTGCAGTCCTGCCCTAGAAAATGGGCCACTTCGTTTAAGGAGTCCTGAGTCACTTGAAGATGGAAATGTGGGCACAGCTGAAGCTGGCGGCCCGGCGGGGCGGGTTCCCCAGGCCTTGTCCTGAACGGGACGTCCCCAGTGCAGAAATGGAGTTTTTTCCATGATCCTCTGCTGTCCTCCATAACTGGACAAGGGGATCACATACCAGTCGCATTTAAAAATATTTAATGATATATATTAAATGAAGTTGTAATGATGTTGTAATGCATCAATACACCCATGTAAAGCGCCTTGGGGTGACTCTGTTGTGAAAGGTGCTATATAAAAATAAATTGAATTGAATTGAATATTCTTGCTCATCCCTGTGTTCTGGGGAAATTGTTATTCCATGATTGTTTTTATTACCAATTATAATCCACCCAGATAATATTTAAATAAGCTTTCAGTTATAAATCTGAGCATTTTCTATTTGTAATAATAGGTTAGAAATCCTTATTGGTGTTCTGTCTGCATACAAAGTTACAGCGACCAGACTTGCTGTTAATGAAATTAGTCTTTGCAGCTATTTTTTTCTGGAAGGTGCCATAAGGAATGTGTTTCTTTGGCTTTGACGTTAAGGGATTTGGGCAACAGTGAGTGTAAAATCATAAATGATAGGATAAACACAGCGGGCTAGGTTGCGGTAATAATAGGGATATCGGCGGATTTGTCTTTACCTAACAATTATGTTTTTTTTTTTCTGTAAGACAGTTGAACACTTGCTTGTTCTCTGAGATCTCCAAGCCAGCTGGGAGATTTAATCCCTACATGGGGTCTTGTGGCCGAGAAAAATAAATATTGATTATTCATTTAAAAATAATAAAAAAAGCAGCCGTGCCGTTAAATGGCAGCGATAATTAAAATGGAAAATGCTGAATGTCAGTGCACATGCTTGTTAGGGCCTCAGACAGCATGTCACTCCTCTCCTGTCTCTGCTCCACATTTGTTTGCCTTAATGAAATCCTGTTTAACATTCAGTCAAACAAAACTGTGGACAGCCGGTGCAAACAAACGTCACTGCAGTGCAGGACGCAGTGAGGGAATTGAGCTCAGTGCCCTGGGGCTCACTATTTAAAAACCTACCCCAACCGAACCAGTGTCACCCCCCCCCCCCACCTTCTGTAGCCCAGGTAAGCATCCTGGAGTCGAGTCCCAGCGATCAGCTACATCAGTCGTAATCTCAACTCTGTTTGTTTTCACAGTGGTGGCTGTGCTGTAAAATATACAGGGGACCTGGACTTATATGGGAACTCATCACCAGGAAGACCGGGAACGAGGTCCTCATTCGGGGCAGACATTGGACAGCCCCCTGGCTGTGCTTCATGCCTGTGACTGATGGCTCCGCCCCCCTGTGCCCCTCTCCCCCAGTCTTCCGCAAAAGCCTGACGTCATTGACTGGTCAGGCCGGCTGATTTTCGGCCCTGACGGGGGATTTACTGAGAAGGCGAAACTCAAACACTGAAAGCCCCCCCCATCTGGAGGAGGGAGGACCGCTTGGGATCTTCCTCACCGCTGGGGCAGCTTTTGTGTTGACGGTGGCGGATATGAGCTGAGTGGAGGAGCAGGTGCCGCAGAAGACAGGCCAGACCCTACACAAGCCCAGCTCCGGTGCCAGTCTCAGCCCCTAAACTCCTCTAATCTGGGCCTCTGAACACATTTGGGTTAAGGATCACCCAGAACCAAGAAGGGAGGGGGAGGGGGCTGAGGAGAGCGTCACTGCAGCACAGACTCCTGTGACCAACCAGCAGGGCGGCGACGTGGGGAGCTCTCTGGCTTCCAGGGGCTGAAAGGCTGGGGTCGGAACGAAGTCCAGTGTGCTGAGCAGTGGTGTCTGGAGCTACCCCGGGAAGGGGGGGGGACACTCCGTCACCATGGGGAAATCCAACAGCAAGCTGAAGCCTGAGGTTGTGGAGGAGCTGACCAGGAAAACATACTGTGAGTGTCCAGCCTGTCTCCCACTCTCCTCCCCCCTTATTTTCTGTTGGACTCTCCCTCCTCTTTGGTGTACTGTAAGCACGGTTCACAAACATGCAGTAGGTGGGACTCCGCCCAGTTTGACCTAATAGGAACCAGGTGACCTAATGAATGAGAAGTGGGTTACACCAGTCTGGTTGGCAGCAGGTTGATCCCGCCCACCTTGGGTTTGCCATCTCTGTATGGAACAGGGGGGGGGGCTGTGTGGGTTTTTTACAGATCTTGATTTATTGCTGACTTCTGTTTACGATCCGGGGCTGTTTTTGGTGCGCTATGATGTCATCTTGCTTATTCTAGACCGGGTGCCAGATTAATCACATATTTAAAGTGGGATGAAGATGACTAATAAAACATCAGGAAAAAGTTTAAACAAAACAGCATCTTCGATGTTTGATTTTTACGCTTGTGCTTTCTGTTCCTCCCAGACATAAATGGCCACCATTTTTCTGATAATTAACGTGTTGCGTGTGTCGGTTGGTTCGCAGACCATTTCCCGCGCGGCCAAACAGTAGCTGGCGTTGCACCACACAGATTACCGTTTGTCTAAATTGTCACTGCGCCCATTTCCCAAGAACTAAATTATGTTACCGCCAGTGGCGGACATGGTATCCTTGGTGACGGCGGTGTTTAAGAAGGCCTCTGTTTAGGCGTGACTGAAAGGTCTCACCCTGCGTTTTCCTGCTGAAGGACAGCCATGCTGCTTCGGTGCGGTCCCGGCGTCTTAGGTGACCCGGTGGTCCTCTTGCTGTATGGAGGGAAAAAAACGTGAGGCTGCCCCTGCAGGTTGGTGGTGTGCGGCGCATTCCAGACCGAGCGTGGGTGAGCCATGTCCTTGAACACCTCCTCAATGGTTATTCATACGGCATCGTAAC
The DNA here is from genome assembly GCA_026781065.1 of Mormyrops boulengeri. Lineage (NCBI taxonomy): Eukaryota > Metazoa > Chordata > Actinopteri > Osteoglossiformes > Mormyridae > Mormyrops > Mormyrops boulengeri. The sequence goes on from JAODLD010000046.1 coordinate 18,298,077, forward strand.
TGTTCAACTGCGCTTGTTATTTGAAGAATGTGCTGCCTTCATCTTGGTAAATTAGTGGCTGATTATAAGGTAGGTCTGAATCCTGTCTGCCCTTAACTCCCCCCCCCCCCCCCCCCCCCCCCAAGCTTGCCCTCGGTATGCGGTCTGCACATCCATCAGCGTGCACCAGCCGCAATGCGTCCCCTATCACCCAGGCGGCCGTGACGTCAGCAAGGAAACAATTACCACCACCACCCCCCCGCCCAGGGAGGCTCTCCGCGGAGATATGCGCTGTGCTGATGCTCACCGTGCTGATGCTGCTCTCTCAGGGGAGGTCGTGGCGGGGGGGTCATGCCATTCACAGGGCCATGTGTGTATCTGCAACGCTGTTCACGTCCCGTTCCCATGTCACTTATTCCTTTACACTTAAGCCCAGGTCATGTATTGTCCATCGTGGGTGTCAAATTCCAAGCTAGGTCATAAGATGAAATGGTTAAATTTAAGGTTTATTCTACAAAGTCCCTGTATTTAAAGGTTAACTTAGTCAGTCTTTCATTATATATTCCTTGACATATATTCTTCAGACGTCTAGCTTTTCCTTAAGCCTCTGTCACTACTGGCCCATGCCATAATTCTTGCTGTGCAGGGTCATTCATACACTTCCTTCCTTCTGCAGAGAAAGGGGTCAAGCAGGTCTGGGGGGTACAGAGCAACCCCCGTTTGACGGTTCTGCTCTTCAGTCATGACTCCAAAAATGAATCTTAACCATTCTCCCTTCCGAAACACACATACTAATCCTGGCAGTTAGCTGGTGAGCTGAATAAGGTGTTTTTGAGCAGGGAAATCTGTGTTGCCAACTGGCATTCCTGGACCGGAACTGGGGAACCCTGATTTAGACTGCATTGTTTTTTTTATTAATTAATTATTTAGACTATTATATTTTCTGAAGTGTTTTACCTTTTGGGTTATTCAGTCTGTTTTAAAACTCTCACCATGAATATAGCCCTTGTTGATGACATACCTTTTAAAAGTCTGCATACCATCTGTCATGACTTGGGTCGTTAACCACTTAGGCACCGAGCGGATAGCTGAATTTGATGCACAGTTGTGCAAGCATTTCTGCCCTGCCCAGAAGGGTGTACTCCCAGCGTAGTGTAAATGAGTACCTGAAAGCCATCGAGCTTTTGAGGGTAGCCTAGCTGTAAGAAATACGGTAAAGCGAACACAGACAAGCTTTTCTCAACACTGCACCGCTCTGAAAGGTGAGCTCTCGTAAGCAAGATCACATAAGCCTTCATAGACACTGATAATCTCAAAAGCACACTCTGTTAAGTACAGCTAGTTTTCATAAGCGTTTGATAAGCTTTTGTAAGCACTGGACCAGCTTGCTGGCCAATGTGATGCCCATCATATTGATGGTTTTTATAGATTTATTTCTGTTACTATTCACATGAGCAAACCAGCGTAATTTTTATATATATGTATAAATTCTATAAAGGAAAAGTGTCTTCAATTCAAAAATTACAAAATACTAAAATTGCAAATATGTAATGTGGCCATGGTGTCAGTCATCACTGTTACGTTAGCAACTTTAGAATGTTGATTTGTATTTGTAAAATACCTTTGTGTGCTGTGTATCTATACTGTGTGCATATACAGCAGTGAAAACTAAAAGCAGTGAACGTAAAATTAAACAAATCTGCATTTTTAAATCCTGGTTTAGTTGTGGCTCTGCTGGCAGAAGGCTACGCTGAGCAGCAGGTTGCTTCCAGGTTCAAAATTTCTAAGACAGCGGTACACAACAATAAGGTGAAGCAGGAGACACTCGGAACAACCAGAAACCAGCCAGGTAAAAGGCGGAAGCAACTTTCTAATGCCTAAGATAACCGTTAACAGGAATGGGAAACATTAAGTGCGGGTGTGAAGTGCACTACTAGAACAAGTTCACAAGCTCTTATAAGCAGGACTGAAAAATCCCATAAAGCAAGGAAGAATCCCTTCATTAATGAGAAACAGAGAAGAACCAGACTGTAGTTTGCAAAAAAAAATCAAAATAGTACTCACAGACACACACCCATAAACTGAGAAATGAATAAACTGTATATTTATATGGATTGATAATTTTAGTAATTTATGCAAATTTGTCATTACCGCACAGTAAACAAAATGTCTTGGAAACAGAATGTCAACAATAGATGGAATGGGGATCATATTTTAATAAATAGTTCAATATTTAAATGAATAAGCTTGTTCAAATACTTGTTTAGCTAGGCACACGGGTTCTAAATAATGCAGGGACCATACGTCGCTGATCCTTTTGAACTGCCAGGTTATGAAACAAAACATGCTCACGAGGGAGAGGTAATTATTTGCCGGGTTAAGGCCCTGGAGCTTGGCTCCCTGGGGTGTGCTCTGATCCCGCAGCAGTCCCTGGCAGTGTCTCCCCAGGCAATGCACCGGCCACAGCCTCCATCACAGCAGTCTGCCGGATATCTTGACCGAGACGGGACACTGTCAGGAGCTGGTGCCAGAGCAGTTGACTTAGAGCCAACGAGTTCTTTTATGTTGTCCGGTGCCGAAATAGCATCAATGCCTTTAGTACACCTGCTGTGTTCCCCTTCTTATAGCATATGCCTCTAGTAGCTACATTTGGTCTGGTGTCAAGGTCGAGGCATAGAGGTCATTCAGTCGGGAAGTAAGAAATGAGTGCAGTGACAGCCCTGGTGCTCCAGAGATATGAAATACAAGTGAAGTTTAACAGTGAAACTGAAGGCAGTGAGGTGCGAAAGCGAGGCAGCTTTTCTGTGTGCCTATTTTCACTGTTTTTAGCTGTTTGTTTGTTGGTATTTGCAGGGGAGAGTATCTCAGTCGTTCTCAGGCTTGTGTGAGGCTCCACTTTGACTGTGTACGAAACCTGAACATATTTTGTTTACCTTATCCTTCAGTAAAATAATAAAAAAAAAATGTGCATGTTGTAGTGTTTGGCAGCATGCGTCGTTCCTGCGCTCAGTTTAGAGTAAGCACCCTTATGTCTTGCTTGGCTGGGCCCTGCATGTCAATATGGTGTAATGCTTCCAGATGGCTGTACTGCTGTATGACTGTAGACCACAGCTTGTCCTGGCCAGCCTCCTGCTTTCCACTGCAGGTCTCGTTCAGGTTAGTAGTCTGACCTTATTTCCCTCCCACTCCACTCCTTCACTGTGAAATGTCCCTTCTGGAGAAACGTTCTCCACCCAGCATGTGGTAGCTACTGAAAGCTGTGAAGCCCTGCTTCTGTTAGACCAGCCATCTCTAACCACCACTAAATGCTTCCATGACAACTCGAAATTCTCCAGAGAGAATTCGAGATTCTGTATTACACAACATTCTCTCTTTTTTTTTGTGAATGTATTGTTATAGTGAACCAACTTTCTTACTCTAAATAAGTGTGGAAATCGATACCTAACAAATAAAATAAACTTCCAGTTTGGTTGAAGAACTGGAAGGTTGCCAGAAGGTTTCAAATCAGGAGAATCAAGCTCTTTATCTACTACAGATTGTTATTCTGTGCTAGATAAACATTAATAATAAGCTTTTATATAAGTAACTAAATGTCTTTGTGCTGTAAATAGCACCTTATTATACCTATTTTGGCATTTAACCTTTAGCTTGCGTAGTGCAGCTTCAAGTAAATTGATTAAATCTACAATATATGCAAAAATGGTTAGAATCCATGCAGCCCTGGAAATTGTTTTATAAGCACTAGAGCTCTGTTGTGAATTGTTGTTACTACAAAGGCAAATGTGCCTAAAGCAGGTGATTTCTTTTCTTACTGTATGCAGTGGATACATTTGTTTATTATAGTGGTATGTTAAGGAGTACTTGTCGTCGCTGGATCAGAAGTCTGCCATGACATGGTCGGCTTAGATGTTCGTGAAGACCCCAAAGGTCAGTTTTGTGTAGGGCAAGCCCCCCGCCACCCAGTACGTGACGTCATGCGATTCGCCCATTACGGCAGCTGAAGGTTTGAGAGGGAGGACCTGTGCTCTCCGTGGTGCTGAAGCAGGGGCCCCTGGTGCTGAGAAGTCTGACTGCGATGATGTCACCAGGAGGCTGGCCACTGGATTCTCAGATCCTGAGGCTCATATCCTGCACTCCTGTGGCACACAGTATGACTGGTGCTATTGCTATGATGAGACACCATATTTTCAGTAACACTTTACTTAAAGCTCTCATCTATAATGCATTATAGATACCTTCATAATGCATAATGGTCGGTATAAGAATGAATAAAGCATTGCAGCATTTCTATTGACATCATAGGGCATTATATTGTTGATTATAATACTTCATAAGCTCCAATGAAGCTCTCGTCTATAATGATATATAAATACCTTCATAATGTGTTATAATGGTCAGTACTATATGGATGTATTAAGGATGCTTTGTACTGCATTATAAAGGTACCTATAGTGCATTAGAGAGCTTGATGAAGCATTCATAATGCATAATAAGCATGGTTATAATGTGTTATGCCTTTTTTTTAAATATAGGCATGTTTATAAGGCTTTATGAATGCACTATAATGTGTTATTAAAGTGTTCATAGATGCTTATTAACTTGACATTCATAGGAAGTAGGAATGCTTTCCTCTAAGAGCTCTGCCCTTAAGCACAAGTTCATGATTTAGGAACTGGATGATATATTATCACCAGCCGGCCAGTTTCGGGTAGTACAGCTCAAGACCCATTTTATGGGTGTCTCGTTGGTTCAGGGAGAGAACATTATGACACCTTCAATAAGTAAGGCTATTTCATTATGTGTGACACATTTTTCTGGTTAGCAAAGGTCTTCTGAGTTGAATCAGTTAAAGAGCAGGACAAGGAGTCTGTTTATCCAACATCGTCTGTTTATTCTGAGTGGGCCAGTGAATTTGGTGCCGTTTTATTGCAGTTTCATAAAGGTCTAGCCAACCATATACCCTGAATATCACATGTCTTCCTCTTTCTAACGCTTTCTTCCTAAACCTTGGGGCTCCTCCCATGCTCGCAGGGAACCTCATATTCGGGATGGGTTTCTCCATGGGTACGGTGAGTCATCACCGTTATAGACCGTCATACCAAGCCAGAACGCTGAGGGTTACCTGTAAAAGCTGAACAGAGACATCATGGTGCCTTTCCTTGTCAAAACACCCACACTTTGTCAGATTCTTATTTTTTGTTAGTGTTCTGAGACAGAATATTACCTTTATAAATGTTGCGTGATCAAATTCAGATTGAGAAGGTTGGGTTTATTTCTGTGGCTCTGATGACGAAGCCAGCTGTCCAAGGTCAGTGAGGATACGGTGATGAATAGAATGAGGTATAAATTAGCTAAGGGGCTTTCGCATCTACTTCTGCAGTATTTATTTTCTGCATGAAAAAAAACCTACCCACCTGATCGTCGTGGGAGATGCGAGACTGTGCACTTTGGGCATTTCTGAGAAGTAATTCAGCCCTTATAAAAGCATTCAGTTTGAATGAAAAATGGCGAGATGGAAACGGAACCTTTCAGCCGAGAGAGCACATGCAACCAAGACACAGAGCTGGGCCTCTAGACTCTATAGAGCCCTGGGAGAAATGTGCATTAGGCTGTCAGATTGTTCTTAATCCTGAACATCAATAAAGCTATGTCAGGGTGCTCTCTTACGCTCGCTTTGTTGATTATTTCTCATGTTCATCGCTGTGGCTTGAGAGATCAGCCCTCGGGCTGTAGAGAGGTGGTGGGCTCGCTGTTGAGAGGGGTATTGCTCTGCGTCCGTGTCCTTGGAGATGTACTGGTTGCATAGGGAATTGTCACTGGTTACTGCAACCTGAAGAACCTAGAACAGCTTCATTCATAAAATCAGTTTGTGTGCTCAGTTTATTCTGAAGCACCGGGTGCAGTATTGTCTTAAAATTTCTGAGCGCCATGGATAATCAATTTATCCCCCTTTTGTAAAAGAAAGGGAAACTGTAACCCTTTAATGACAACAAATGGTTTAATAACTGGCATCTGTATCTTAGACTTAGATCGTTGTGATTTATATCCCAGATTAGATCTTTTACAAAGATATTTTCTTTATTCTCCAGATATTCTGCTCTTTTCTGGCCTCTTTTATCCTTCATTACGCAGCTGATTGCTCAGTGGGAGGCACGCTGCTCTCTTGCCTCCAGGCTTGTGGGTTTTGTTCCTGTTGCCAACTGTGTCTGTTGTCCCAGTGTAGGTTTCCGCCAAAACTCGTTCAGTGTTGATGGGCCACGTCTGTAAAGTGTGTGTATGTGTCATGTGATCGACTGCCGTTTATGTGATGTACCTATCCATCTTGTATCGGCCTTCTAAAATAAGCATACGTAAATCTTTACTTTCAAAATAAATGCTTCATGTTTTATTGCACACTGGCAAATATTTCTGTATGCCTCCTGGCATCCAGCATATCTGTCGTTGTATACCTGCTTTTCCAAGCACTCCATCATTCTTTTCCTAAGGGGTGGAAAATTTTAATTTTTAAATACGTTTTGGGGCATTGGGTTTTCATTTAACAAACACACCTAGTGTTCCAGGGTTAGAAACATGTCGAACCAGGTTAGTCTGAAAAATCACCTGGTGTGCTCCATGTGTGAATGGCGTGTGTGTGTGTGTGTGTGTGTGTGTGCGTGTGTGCATACGCGTGTGTGTGTCTTTGTGTGTGTGTGTGTCCGTGTGTGTGTGTCTTTGTGTGTGTGTGTGTCCGTGTGTGTGTGTGTGTGTCTTTGTGTGTGTGTGTGTGTGGATTACGTTTATATTACATTGTGGGGACCAAATGTCCCCTACCATGTAATAAAAACCTGTTTTGTTGATGTTGTGGGAACCAATTTTCAGGTCCCCACAAAGATATGTGAAAGAAATCAAAAAAGGAAAAATACCTCGTACTGTTAGTCTCGTATTTTGTTTGGTTACTTATGGTTAAGGTTAGAGCTGGGTAGGGATTAATGTCATCATGTTAGGATTAGAGTTTTCCCCAAAGAAATGAACCCAAAAAGATATAATTACAAAGCTCTCTGTGTGTGTCACACAGCACACTGAGGCTTTGAATCTGCTTGCAATGTTTCTAAAGTTCAGGGGGGTGTGTTTTCCTCAGCCCTCCCCCCACTGTTGATCCGCAGCTCTGGTATACATATACAGTGTCTGCGTCCGTTGTTCTATCATGCTGTTGTCCTTCAGAAATAAAAATGTCTTTTTGCATTTAAGGCACAGAGCAGCTCTTCCATGATGTTTGTGCCTGTTTTGCATACGCATTTTATTTATACGGTATCTCCGAAGTCGCATATGTTTGTGCAGATGATCTGGCTGATTGGCTGTGCGATGCTTTATTTAGCACACTGAGGTGAGGTTGGCTCGCTCTGCGTTTTGGCACAATTTACTCCATCCAGCCCTTAACTACGTCCTTCTCAGCCTTCGGGAGAATTCAGGACCTGGGTTGGTCCCACTTTTTAGTTTTTTTTTTTTTTTTTGGTCCGTCTGTCTCCCCAGAAGTATCCGCCTGCTTTGTGAATTTTACAAACGTTTTGGCGTGGATCCCAGCCATGAATCAGATGGTTAAATTTCATGGCAGCCTCCCAGCATCAGAAGCATGGCTTCCTCTCTCTCGCCCACCGCGGACTGTGGTGGGGGTATCGGATGGATTAAGCGTGCCCCCCCACCCTCCGGAGGATGGCCCCCTGCTAACCGTGACACGCTCCAGGCTTGGGGGGTGGGGGCGACCACCCAGGCGCGAACACCTTCGCCGGCTCACCGGCCAGTCGCATCGCTCACATCCATTATTTAGCGCTCGGCACTTGTGGTCTCCTGAAATTTCAGCCCTCTCTCTTCATCTGTTATCAGAGGAGCCATCTGGGCAGCGTCAGGATCAATTTTTAGCAGCAGCGTCATGCAGTAATGCGAGTGCCCAAGGCTCACGGTGATTATATAGGAAATTAACTGTAATACATTATATATCTTAGAAGGGTATACTTCAATGAACTTGTGACTAAACATCGGTAGCGCCTCAGCTGGGTGCTGGCATGCTGTTCTTGGAGAGGGGAATCGGCGGATTTGTGTGAGGGGAATTCAGCCTGCCTGGTCATTTTCAGTTGGGCCTTTTTCCGTCCTGCAGTGCTGCAGGATCAGAATGTATCTCCATCCTCCTTGGTCTGTGTTTAGGAGACCGGCAGGGGGGACGTCAGTTCTGTGTACACTTCTGGCATTTGTTACAGAAGTCCATATAACTGGCTGATCCGCTCTCGTTAGGGTAATCCCCATCTGCAGCAGAACATCCACCCACCTGGGCGGAGTGCCGCCACCCCCACGTCCTGATGGGCTGCTCCATCCCGCCAGCCAGGTAGACCGGGTCGGGGGGGTCATCGGGGTGGGAATAAACCCCGAGTCGCGTGACAGTTGCAGGATCCAGCTCATCTCAACATCAGCTCTGCTTTCACTATTGTCAGTAAGAGGGGCGGGGTGGGAGGGTTTATGTTTACGCGGCAGCCTGCGTCTGCTGGAGGCGCAGCCACGGCGGGTGGCGCCTCTCCAGATATTGACACAATTCAGTGAGATACACTAGAAGAAGGACGAAAGGTATTCTTGATGCAGAACGGCTGCCAGCAGGAGGGCGCTGCCTGGCAATTGGCCCAGCATCCCACGCACTCTCCAGAGCCCTTGGTCCAGAATGTCGGATTATGTTACTCCGCTCCCGCTGCGCATTTCCCCGACTTCCTCAATGGGACACGACCCTTTATGCGCCTTCTGGAATTCACTCAGCTACAGTGAGCAATCGTGCGTCCAGCGCAGCGTAGAAAATGCAGATATGGTAATGGTAATCAGTATAGTTTTATTCTGGGCTCATTAGTCCTTTGCCCAATATACTGCTCTCCAGTAAGACCAAGCCATATGGAAGCATATTAGGGTGAGTAGTGTAGAGCTTATGGTGTATCGGCGGGAACACGGGATTAATTCTTCATAATCCCAGAGCCACAAGGTTCCACGCCAACAGTTTGACCATTAAGGACCATTCTAATCACACGAGCCACCAGCCTAGTATTTGTCGGGCAGTTTGCATATTGTATGTGTGGATCTATTTAAAGGTCTTGATTTTAATTAAATATTAGCAAACTCTGACCAGAGAAAGACCTTCTTTTACATTTGGAAATAGGACTGTCGTGACATAGTTGTATTATTAGTATGTTCTGACCTTTCAAATATCCTCATCTCTTTTTGAGTTAAAGCTTTTAAAGATGGAAGAGTGTCTAAAATATACATCTGTACCTGGTCTGGCTTAAAAGCCATGATCACCAATGGCGCCTTAAAGGGAAGGACAGACCAATACAAATGAGCAGATTCAGTTTTTATTACCTAGTAAATGGGGAAGATTCAGAGTATGTGTTTTTGTGTCTGTAAGAAGCTATTTGGGGAAATCAACATGAAACATATGTGGGGGAGATGCATGGGGCTAATGTAACCATTAAAACCATTAAATGGCTTTAGATCCACTCATTTTAATATAGTCACATATATGAGTTTTTGTCACCTCTTAGATTTAAAAATGTAAATATTGCAACATTATTTCCCTAATGAATATCCCACCTGCTATGTTAAAATGTAGCAATTATTTATACATCTTATTAACTTTGCAATCCTTTTGTTTGCAGTCCTTGTAAAGTTTTGTTTTCCAGTCAGCTGCAATTAGGAACAGCAGCAAAGTCAAGTTGACGTACAAGTTGGAAAAAACAACCCAGTCAGTCTTCTGGTTGACTGCGGTTTTATGGTTGACTGGGATGGTGAATTTACCATGTGTCTGCATATGGTGTCGCCAGTGATTTGCTCTTGGAAACTGTTCCACACATGGACGGGAGACCATGGAACCCTTTGGTCCACAGAGTGTACTTTGGTAACTGGATGGGCCTGGCCTGGCCCATGTGGGAAGGCGACAAAGATCCGCATGGCCATGTATATTTCCCCTATAAGGTCACAGTGATAGCAGCTTGCAGGGCAGGCTAGAGATATTGAAACATATATTAAGTATGTGGGCGCTGCCTTCATTCACACCAGTTATTTTCAGAGCCTACTTCTGGGTGTAATTTAGCTGATGCCAGTGAGTATGTGGGCTATTTATCCAGTTCAGAGATACTTACAACACAGTACTATAAATTCAGGCCCTGTAAGTTGGAGCACAGCATGGAGCTCATTGGCTACCTTCTCCAGTGCTTGTCTCCTGATATGTTGTGATGGAGATGCTGGCAAGGTGTGGTGTATCTATTTTGTGGAGGTCACCTTGCGAACAGACTGTCACTGCATGGCTTGCAAAGGATCTTACTGGAGCATACAGGGCTGTCGTCAGCATTGAAGTACATACCAGGTCATCAGAGATGGTGGAGAAGAGATCTGAGTTTTATGGTCCTGAGGCATTGCGGATTGGCCTAACAGGACAATGATGCTTCTGTTGGAGAAGTAGCTTTCCAGTCATGGAAACAGCTTTTCCAGGCAGCCACTCTGAGTAAAGCTTGGCACCCTGGCCACAGTGTCACATTCTGTAGAAAGTGTCTCTGATCTCTCCATGGTACTGGGACCTGAAGATCTGCCATGGTCTGGTCTGTATCGGACCTATTCTGGCTGGGACCTCATAACTTCTCATTTTCACTTCCATAACCTTGCTAATGATGGAACGCAGGGATGTGGGGAAGTATTTAAATAGACCACCAAGCTGTGTATTGGTCTATACATATTCTATGAGGATGGGAGCTAGTACAGACGCTCCTCTACCAACGAACGGCCGTTCGCAACTTGAAATGTTCGTAAGTCATTATTCACCATCATTTTAAGGGCATACGCAAGTACAAAGAACTAGGATGCCGGGAGTACGCACGCTATGCTGCTGCGCAGCGGGAGTAGAGGTCAGAAGTCGTATTAGGTGGAACTGGAGCGCAGAAAAAAAAATTGATGTTGCGGACAGGAAACGGGAGCTCAGTGAACACAATTTGGACTTAAAGATCCTCTTCGTTCGTATGTCTGAAAGTTCAAAAGTTGAACGTTCGCAAGTAGAGGAGCGTCTGTACTTTTATTGAGAAATAGCCTTTGTTTCTCACCTTCCTTTCCTCATTACTCCTACTTTAAGAGGAGCAGAAGACTTACCTGTAGGGTTAGGTGTCCTGGATTGGTGAGTGTTGATTGATAAAACAGCAAAGTCAGAACCAGGACTTGGTCGGCACTTGTTGGATTGGAGTTATTACAGTTGGTTGCCTTCTCAGGTAGCTTGCAAACCCAATAACATTCTGCATTATTTTTCAGTTTTGCAGCTAGTTGATGTGTTGCACATTAAAGTAATCTATGATCAACATTAATGGAACAACAAGATAAGTAGCAGCGTCTGAATGAAATTCTCACACTGAAAGACTGGAATATGTGGGAGAATATCATTCATAGAATACACTGGCACAAGCCTTTTTAATGCATTAAAAGTAAAGCACATAATTTATCAACTTAGGATTGTTTCTGTCCTTAAGTAATGTCCTTGAGATAATGAATGCATGGATTAGATTTTTTTTTTGTATACAGATATCTTTATATTCTGAATATTATTCTAATGGAGATAACAGTCTTTGTCATTAGTAGCACTGAAGATTTTACTGAGATATCCACATCTGTTCAGTAGCTATCCAGGTTCAAGAATTCAAATATGGGCATTATTTGTCCTTATCAGTGCTATACAGAGAGATATTGCCACAGTGAAGGGAGAGATACTTAGCATTCATTACTCTGACAAGCGCTGCTTCAGTGCTATGACGTTGTCTGAATCCAGACTGATGCATGTCATGGGTATTTTGGGATTTTAAGGAGACAGCCAGCTGCTGAGTAACGTATTTCTAACATGATGAATGAAGACAGAAGTTTTGGGATGAATGGATATTAAAAATATGGATCCAGATTGCACTTCTTGACTGGATACTGATGGACATACTTTACGTGTGTTCTCTAGTTACAGACAGAAACTTTGTTGTAGGTATGAGATCCAGTAAAACTACAGGATGTAGTAGGATGATTTAGAACCTGTAACTAGTGTAACCAGTTAATTTGGTTAATTTAATCGGGAAGATCCTGACATCTTATTTTTGGTGTTCTGATTCGATCAGGCTAAAATTGAATATAATGCATTTTTTTTTGTGCAATTCACAGTTAGTTGTTTTAGCTAACACAAGCCAGGGCTGTCCTACACAGCTGTACAGAGACTGGCTGAGGTTGTTGTCAAGGGCAACACTAAGTTATATTTAGAATTTTGTGTGGATGGTGATGATGTTCATATGAAGCATATAGATGTATGGTCTAATTATATATAAGAAGTATGTCGAATAGTATGATGAGACTTTTACAATGACTTAGAGATTATAAGCTTGGTCAAGATTGGGTTGATCAGTATTTTTGATATTGGTGATACCTACCAGATCAAATGATTGTGTTGTTTTTATGCTATTTTGAAGATTTGCTGTTTCTCAGAGGCTGGTCCCCTACTGTTTAATGATAATTGTGTTTTAAGAGTATTGTAATACTAATAATATTTCTATTAATATTTCAACACCGCCTTGCGCCTGTAGCCTCCAGGAAAGGCTCCAGACCCCCAGCAACCCTAAATAGGACAAGTGGTTTCAGAAAATGGATGGATGGATGGATATTCCAACATATAGTATTTGATGTGCAATTTCTTTACAGAAATCTTTGCTCTGGTATTGAAAACATATATCTTTTGTGTGGTAAATGCCCATTCCAAATGAAAATTTAAACAGCTTAATTTAGCATGAGGTAAAAAGTGGACAAGCCGATGGATTTGCTGTTACTCTCTGTGCTGGAGAAATCACTCTGTTATTGAGTGACGAGCCCTCGCTCGATAGCGAGCAGCACACCTCCTTCTTCACATGATTGCCAGCTCTGCTCGTTTTGTCTGCAGCGTGTTGAGCGGTTCAAAACAAAGGATGTCTGTAGCACTTAGCGCTTTGTTTCCAGCTTTTGATGTGCTGAAATGAAAATCCTTGTGAAATCCCTCCGCTTCGCCTGGCGGCGTACCTCGCTTCTTTTTCTTGTGCCAGTAAAATGGAACAAAGTGAGAAAACGTCAGACGGCATGGTTAGAACAACAAGCTTCTGGATAGGAAATTAGTGAAAGTAAACTGGGAAAATATGCCTGCCATCAACATTCATCTTTTACACCTGTTACTCTGCTATTGTAAACCTGATCTTGTTTTGCTCCAGAAATAAAATATGTAACCATGTTCATTGTACAGTAGACAGGAAAAAGAGTATAAGTGTTCTTAGAAGTGATATTATTTGGTGTGGGAGATGGACAGTGCACCAGTGCTTGTTTATGTAAAGGTAATGGATTGTGAAGTATTCACTACTTGGCTTAGCTTACTTGAGTCCAGCAAGATGATTAAGACTTAATCAATTTTGACCATTGCTTCCATTTGAAGGTGTGTTTTTGCCTTGACTAAATCAGTGTTTCCCAACTTGGTCCTTAGGGACCCCCAGATGGTCCATGTTCTTGCTCCCTCCCAGCTCTCTGCCAGACAGCCCACATTTCTGCTCCTTTCCAGTAACCAGTAGGGAGCAAAAATGTTGACTGTCTGGGGGTCCGCAAGGACTGGACCAAGAAACACTAAACTAAAAATCCTTTCTAGAGCCCATGATAAAAAAAAAAAGTGTAGATAAGCAATTTTTTTGGTCTTACATTTTTTTCTGCGTTCAAAAGCAATAATAATCCCCCAATTTTCTTTAAATAAATAATACATCAATAAGAGAAGGGAGGACTTAGCTAAAAATAATGGAAACATTTTGCATGTGCAAACACATAAAGTAGGCCTGGTACATTGCTTGTATGTTAAGCTGCTGGTATGAATGACTTTGTTAGTGTGCTTGTGTTGTCATGCAAGGGAAGCTGCCCTGCCTTCCATTTTCATGAATTACCAGGCCGCCTTCCTTTGGCTGGACTGGCTATCTTCATTAGCCAGACAAGTGTGGTTCTTGGTAGCTTATTTCGATCACGCTGCTAAATGGCATCTTGTTTTTGTTTCACAGCACTGATGTTTCCCAATTTTTGGCCTGGATATTCCCTCTGGGATTAAAAAAAAAAAACATTAACATGAATCAGAAAATATGATTTAGAAAGTTCCAGTTGCTTCTGCAGTAATTCTATTTCAACTGCCAAACTGAGCCATCAAACAGATAGATTTTGTACTTAGTCACACAGCGTTTGGAAAGGATATCTGTCAGTAAACACTTCATGTAGCCATCAGGCAGCATGTCGTTCAGCTTCCAGCTGCACCTTTCACCTCTTCTCAGCTTTAAGCTAATTTCTTCCGCAAACTCCAGCCTAGCTCTTCCTTGCTTCTCAATGATCAAGGGCTTCCTCCTTGCTTTATGGGTCTTCAGTCCTATTTCTAGGAGCCTGTTATGAATTGTCCTAGCAGTACACTTCACACCTTGTTGAAGGCCACTTGAGGTCATCCTTCGAGGTACTGCCGGATACGTTGACAGTCATCTCTGGCATTATAAAGTTGCTTCTGCCCTCTACCTGGCTGGTTTGTTGTTATTGGCAATGTTTCCTGCTTCATGATGTTCTTGTGTACTGCTGTCTTTGAAATTTTTAGCCTGGAAGCAGCCTGCTGCACAGTGTAGCCTTCTTCCAGCAGAACCAGGATTAAACTAGGATTTAAAAACGCCGATTTTTAAAAAATATAGACTAGTCTTTTAATTTTTTCCAGAGCTGTATATATATACGTTTAGCAAACACGCTCTATAGCTGTGCCTGCAAAATTTATGTGTGTGAAATCTAACGTTTTCCATTCTATTTCTGGACAAAGAAGAAGTCATTAATTTTATCTCACAGGAGTGTTCCAGTGTCACTTTATCTCAGAATATTTTAATCAGATTACTAGAGGGGCTCATTTGCTCCTTCCCCTTGTCATTGGTGATTATACATCTCATATAATGAGTATTTAATTTGTGTGTTTCTTCTTATGCTGTTTATCGCTCTAATGCTTTTTCTTTGCCAGAAATAATTCAAAGTCTCAAAATTCCTCTGTGCCGACCATGAAGAAGCAGAAGATAAGTTCTGGGATTCACTTCTCTACCGAAATGCTTTCATTTCCACTGTGCACATCATATGAGAAGGAGAGTTTAGCCCTGATTGGAGATAACTAAAGCCCTGTTTGTTGCCACCCCAACCCCCACCCTCTGCCCCCATAACAATGGACCATAACAGACCATAATGTAGGCCTATAAGTCGTGGAATTTTTTTATGCCAAGGCCCCAAATGATACCTTAGGGCCAGCAACTGTTGGCTGGTGACCTGATTTTTGGGGTAGGTAGGTGAATCATAGGAGACAGACAGTCAGTATGGAGAATGATGTCAATAAGAACAGGAAGGCGGTGACATTAATTTGGGCTCCATGCTTTATGGTTTGGGTTCCCAACCAAGAAAGAACTGGCTGGGACAGATCAGTCTTCCAAACTAGCATTATGCTGACGCTGTGATGGTACTAATGGGTGAATGGCATACAGCAGGCAGTGCACTGCGATAGCCAAACAGAACTGGAGGACGTGCACCTATAACAAGCTGGGACAGGCCGACTGTCCCAGTTTGTGCCCGAACTGTCATCAAGAACGGGAGGAACATCGTCTGGCAAAGAATGAGCATGCACGAATGACCCACGGTCAGCCTTTGACTTTGACATGCCTGTGCATTTCAATAAACCTAAAGCAAATTTGACCCAAAAGAACTGGGCTAAACCACAAAAAATATGCAGTGCTCAGAGGAATACAATTTGAAACAGGTTCTCAAAGAATAGACAATAGGAATTGTGAAGTATATTGCGAAACTGGCAACAGTAAGAACATCCATCAAAAGAATTTCACCTTCCTCAAATACATTCAGAATATTTTTTTTTCACTTTATATGCAGCCGATCCAGAATTTTGCTAAAGAGATATACTGTGTATATTTTTCTACTTTTCTTCCAATTAAACTATTCCAATGAGACTTGATAAGCTCACAGTTTAAATGTGTTTGTCATTCATCAGGGATCCTGCTGTCTTTTGGTCAGACAGCAAGGTTACAGTACATTTGGTTGTAAACAATAGTATCATTTTGGCCAAGCTGATTTGTATGCAATGGGGACTGCTGTTTGTTTCCATTAAAAACACAGGAATATTCCATTTGGCAGACGTTACGTCTGAATGGAGATCATTCTCTCCATTTATACAGTTTATGTGAACCCACCTGGGGGCTTAAACCTGCATTTTTGTAAACTGTAGCTGCTCAGGATAATCAGTGTAGCTCTTGTAATGAACGTGGCAGGTTTGACCGTTCACTGAGCTCCAGCGCATGCCCTCTACCCAGCATCCTCGGCAGGGTGGATGTTTTTTGCCCTGTGGCTCAGCATGGAAATTTTAACCTTTAACCAAAGCTGGTGGAGATTCTCCCAATCTCTCAGTAAACTGCGCTGCCCAGCCATGAGCTAACAAAAGGTTTGAAATGACAATCATGTGATAAAAATAATTTGTCTCTAAAAACCCAGAATAAAAAGACAATAAGTAAAGCGATAATACAATAATAAATAAATAAAACAATAAATAAAAGACGATAATAAAAAGACAGACAGCAGTACCCAGGTCAGACTGCACGCCACAGGAATAACCAGAAGAAGGACATGTCACATGCAGAAAGGTTACAAAGATAGTCCTGTCCCTTCCTGCAGGGGTGGCCAATCATATCCGCAAAGGGCTCGTGTGTTTACAGGTTTTTGGGATAACTTTCAGGTCAGCTGTTCAAACCCAGGTGTGAGGACTCTTCAGCCAATCAGTCCTCTAATTAGTAATCTAGTTAGAGAGATGCAGCGAAAACCTGCATATACAACCTTCCTTTCTGGATAAGACCACCTCTGTCATTGATTTCTGTGTCTCACAAACAGTTAGCATGCCTGAAAACACGCTACATCTTTTACAGGAAATGAGTGTGAGGACAGGACAGCACTATGAAGAACTCCCATAAAGTCATACCATAGAGACTCCTGCTAAAACGGTGGCCCAGGTAACTGGGACAGAGCAAAACACAGCACATATCAATATAGAGAGTTTACATTAGTTTGTAATAATTTAATTACTTGATAATGACATGACATGTAAATCATTCAATTAATGATGCATTTTATACATATCTTGTATTAGCTGGTTTTGCTTATGTGGACATGCATTATAGATGCTGATGTGCATGTTAATTCATGGTATTATTTATTTATCTACAGCTCTGGAAAAAATTGAGACCGTAGCACAATTTCTCAATGTATGGGTGTGAATTTATGATATTTTTTTTTGTAAATTGCAGCCTGGTTCTTCTCTGTTTCTCATTAATGAAAGGCTTCTTCCTTGTTTTATGGGACTTCAGTCCTGCTTATAAGAGCCTGATATGAACTGTCCTAACCGTGCACTTCACACCACTTCCTTTTGAAGGGCAGTTGAGGTCATCCTCCAATTTATGAGGCATTGCCAGGTAAGTTAACGGTCATCTCTGGCATTAGAATGTCGCTTCCGCCTTTTACCTGGCTGGTTTCCGGTCGTTCCCATTGTGTCCTGCTTCACTTTATTTTTGTTTACTGCTGTCTTAGAAATTTTGAACCTGGAGGCAGCCAGCTGCTCCGCATAGCCTACTGCCAGCAGAACCAGGATTAAACCAGGATTTAAAAATGCAGATTTGTTTAAAAATATACAGTGGCCTCTTAATTTTTTCCAGAGCTGTATTATATAAAAACAATACATTTAAAATACCTGGATTTTCAAATCCCAATAAAGTTGGGTGGTCGTTACTATATATTTCAGCTTCAGTGAAATGACCGAATTAGGGACTGCTGGTGGCCGGCATTTCATCTTTCCTCCTTTTCAGAAAGTCTTCATGCTGTTCGGGATGATGACTCTTAAGATGCATAATGAAATTGCTATTGTAAAAAATGTGTATTTTTAGCCCCCCCGTCACTGGTGCTTTGCAAACAGCAATTTTATTTGTTTCAGAAACTGTCACGTGCGCAGAGTTAAAACGTCACCTTTCGGCCAGGCTCATCTGCAAAAGTTTTCAAATCTGTCAATGTTGATGATGAACTTTTTAAGCTTTTATCAAATGATACCAATGTCGTAGTGATATCAACGTGCATCCCTAGCCCTAGCCCCCCATTTTAAGTGGTGTCATATTTACCACACTTTTCTTTAACTGCAGTATAATTTTGTCTGCCGGACGAAAATACTTTCTGTCAGTAAATGCACAATATTATGCCAGTTCCTTGCATTAACATATA
The DNA here is from genome assembly GCA_026781065.1 of Mormyrops boulengeri. Classification (NCBI taxonomy): domain Eukaryota; kingdom Metazoa; phylum Chordata; class Actinopteri; order Osteoglossiformes; family Mormyridae; genus Mormyrops; species Mormyrops boulengeri. The sequence continues at coordinate 18,316,395 of JAODLD010000046.1, forward strand.
TTACTATGGTCTTGTTCTTTTTGCAATTGTTATGACAAATTATCATATATGGGGATTTCTTACATATCAGATTATTTCCCCGATTAGCATTAATTAGCACTAATCGGATCACTCCTGCTGTGTCACTCTGCTCTTTAGCCATACAAAAGCGTGCAGAGGGGATCTGACCGTGTGACAGCATGTGCAGCCGTGTACACACCAGGGCCGTGCACCATGTCGGGTTGCACTGGCTGCGTCTAACACGGTACATTGTGTGGGTCACTGACTGCTGATGTTGCGTCATGAGCAAGATGTTGATGTAAAGCCTCCTCTTCCTCACACAAGCATGCGGGACTCAGCAGAATGTGATAGGTTCACTTTTGACTGGGTTTATAATTAATTTAAATTATCAATATAAAAGCATTTCCCCCGTTTACATTTTAAACACCAATCAAATACAATTCACCTAGAAAATACGACGTGATGATGCTCACTGTAGATATTAGACATTACTAAAAAACTTTAGTGTTAGAAACCACTATGGTTAGAAACCTTAATTCATATTATCCTTTCTTGCTCTGTTTCTGTTTTCTCTCATTATCCAGCCCAGTGGTGACATCATAATAGGATTGTGCATGGCTATTAGGAGTCTGCTCAGTGTTAGTGGAGGGTCGAGAAAGACCAGCACACACCCATTTATATGGGTCGATGGGAACGGGGCAGGTGGAGGGAACCAACATCAGCATTAACCTGAGTCACTTGACCAACCCTGGCCCCCACCATCTCCCACAGCCTTTATTTGCATATGAGATTTTCCTTTTCAGAAGGGGTGTGGATGAAGCTCAGCTCTCTGGGGGATGGAGTGAGTTTTCAGAGGAATGGACTAAATGTTTTATAAGAAAGAATGGGTGTCAGCTGTATTAATCAGACATTTAAAACAAAGCTATTAGTCTCTGGATAGGCTAATGTTTGGTAAATGAGGAGCCAAATAGTGCTGAACAGGTGAGAATGATGTAGGAAATTCAGAGATCAAAGAAAACCGCTACGGTGTTAATGCATTGTGAATGTCTCATTTAGGTAATAGGACAATCGGCAGTGCCTTACGTATCTCAATGCACACAGTTTATTGCTAGAGTGTTAGGATGGGAAGGTGAGTCTGATGGTGGAATTTGAGCTGACATTCTCCAGATGCCTGAAGAACTTGCTAAAATGACAGAAAGGTGATTTCTGTTAGGGAAGTGACACATACAGTACGTCCTCAGGAACAGCCAGATAACAACTTTGAAGGGGGTGAATTTAGTATAATTTGTCTCTTTGTCTTTTTATCTTTGTCAGCACAAATAGAAAACTATTAAAGTTTTTGGGGGTTTTGATGATCATTTCATGTTTTATCATTTCATTTCGTGGTTGACCTTTCTCCTTTTCTTTCATATGTACCCGTTTTTGTATCTTTTATATGCCTTTTTTTTTAACACGAGCACCCAGGGCACTGCTCAAGGGTACTGCATCAGCTCTGAGCTCTGAATCAGCGGTCTTCCTATTACCTGCCTGTTCTCAGACATTTAGTTCTCTGCTCACTCTCCTAATCCTGAATCTACTGCAACAATCTAATACTAAATTACCATTAGACACCTGACAAAGGCAAGGGATTGCTATGTGGTGGCAATACGTTTCCTGTCGGGTAACACGCTGAATACCTAGGATGTTGATGTCGCCGCTATCTACTGCTTACTGTCCCTGTATTACGTGCAGCTGCTCAGTAATAATGTGACTATTCCAGAGCTAAGGGCCAGTGTTGAGTCCAGTATAATCCATGTAAATGATTCACCGCTGGTGGTTTTTTCAACTGATAGAAAAGTCAGATTTAAAAGAAATGTTCTTCCCTTTCTTTTATGTGAATCGCTTTACATAACCAAAATATTAATCTCACAGAGATTAGGTATTTGAATACCCTGGGGACACTCCTTTTTGCATAATTGTGCATTCGTGTCAGTCTGGCTGCAGTTTATGAAAACAAGCCTGGGATGTCTCCCCACTCCAAGATACCGCACTGTTTGTGAGCTACGTGCTACATGCTAATTGCTTTTAATTGTAATGCCGCATGGCCTGCCCCTTGATAATAAATGCATCTGCATGATAAAGGCTGCATCTACTGAAAGAATAGCTGAAATGTATTACTGTTAAAGGAGCTGATTTTGACCAGCCTGTCTGAGCCCATTCCACGTCTCTCATCAAAGCTCCCTTGCGCCCCTGTATCTGTAAGCTGAGTGCACCGCGGTGACTGCCTACATTGTTGTTGGTCCCAGCGAGCCGGTTTGTCCCCCAGCTTGTCTAAAAGGTTGATGGACGGAGATCTTCGCTACCTGCCACCAAAGCATATCCATTAACTATTTGTTTTTTGTCATCACTCGGATAGATGTCTCTTTGCAGTTTACAAAGACAAGAGAACATTTATCAACAAAATAATTTCAGCCTCGTCTCCCTGCAGCAGACTTATTATTATTAACTCTTTTCGATAACTACACAGAAGGCTTTATTCACTGATTAAGCTTTTTTTATGCAAAAGAGATGATGGGTCATACTGACCCAAGCCATGCAGATTCAACAGAATAAATTTTGCTCCTTTTAATTTAAAGTACATAATCAAATATCAAATCGTCCATGCATAGATTTGAATGCTGGCGATAAACTGGGGGCACGGCGGATGACTCAGCATGCAACTGGGACTAGCCCCTCTACTTCCTGTCAACGCAGCCGCGCTCCAAGCAGCAGATGTCATCTTAATGGTGAGATGGCAGCCGCCGTGGATGTGTTCTGTGGAAAGATGCAAAGGGCACTGGTGCTCTGAGCAACACAGAGGGACGGAACTCACGTCCATATACATCAAATAACAAGAAAGAATCAAACTTCTGTCCTGTTGATGTCTGGGAAAGCTTGGGTGTGAGCTGCGCCTGAAGCTGCAAGTTCCTCTTTTATCTCATAGCCGTGCCTCCGTGCCAGAGGCCCCTTGTGAGTCACAGACGATGGATTCTGCTCATGTGTCATGGCGGCACATTGGTGACAGATACCCCCCCGAAGGATCCGGACGAGGCGGGAATTCAAAGGGCGCTTCTGCGAGTCCAGCGAAAAGGGCTCATATGAGGACCTGGCTGATTGTGCATAAACTGCGATTTAAAGTGTGAAAGCAAGAAGTGGATACGACAATGCAGAACCTGAGAGCAGAAGCTGAACATACCTGGCAGAATAAAAGCCATGTGGCTGTTTTCAGTAAAACAATAAACAATCTACAATATTATATATACAGTATATTATACACATATGAAGTGCTATCTATTAGTATAAATGTAGTAAATTATATGATTTTATACACACACATGCACACAAACACACACTATGTGAACCATAGTATTGGGACACACCTCTTAATCATTGAATTTAGGTATTTCATTCAGACCCATTGCCACAGGTGCATAAAATCTAGCACCTAGCCATGCAGTCAGGTTTACAAATATTTATAAAAGAATATGTCTTTCTGAAGAGCTCCGTGAATTCAAGTGTGGTACTGTCATAGGGTGCCACCTTTGTAATAAGTCAGTTTGTGAAATTCCTTCCCTGCTAGATATTCCACGGTCAGCTGTAAGTGGTATTAATGCAAAGCATTTAAGGAGCAACAGAAATTCTGCCACGAAGTAGCAGGGCCAAGTAAAGTAACAGAGTGGGGTCTCCAAGTGCTCTGAAGACTCAATAACTGCAGCCTCACATCACCAAGTGCAATGCCAGGCGTCAGATGGAGTGATGTAAAGCGCGCCGCCACTGGACTCTGGAGCAGTGGAAACCTATTCTGTTGAGTGACAAATCACGCATCTCTGTCTGGCCGTCTGATGGATCAGTCTGGGTTTGACAGGTGCCAGGAGAACGTTACCTGCTTGACTGTATTGTGCCAACTATAAAGTTTGGTGAAGGAGGGATAATGGTATGGGGATGTTTTTCAAGGGTTGGGCAAGACCCCTTAGTTCCAGTGAAAGGAACTCTTAATGCTTCTGCATACCAAGACATTTTGGACAATTGTATGCTTCCAACTTTGTGGGAACAGTTTAGGGAAGGCCCTTTTCTGATCTAGCATGACTGCGCCCCAGTGCACAAAGCAAGGTGCATAAAAGCATGGTTGGGTGACTTTGGTGGGGAAGAACTTGACTGGCCTGCACAGAGCTCTGACCTCAACCCCATTGAACACCTTTGGGATGCACCAGAACACAGATTGCAAATCAGGTTTTCACATCCAACATGCCTGACCTCACAAATGCTCTTCTGGATGAATGTGCAAAAATTCCCGCAGACTCACTCCAAAAACTTGTGGAAAGCCTTCCCAGAAGAGTGGTAGCTGTTATAGCTGCAATGGGGGACCAACTCCATATTGTTGCCTATGGATTTAGAATGTGATGTCATAAATATTCCTGTAGGTGTAGTGGCCATGTGTCCCAATACTTTTGTCCGTACAATGTGCATGTACCTAAGACTGTATGTAGTATGTTTGTCAGCTATTAAAGGGCTCTGACAGCTCCCTCTTTGATATGCAGGTTTTCAAGCAACACAAGGCAACTAACAGAGTTTCAAAAAGGCCAAAGGATCTATGTCTGAAATGCAAGTAAATCAGTCACAAAAATGGCAGAATAATTTAAAGCATGGTCAATGATCACAACACATATATCACTAAACATTTTTCAATGCAGACATAAAGGTAGGCGTTTACACATATTTAGTTATTATAAAACATTTTTATTTGAATATTGTGCATTTTCACAGTTTTTCAATAATACTCCATTTCAAGTATTAATGTTCAATATAGGATTTATATATTTTTAAAAAATCCTGCTGTCATCTGTAGCATTGCAATTAGTAGGGTCTCCCTCAAAAAAAACATAGTAATAGTTTGGGACTCAATAAATATTCATCACGCTTCTGCCTTGCAAGAGAAATTTTCTAACCTTATGGTTGATGTCTGTGCTGATTCCAGTGGTTTTTTCATACAGTACCTTTTGCAAATGAATACTCAGTGTTTTCACTGGGATATCTCAAGGCTACGCAAAGATAACGTCACAGGAATACCTCACGACACGTATTGGCAAAAAAGGGAAAACACAGCAGCATTAATCCATTCCACCACAGGCAGCTGCCAAGTAAGGTGTTTTGAAACAGACAGTGTGTCCTATTCAGTGTATTCACACAAAACATGACTTCCATGTCCTCTGTTGGAACAGCACAGTCACAATAGCAAAGAGTTAGTCTTTATCAGAGCATAAGAGCATCCCTCTCTGAGCTGGTTTGGTTTCTCACAGCCTGGAAATCAAGCAGCCCTGAGTTTGAGATGCTCGACACTAAAATCCCATCTGAGTTGAGCTAACACTTGGCGCACCCGTAAATGTCACCACCGATGCTAAAAGGGCACCTCCCTGGTAATCTGAGCATGAGTTTGGCGACGAAAAAGTGGGTGTCCCCTGCATCTCGGGGGCTGGGCCACGTAGCAAAACACAGCCGGGACTGCAACAGACTGCAATGGTGCGAAATCAGACACAGGTACAAAGTCGCAGTTTCTGCATGAGAAAATGTGTCTGTGTGCAAAGGGTGCAGCCTTTGTGTTACAAGGAAATGCACAGAAACCAGCAATGTGAAACATTTCAATTAAACAAGAGCCGGTAAAGCTTTTTTAACACTTCTGAAAGCTGAAACATGACAGAGGGCAGCACATCCGAGGACCTGCTGTCTCTGCTCAATGAAGAGGTAAATGTGAATGACGGGAGCATGTGTTCCACCAATTCTCGATAAGCGAGCGGCTGCTCCTGGCCACTCCATGCTGGGCAGTATCAATGGTGCTAATTACAGGTCTCCCATGGTCCTCCCACACCCTAAGGATGCTCTCTACCCACAGCGGCCTACAAGACTACAGGAAGTTCAATGCCAGCGGCAGGGATTTGCAACCTGTGACCTGTGAGAACTGCTACCCTAATGCAAATTACGTTGATGGAAAAATGCAGGGAGCACAGTTGCAAACACTTGCAAGGTCTTAGCGTGTCCTCTGAATCAAAATAATCAGCATTTCGCAATATGTTATCTACAGTAAACTCACAACTTTACAAAACATTCAGTTCCATGTATTTCAAAGGTTTACAGTGGTCTTCCAATACTGACGCCCAGTAATGTTGACCGGTCAACACTACTCAGTAGACAGTGACCTCATTCCATGTTCTCTGACCATGACAGCTAGTATATATGACAGTAAGATCTCTTGTGCTTGTCCATCTTATATTCCAGATGCAATGCACATTCTTCACAACCACTTAGCCCACTGTCACTCTGAGTTTTCACAGCAGTAAACATTAATGCATCATCCAAAAGCAAATCCTCTAGAGAAATCACTAGGGAGAAAATTAATACTCTGAAGGTAAAACTCTGAAGTAGAAATTTAATTCATTTCTACATCTCAAACTCATTTACACTCCATTGGTGCAGACCACTCCAGTATTTCTTTAAACAAATGCATGAACCAACCCAAAGATCTTAAAATACTTATCTATAATCATTATTTCTTGTAAAAATGAGATCAATGTTTGTTTAAATCTCTGACCCAGCAGAGCCCAGTTCTACATCAGAATACAAATAATTCCAAAATATATTTACATACGGTAATCCCCTCCAATCAGACTATAAAAAATGGAGAGAATACATGAATAAGTTATCCAACAAATAGCAATTATATTTCAAGACTTCAGCAGGTCTGAGATGGAAAAGATATTCTTGCTCAAGCAGTGCTTTGATCCATCCATCCATCTTGTAAACCACACATCAAGTATAGGGTCGTGGTGAGCCTAGAGCAGGGATGGGGAACCTGATCCATGGAGGGCTAGTGTGGGTGCGGTTTTTGCGATGACCTATCAAACAGCCAATAATGAGACAGTGGTTCTAAACTCCAGTCCTGGGGACCCACTATTATTGGCTGATTGAGAGGCCATCCTAAAAACCCGCACCCATAACGGGCCACCCTGGAACAGATTCCCCACCCCTGGCTTAGAGCCTACCCCAGGAAGCTGCCCTGGGTCCCAGTGAATGGTGCTTTCAGTCAGGCTCACTGTTATATACAGCTTGAGGCCACAATACAGATGCCAGTTTTACAACTGTGGCCTTGATTTCACCTGTCTCTTTTGCTTACAGGAAACAGAGACCCATGGGAGTTTTACTTACACGAAAATGTTTTGAGGGCAGAAGGAAAAATGAGTAGTTCAGATAGATAACCAATCAGATTATAGAGGAGGTGGGTCCAAGCAACTAGACGAGGCAGGACCGAAACATCTGTTTGGTTGGTCTAGCCCCTTCCAGTTGCTTGGACCCACCTTCTCTACTATCTGATTGGTTATCCCCGTGAACCAATCATTTTTCCTTCTGCCTTCTGAATATTTTTGTGTAAGTATACCTCCCATGAGCAAAGGAAAGCACCTGGATGGCGCATTGATGCAGAATTTAACACAATACCCAGCCTTCCGTGGCGGGAATATTATCCACAACGCAAACACTCCATGGAAAAACACTTTTCTACAGTCAGAGTTATTCATAGTACCACTGACTTGGCAGCCTGCTGACCTCTATGATTGCATATCAATAATCTTATTGATCACATGCTGGTGCTCCCATGGCACTAGAAAGTAGCTGATGTCAACGCAGCCTGAGTAATTAGACAGCGCAGTGCAGACCGGGACCATAATTTCAGCTGCAGTACCCAACAAAGAAACCTGCTGCTCCCTATCAATGTCACAGGAGGGCCCCAGAGGCTTGTGAGGATGCTGCTTTGTTGCAACACAATAATCCTTGGTTCTCTATTCAACATGCAGGACTAATATAGCTCTGCGTGACATGGCTTATACACCAGTGGTCAGTATTACTCTCATCAGTGATTTGACTTCCGTTCAGTCCGCTCTTTTTTCATGCACAACAATGTGTTTCATAGTGTCAGCTGGTATCACTTCCCCACGTACTCCTTGCCCCGCCTTTATGTTGTTCCCATCAGCTTAATTTTTTCCTCTTTCAGTAAGCCTTGCAAAGAGCACAGGACACGGATCGTCATACTGAGTTTAAGGCAAATATGTCAATGAAAAGCAATATAAGTGTAAGGCCGCATGGACAGATGCCTTGCATGTGATCTCTCGGTTGAGTATTGCATATTCCTTTGTCTGACATATTTTTAATCTTTCTTTTAATTGAACATACCTTTGACCAAAATAACACAACAGCAAAATTCCTTATGCACAAATAAACAATGCCTCTCAATAAATAATCCTAGTTTGTGTTAAATGTGTATAAATCGGCTCTTCATTTTGTAAAGATGATGCTCAATCCATTTGAAAGGTAGAATGGTTTATAGTTGTATAAGTTTGTGTCTCAGGTCAATGAAACATGTCTGTTTTGTAAAAACCCATGGTGTCCGTTGTTTTTCTTTACACCAGCTGGACGAGGCGTTCAGTATTTGGGCGGGATTACTACAATGGGATCTCCAGTCGCTGGCCGCCACATTAGGACCTGGGCATCGTTGGCGTTGGGTTTGACCATGGCTTGAGGCGGAATGAGCTCGTTCTTAGCCAGTATCTGTGGCTGATCCTGGGACACCGGCTCCATCAGTTTGGCTCGCTGGCCCAGTGGCTTGTCCGGGTTGATCTTGATGTGCAGTTGCATCCTCCACCGGATGGTCTGCAGTACCAGTGTCTCGCCCGTCCCCTGGTTTATGGCCACTAACCAGGTGGTGAAGCTCTGATCACGGTGTATGCTAGTGAGCTGAGGCAGGTTGCTGTTGCTCACTGGCACTCCCCACGTCACACTGGGGTAGAAGTTGTCATTCATGCTCACGGTGAACCTACTTTCCTTCTTTGTGGGACCCACAATAGTGCATGTCTCTGTGGTATTGCCGTACCAGGGGTAGTTCACACCATCTGAATCACTTATTGCTTGGATCTTACCATCCCTTAGGTCTGGAAGCTCCCAGCTTGACCTTGAGAAACAAAGTCAAAAAGAAAGGTATATCTTACCAGTATTATAGTACATACTCTATAATGAAGCAGGCAATGGGATGATTATACTGCTGATTAAACAGCATGTTAGTACGTCAGTTATACACATCCTATAAGAAGAATATTTGACTCACAGACATCTCTGATTTAGACTAAGGCTACACCTTAGATTGGAGTTGAAATGCAGAAGTAATTTTTACAGCCCCTCTTAGAGCAGCCACCTTCATCCAGGTAACCCTCCCACCAAAAGTGGAGTGTGACTCGTTGGCCTGTGACAGACCCTCTCAATGGAACACATATTCTCCGTCTCCTCCAGGCCTCTCAGAGTTTACGCCTGCTTTCTATGGTTTACCTGCTGCATGAGAATATAGGAGATCGATATTATGCAAATCACATAAAACCAAATGCAGCATTTCCTGTCTGAAAGTGCATGTGTGTCTTTAGTAAAGGTTGAAGGTGCAAGGAAGTTATTGTCACACTTGAAATGAATCATCTCCACCAAGAAAAGAGCAATAGTCAAATGTTGTATTGATAACACACCATACTGAAATTGGCCAAACTGAACAACTCTGCAGAGTCATTAAAAAAATTATGAATAATAATTTCAAGTAAACACACTGTATAGCATGTTAGAATACCTAAGCAGCTGGAAAATTAGTCTCCCTGCTATGAAACAGATGGCTTCCAAAATCATTACGTCTTTGCACATACACCTATATAGGATAAGATATCAAAGCCATTGATGTACAACCAGGTAACATTCTGCAGACTTTTGTGGACAAACTCTGCTGACCTGACAGTATAAATACCTCTAAATAATTCTAACATGTTAATGTCCTATTTCTGCATTCTCTTTAAATTGTAAATATGAAAGTAAATGAATGGGTGGTGAGCATAAATTCCTGCTAATCAGGCAATGTGCTGTAATATGTTCTTTAAAAAATATATATGTATCAGAATCAGAAAGATCTTTATTGGCCATGTACATTAAACATGCCAGGAATGTGTCTTGGTAGGTGTGCCCATACAATTTCAAGAGAATTTACATTTTTTCACAGTTTACACATGACATTTGACACATACCTTTTACACTTGGCTGTTTACTTACAATCAGAAGCAGCAGATAGCGAATGAAAATAAAAGGGGTAAAAGTGAGCGACTCAGCAGGTGAAGAAACTGTACTTGCGATCAGAGGGTTACTGGTTAAAATACCAGGGGCAGCCAAGTGATTTCAACATTGGGTCCGTGAGCAAGGCCCTTAACCCTAACTGCTCCAGGGACTGTCTGACCCAGCTTTCTCAAAAAATGTATGTCACTTTGAATAAAAGCATCTGGTATATAAATAAAAAATGTGATGTGAATATAATTTCTTCAAAGGTGTTGGTGTTTCAGAATCAGATGTGCTTACATTTATACAGCACTCTACATGATTGATCACAACAGATACTGGTTCATATTATGGTTGTTTGTTTGTTTGGTGTTAAGTGAGGGTAGAGGTAGAGTAAGTGTGCCCAAGCTGGCAAGCGGGCGACGGCCTCACAATGAGCCCCTGCTTGTTCCAGTGAGCTCAGCATCAATGTCACTGGCAACAGAAAAATCCATTGATGCTCCAGGGCTAGAATTAATTAAAACACTAAGGGGAAATGAGGCTGCACTGCTCTGTTTAATATGCTGATTACACAAAAGTACCTTTTTTTTATCGTAACACAGCTGACCTTATAGTAAGAATGCCCCCCCACAGGAGATCTTTTCCACATGCTGGTCACAATTACTGGAGCCAGTGAATTAGCCTGGCTTTTATCAGTCACAACAGATTTCGTCTCTAGCCGTAACAATCCCAGGAAATGGGTGCATAAGCAGTAGTTACACCCCCACTACAAAGTTCCTGGATTCCTGGGGCTGCTATAAGCTTCATTTCAATGTTGCAGCTCCCACAGTGTGCTCCATTGCTCCCCCGGTGGGTACCCCCCCCCCGTCCACCCCCCGCACATTCACATTACTGTTTCTTAAAAGGAGGAAGTTTATAGGAAATGAAGCATCCATAACCATATTAAGTTGCTATTCTAAGAAAAAGGATATAAATACTGTGCATGACAGGTCATTTTAAATCACACAGATACACGCCAGCAGTCATGTTCAGTTTACAAATAAGGTCGTTTTATTATTGCAAAATAAAAAAATAACTTTATAATATATGATAGCCTTATAAAACTGAAAAAGGCTGGAAAAAACTTTGCAGTTAATTGCCTTCAGCTTAATAGGAAACAAATCTTCATGTGACCTGATAGGATTGTTAATGTTGTGAAAAGGTAGCTAATTCTGGTAAAAGAACCAGCACGTAACTGGCCAGAATGCCTAGATTCTGGGCGGTGAGGGGCTCAGCGGGCCAAGCCTGTGCCTGTGGTCAGAAGATCGCTGGTTTGTATCTTCACCCTCAGCATAACAATCTGTGGGCCCTTGAGCAAGGCCCTTATCCACCAACTCCAGAGGCACTGCAAGATAGCCGACCCTGCACTGTGACCCCCAAGCTATGGAGAGCAAGATGAGGTTGGTGAAGAGAAGCATTCCAGTGTACCTGTACTTGCGCAAATGGCACAATAAAGCAGGTCTGTTTGTCAGAAATGGGCTCTAAGAAACATCCCGGAGGTACAAACAGGATCAATGTATCATCAATGGTACAGAAATGATCCTCAGAGTCCATTTCTGTACCTTAAAAGGCACAATTACCTACAGCTAAGGGTACAATTGGCAGACCCTTGAGGGT
>JAODLD010000046.1:18335393-18366177 GCA_026781065.1 Mormyrops boulengeri
TATCTAAAAGAGTTTATAACACAGAAACACATATATATATATATATATATATATATATATATATATATAACAGTAACAGGAACACCAGCATAACAATTCCAGAAATGATGTTACAATGATGAGCATTTGCGTTTGATTTACCTGATCTCCTTCCTCATTTGTTTCCCTGCATCCAACCAGCTGACCCTTTTAAAAACCAAAAACAGGCAATTAGTCCAGAAGGGGACACCTAAGTTTTATGAATTGGGTTACCTGGTAATAAATTGCCATGGAAATGTCAATGGTTACCAAAACTATAGCTTATCTACAAAGTTTATTCCTGACCTATGGGCTGCTTAAGACCTGCGTCTGTGGTGATGGCGAAACCTAAGGGGCCCGTGACTTCAGGGAAATCTGACCCGCGGGAAGCCATCGTGAGCCACAGGAGTTCGCCCTGGCAAATGTGCTGGGACTCTCAGAATGTGTGATATCTTAGGCAACGGGGAGGAAGATCATAGGTCGGCAGATCATCTGAGGTGACGTATCATCATTACAGCCCCATGGCTCTTCTTCTCAGGATGGGTCATTCTCGTTGAAGTGGGCGAAATGGGATTTGGAATATATTTTGCGAATAAATGTGCTTCTTGGCAGGAAATTCAAAATACTGTTGTTTACCTTTAAATGAAGGTGTTTAAGAAACTCACTGAAGTCTGTTTTTCCTGCTGTTTTTCATCCATTTCTGGAACGTCCATATCATTATACTCCAAATGAAAGAGTAAAGTGCTCTATCAAAGCGCCTAGACGCAGTAGCCTATCGTGTTTTTGAAGCATGTCTGTGGGGTTCATCCAAACGCTGGGTGTAGTCACGCTCTTCCATCTCTGAATGTTGTGGTTAAAAATGTCCCCCTTGAAATGTACACCGCAGATTGGCTGCTTCTCAGTGATGTCATGGGCATCCCTCTTTTACCTCCAACATGGATGTCTCAGCGCCCTGTGAGGCGGCACAAAGGATTAAATGACACTTTGGAGATAATCACACAGCGCACTTCCATTTCATTTAGGCCACCTCTGCAGGTTCTTTGCAGATTGGGGTCTGAGATGACCCCGGCCAGGACCTGGCTCAGCTCAAGCAGAACCTGGTCAGCCCGCCAGAGCAGCACTGCAGCGGATCGCCAGGTCTGGCTGGAGTGGTTTATCCCCAAAGTCGACCCTGCCATAGAGACCAAACTACATCTCACATCGATCTGACAGTCTTATGATTTTCGGGGATATTTAATTTTTACGCAAAAGCAATACTTTCTTAGAAAACTGTGACAGGACAGCCAAATCCCAAATTTTTCATTAGAATTTTTAAGCTGCATTTGCATTTAAAGTGCAAAAATAATTCCCAGTTCATTTAATTTTGAACATTTTATCAATTCTTAGAGTTGTAAATATATAAAAACTGCACCGGTGTGAATTAATTGAATGTATTGACTTAATGTGCTGGAGGGTATGAATTTATCTTGGAATTATAATGCATAATACATTTGATCAAATACAGAATGGTGCAGTATGATATTGAATTATGTTATTGTGAGTTCATACAGCTTCAACAAAGCAGCATTCTTCACAGCCTTTACAATCTAGTAAATCTAGATTCACTACATAGCCTTGGCAAGGTGTAGCTCCTCAGGAGGTTTCCATTCATTTGCTGTGCCAACTGGATTAAACTGGAGCAAAAGATAAATAGTAATTTATGTGACTTTATAATTGTTATTTTATCATCTTAAGTTTTTTCTCATTCTGATAAAAAGTTTGGTTGCTATGAGAGTATCAAGATCAATGAGCTGTAAAACACTTATAAGCACTTTGTTCATTTGTTTTCTAGTTTTCGAAAATAATTTAACTTGATAAAATCAGGTACCTATATCTGACAACGCAAGGTTTCTGCAGTCTCAACAAAGCACATTTTTAAATTGACTTTTGATTGCATTACACTCAATGCAATATTCTTTGTCTCAATATTTGTTGAAGTTTCACTACAATTGCTTTCTGTATATTTTTAGCCCCTAAAAATCCTCAGCGGAAAACTGATTCCTGTGGCCCTGCCGTGCTTCTCTGCCGTTCCTGTTCTGATTGCAGCTGAGCCAGTTTGATTACGGCGAAGGTTTTTTGGGCAGGATCGCGGAACGCAGCGAGGTTTGTGGGTCAGGAGATAGGGGAATACGAGAGCACATAATCTGTCTTTGATGGGATACTGTAGCACGTGTGAGGGCTCAGTCTTCAGCGCTGAGCTGAGCGGCTTCCTGAAGGACTGCTGAGTGGAAAAGCCAGCAGCCGGCTCTGTTCCTGCCAGCAGATAATTTTGTCTTTAGATACTGAAACTGCATCTGTGGGAGTAAATGTAGGACCCTAAATACCTCCTATAAATGACGTTTAATCAGACTTTTAATCAGAAGTTAATCAGACTTTGGTCAGGTTTTTTTTATTGTTTTTAATATTTGGAATCACATTAAATACTTTTGACATCTTATTTTCACGTAATTTCTAACATCTTCTCGTATCTTATCATGACGTAATGAGAGCTGAGGGTGGCACAGTGGTTAGCACTGTTGTCTCACGCCTCTGGGACTTGAGTTTGAGTCTCTGCCCCAGCTTCCTATGTTGTTGACAATATGATAATAACCTGTTATTTTGATGTTGTGGGGACCATTTTTTTCAGTCCCCACAAGGGGAAACTCAATTTTATAAAAATCTGTGACTGCAGTCAAAAAAAGTAAAAATGCCAAAAGTCATATTTTGTTTGGTTGCTTATTGTAAGGTTAGGGCTGGGTGGGGGCTAAGGGTGTCATTGTTGGGATTAGGGTTTTTCCCATAGGAATGAATGGACGGTCCCCACAAAGATGGGAATACAATCTTTTAGGACATGCAGGCATAGAGGTTGGGTGGGTAATGAGGGATCAACAACTTTGTGCAGACAGACATCAATACCTCCCTGAAATTAACATCTGTTGGCTCTGGCTTGGGGCTAATTGTTTTAACTGGCAGAGTATTAGGCGTCCAAACAGCATAGCCGCTGGATCCCTATTGTTTTTATAAATGCATTTGATTTACAATTTCCTCAAACTTTGTGTTGGTTAACATGATAAATAAAGCTCTTTCTACGCCTCTGAAAAACCATGAATCGATTACATTTGAATCGTGACACCTGGTATTATACTGTAGTTGGATTATCACTCTTCCACCTTGCATACTGTTTACTTTCAGATGAGACATCGGGCTAATTTCAGACATCAGTCCCTTCCAGAAAAACGTCACGGTGCACTTCCTCTAATGCCAAGTCGAACAATACATGCATTATGGTAGATGTCATGATTCTGGAAGAAATAAACAATGAAAGCAGACCAAACTGGTCTAGTTCTACTTGGTTTACAGTGGAACAATAAGTGTACTGTCAGCCTCTTAGAAGAAATTGATATCTGGAACATGGATCCTGGCATTGTTCATCCATGGGCTCCATTAAAACAAGCCCATCAGATGGACTTATGAGAGACAGTATTAATGTTTCCACGAATTGTTATTTTTTTCGTGTGTCTTTTACTGAAGTTTAAAAGAATAATATGGGAAAATAAGGGCAACCTTGTCCTGGAACAAGGTTTTAACAGTTCTAATGTTTTTATGAAGCTGCACATGGAAAAAAGCTCAGATGGTGAAGGGATGAAGATCATTGAATTGTACTTCATAGGGTGGCAATATGAGCAAACAGCTGCTACACTTCCAGTATCTCCAGAAAATCTCCATCCACCCAACCATGGATGCACTACTTCATATCACAGTTACAGCTGCAGTCTTTGGAAAAATGTTAATATTCCAACCAATAGCTTAATATTATGCTTGCAGGGTGAATATTTCCCACCAGGAAGCGGGCAGGTCTTACCTTGTCATCTTGGTCAGTCCGTTGACAAACTGTCTTCCAGGGGAGTCCTCCAGATTTCAATTTACCATTTGTGTCTACTTCTACTTTTATTATTTATAACAACCTGCCCTAATTATTGACCATATCAGCCAGAGGAAAACAAACTTTGTTGTTACATGTAATAACACGCATGACCACCTCAGTTTCCAGCAAGTTTTCATTTTGAATAAAAGTCACTTTAATAAATACACATTCAGTAAAGCCAAGATCTCTACACTTAGTTTGAGGTCAAGCCCTGTGTCTATTACTTGAGAACTTAACGTCATAGAAAATCTTTACAGGTACATCTTGAACCATTTCAAACTAGAGCAGATATATGTGTCAGTGGGCAAAGCAAAATGAAATTCTGCCACATTCCATTGGATGCTTTTATTTAAAGATGTTATTAATCAAAGCCTATTTGGATCCAGTGACTCACTGTATATAATGTGTATAGAAGTGCACAGATACATATATGAATCGTGTTTAGTTTTTTTGTTCAACCTGGTCTTCTTTGCTGAATTTGATTCTTCATAAATATGAATGGATATTTTCAGTAAAATGCAATCCAGTTGGTTGTGCGTCCTTTAAAAAGGCCGCAGAATAAGACAATAGGATTTAACACATTATGCAAACATCTTGCCTGTCCTTCCCCACTGAGGCTGCAGTATTAACACCCCATAACCCCTCTCTCCATTTTTCCTGGAAGCTCTCATTCTGGACGTGATGACTGTCGCTGGTGTGCAGAAGCTCGTGAAGCGCAAGGGACCCCTGGAGCTGAGCCCCAGCTTCCTGGACTATGTGGCCATGGATGTTTACTCGTTTCCAGCAGCCCACGCGAGCCGGGCGGTCATGGTGGCCAAATTCCTGCTGTCACACCTGGTGCTGGCCGTACCTCTGCGCATCCTCCTGGTGCTGTGGGCCTTCCTGGTCGGGGTCTCGCGGGTCCTGCTCGGGCGCCACTACCTGACCGACGTGGGCTGCGGCTTCGCCCTTGGCTTCCTGCACTACAGCCTGGTGGAGATGGTGTGGCTGCCCTCCAGCACCTGCCAGACCCTCATCTCCATTGGCACACTCAGCTGGAGTCCCTTCATTTAACACTGCACGCACGTCGCTCGCACTCCCTTCATTTAGGTGCCCACTCCTTTTTTTTCTGCCGGTTATTCTCCTTCTTCCCATTCGCTTCCGTTTTTAAAATTAGTTTGTGCATATAATGCCAAAGCATATGTAAAGAATGGATCGCTTTTCCATCAGTGTCGTGTCGGATATTTCAGCTGGGAGTTTACAACGGCTCTTAAACGCTCGTTAAGTTTCAGAAATGTCATCTGAAAGTCGCTTTCCCTGTTGTCAGCATGACAATTGAAAGTGAACAGTTTCTGGGCTGATGAGCAGTGTCAAACATGGGCAGTGAGAGCGGAGTTTTCATTCTTTTCTTTTTCATTTGTGGAGCAGCAGTTTTTTGTGAAAATTTCAGGAGCACATCTGCGAATACGGATCAGGGACTTGGCAGCTTTGGTTTATTTGCACGGATCAGTTCAGAATTTAAAAATCCGACACCTTCTACTGTTCCTCTGAGCCCACTGCCCGGCCTCTGTCCTCCGGCCATCCGTCTCTATCGCCACAATTCACAGATTACTGTTCCCAGTAACCATGACATTTTTATATGTCAAAGTAATGCCGCTTTTCATACGATTAGCATCACCGAATAGTTTTCTCTAAATATTTACACATAAAAAAACCAAACATGGACAACCACTATCAGATCATTCGTGTTTCTTATGCTATTGACTTCGCATAAGAAGTTGTTCATTCGTCTGTCTGTTATGCAGTGTGACAGCTGGCTTTCCACTTTTCAACAATCTATGCAGAAATTTCAGGTGTTTGTTAGATAATGCAGTCTAAAAAAAATCGCTTCCCTCTTAAACTGTTCAGTAGTTTAGAGGGACATCATTGAATCAACGTTTGAGAATCACTGAAGTCTCAGGAATTTTTTCTTTCCAATGGACAAGCGCACCGAGGTGGATTTCGTACACGGATTGGAGCTACATCGTCTTGGGCGTATTTTGAAACTGGGGAAAGCTTCTCTGTGAATGGGATTCCAGAGGCCTGTAACAGCCCAGTCTGACTAAGCTTCTAATGCTTTTTTTCTCTCTTCAGAGTACGGTGCCTTTTGTCTGAGTCCCACCCCCCTGGACCCCCCAATACTGTCCAGCTACAGAATTAACCCTGGTTAGTCATGGCAGTGGATGAGTGCTACTGTCATAACATTGGACCCAAAGAATCACCACAGTCTGGAAAAACTCCGAGTAGCTTCTGTATTCATCACAGTTATATATTTATCAAAATAAGAGTTTAATAACATATACGTGCTTGCAGGAGAGACGGCACAGTTTGTTACCCTTCGTCGTTTTGTTTGTTGGGATGCAGATTTAATATCGTTGCGGCGATACTGACGCTTCTCTGCTTACGAATGACATACGTTCCGAACGGCCGTTCGGAACTTGAAATGTTCGTAAGTCGTTATTCAACATCATTTTAAGGGTATACGCAAGTACAAAGAACTAGGATGCTGGGAGTACGCACGCTACGCTGCTGCGCGGCGGGAGTAGCGGCCAGAAGCCGTACTAGGCGGAATTGGCGCGCAGAAAAAAAATTGGTGTTGCAGAAAGGAAACGGGAGCCCAATGAACACAATTTGGACTTACAGTCCCCTTCGTTCGTATGTTTGAAAGTTCGTAAGTTGGAAGTTCGTAAGTAGAGGAGCGTCTGTATATTACTGTATAACTGTAGGATACTAGCAATAAGTCCATCGTGGAAATTCATCATCATTTAGGGATTAACTAATTCCCTGTCTACAGGAAGCACACTTACAGATTTTGTATATCATTTACTGAAAATGCATAATTTCATGGGTTTTGTACGAGAATAATTGCTCTGATTTCTTGGTGTAAACAGCACTGTTAATGAACCGACTGCAGGGCAGTAAATACCAGGAGGCCATTCTTCTGTGGTAACTCACAGACATTCATTTGGGCTAAACATGATAGGTTACATTTATTGTTGTTTACCACTGACACTTATAAATATTTATATGAAGTAAGCATTCTGTGACCTTGAGTGTTTCTATGTGTGAGATATGGATGTGAAACTGTATGCATAGGTGTCAGGTTGAAAGATTAGTTGTCTGCCCTTGTGTATCTTAGCATTTTTCAGGTACACCTGCTGCATTATTATCACCTGAGTGTGTCAGGTGGGGAGTGCAATGGCAGCCACTGTCCAACAGGGGGCTCCCTGAGCTGCTGTCTTTGAACATAGTGGCTCCTTCGTTTTTTTCCTTCCCCAGAGTTCATTTCTAGTTGAGTTTAACTTTGTGCTTCAGCTTCTCTTACCAAGATTTTTGAAAGATTCCGGAATTTAAAAGAGATGTTCTTTTGTTTAAACAGAAAGACTTGTTTAATTTAAGATGACTGTTCGATAAGCTTTTGGTTATGAGTATGGTTTAAAATTTGCATGATTTTCTTTTATAAGAAGATAAGAACTGTGTGAACATATAATTAATGAATGTAAAATATTTCAATAAAAAGGGTTTCAACCCAGATTATTCCAGAAATTGAATAAAGCACATGTGTATGTCATATAGCCATAGATTAGAGACTTTATGATATTATTTACTAGCCTTTGCATCATTGGAAGGCATAAAAAGACAAAATCTGCTATACAGATCTTTCAGGGAATTTGTTAAGATGTCATAATGTCCATGAATTACAGTTTCTGCTCCTCAAAGTTAATGTCACACCTTATTGGAAACATACACAAGTCTTATTTCATGGCCTGGTAATGCTTCATTTCAAACCAATATCTGCTATAGCTAAACTTGTGCACAAAAGGTCAGATGTATCTTTAACTTCGTCCCAGTACATCTATCCTATTTAAAGATTTCATTCACACACATGGCTGTCTCATATTAAGTATGCAGGTCAGGTGCTGCTCGAGCAGGATTTAAAGTTACCAGGGTAATATAAGTACTCAATGCAGTTAACCACTTAAATGTTTTCTTTACTTCAGATAGTACTGATGAAACATCAGCCTGTGTTATGAACTAAGCCAAGGTACCAAAATAATGTTGACAAGATTAGCAAATAAGTAACTTAAAAAGTATTGAGTTTGTTAATTTATGTAGGGATGCTACTTAGTCTCTGTCAATCTCCCTGTTTAAAAATGTGATGAACATCTACCATTCAGAATAACGATATTAAGAAATGTGGAGAGGCACGGAAATGAAAAGCAATTTCTGGCCATGGCTTAAGATTGCCATGGCAACAGGCAGCAGACCATTCAGCACTACCTGGCAAGAGTCTGCTGCACCACCAGGAGTCGGTCGCAACTTACGAAGCTGTCAGCTCTCCACTAATTAGGGGAAGGAAGAGATGAAGCAGGTGAAGAAGAAACCGGGAGCAAAGTGCAAATAACAACAATTTTTTTTCGCTGTGAAGGAGAAACACGTTTTTTTAAATAAGATCGTAGCGATAATGCCGCAGGTACACATTTAGCAATCCTCGTGTTTCCTTAGTGTGTAACATCCAGTTAAAAGATCATAAGCCTTATTAGAACAAAAATGTCGTTATGTCTTGGATTGTTACATGTCTGAGAGACTCTCCAGTTGTATTTGATTAATGACAAAGAGCCTCTGACTAAATGCTATCTGGGAGTAATGCAAAGGAAGTAGCTCAGCGTCCCAGTGAGGGACACTTACCGATAAATACCTGTCAGAGTGACAACCAATCACAGGTGCCGGCTAATTATAAAGGAGAAGGATTGTAAAACACGTGGTTCCAATGCTAAGAGACACCGGTGAAATGGCATAGGGGATTAGCCTTCACTGTGAAAAGGTTTTATTCTAAAGTTCTATTCGTGGGAAACAAAATGTTAAACAAAACTGCTTTGTCGGGTTTTTAGCAGTTAAGACTATAGGAAAAGCATTGCTTTTCTTATTTTTAAGGTAAATCTATTGGGAAAAATTATGAATAATAGTGCAGACAAATGTTGAATGAAATTTATAACCTCAATCAAGGTTCATAGTTTAATTATGCATAGTGAGAAATTATAATTATGTTTCATTTTTTTTGAGGTTTATAGGCATGCAAATTTGAAAAAATGAGCTGGATGAAGGTGAAAGCGTGTGCAATACATTGCAGACCATGGAAGGGATTTTGAAAGGTCGTGTATAAATGATGGAGACATTACCAAAGATTAGTTTTATTTTAATGGTTGCCAGAAAGGGTATAGTGTTTTTCTTTCAGATTTCTCTCATTTCCCTCAAGGACGACTTGCTGCTGCCCTAGTGACATCTGACACAGGAAGTGGGGATCATGTCTTCAGAAGGTATTGGGTTCTGAGTGCATGGAGAACCAGACGCACTTACACAGGAAGTGAAGGCAGTAGACAACACTTCCTCCTGCAATGCATCTCTTTCCAGGGTTTTCCCAGGTGCTTATCAGTATGCGTGCTTGACTGTTCATGTGTTCTAGCATACCCCTTTGGCATCATCTTCCATTGCCGAAGTACAGTTCCAATACTCAACAACATAAGTATGGAGAACAGAAAAAAATCTCCGGATGTTGTTCCTGCCCTGCTCCAAATATCAAGGATGCATCGGTCGCATCCTTGATAATGATAACAATCTCAATGATTCATTGCGTCCTAAATTTGGTCTGGGGAGGCAGCTTAGCAAGAGCCAAGAGCAAGTTGCCGAGAGTAAAAGTACGATCTTTGTGATAAACACCAGCCATTTTTAGAACAGGGCCGTGGCCTGATGACCATTTCTTTAGTTTATAGAGCAGGAACACAGGAGAAATCACGCTGAAGCCAACCCCACATTTTCCCACATTTTGATATCATACAAATGTTATAGTGACTAAACAGATACACAAATCACACTTGACCTACAGGTCTGTGAGCTTTTAGCATAAAACCTCTAATCTAGGTCTTCCACTGGATCCCTGGAGCCTGGCGCGGTGCCCAGGTTGGGAAATCTCCTGACAGACCCAGTGTGTGTCCACAGATGGGGGCAGCTGTTTCTGTCAGTTCCTTCCCCTCCCCTCCGCCACTCGCCATGACGATCAGGTAACATTGCTAGAGGCCCTGACTCAGCACCCTATAAATACCAAACCGTACAGTTCACACATAGCAGCTCGCGGCAATATGGCTCCAGACTCAGAGATCCTCAGCAGCCTCTTCATCCATCTACCCAGTATAGATTTTCCAATCTGCATAACTCCTAAGATTAGGTTAGATTATAGACTTCCTGTGCTCCCGATAAGCACTCTTTGGGCCCATTCTCGCTGTCTTTGAAGCATCCAGTGGGTAAGTCAGTGGCAAAGTGCAAATATGCAATGGATGCATCATTCTTGGAGAAGAAGGGTGTCAACCTGGAACCATGCAGAGCTTTTAGCTCAGCAGACACTCTGTCCCAGACACTGGACAGCTACCAGAGGCACACATTGTCACTGTGGTTACAGCTTGTCATGTCATGCTTTCACCACTCTCAGCAACAGGGAGTAGCTTGGCTCCATCTTACAAAGTGACTACTTGTAGAAGGCTATGGCTGTCTTTCTGGAGACACATGAGACAGGTTCATTTTATTCCTCACTTGCAACTGGAATCACTTTGTAGAATCTACCCTGCACTGTTTCATTAATGTGAAGCATTTAATTGCGATGACATTTAATGTCATTAAAATCTTGCAAGTATTAATAATAGGTACGCCTGCTTGTTAACATATTGGCTGCAGCTGAATTTATACAGCATGCAAGAAGGGTCAAATGGCTTAACAGCTGTTTGGCGAAGCATTAGAACAAATAAGATGTGCGATCTAAGTGATATTAAATGAAGTGTGATTAAATGTAGTGTGATTCATGCACTACAGTGTCTAGAGTATATAGATAATGGTGGGATGAAGAAAAAAGCATCCGGGGCAATTCACGCCCTGTTAATAAGAGGGGTGAGGAGAACAGCCACAGTCATTAAAGCTAAGAGGAGGCCATAAGTATATAGCAGCTCCGTGCAGCAGTGGTGTGCGGAAATCATCTCCGAATGCTCGCCAACCCTAATTGGTATCAAATGGCCACTGAATGAGCATAAATACACTTAGGACACGTTTTTCAAAAACCCATCCATTTACCTTCAAAAAGTGCTTATCCAGTACAGGGATGTAATGTTTTTTTTTTTTAGAAAAGATATTAGTGTTTGTTGTAGTGGTCAGGTTGTCTGGGTAAGTTGTGCATTAAATTCATAACTTTCATTCCATACCTATGTAAGTAACACCTAAGTACCTGTGCATATAGGGAATTATGTATGTGTATTAGCTTATGAAGCCAGTGTTATTAAAAATGGAGCAGATGTTTTATATTGTACAATGAACATGTGGTTAACAAATATTTTAGTTATGGTAACATGCATACAGATGTATCGCTTTCACCCGTCTGTGCATCTGTGTATGACTTCATATTTGGATATATGTACCATCAGTTTTAATTGCCAGCAGTTGATTCCCTTTCTGGATTATGTTTGCCAGTTTATCTTACTCTTCAAGTAAAAATTCTAGCATTGGCATGTTGGGTACATGTCTTTACTTACTTCAGCACGGTGTCATGTCACCATAAGGAATCATGAAACTGAAATCTTTCCCATTGATTTATGCTGAAAGTTTTTCTTACTGTTAAAGTAAAACATGCATGAGGAAATAGCCCTTCTAGAACTTTTAATGATGTTTTCAGAACTGGAAATGTATGCTTTTCACTTATCTATGGGAAATTTATATCCTATGCTGACCAGCGAGACACTGATCAGTTGACTGTTCCAAACCTTCCATCCATCTATCCATCCATCTTCTGTCTGCTCATCCTGGTCAGGGTAGCATGGGGGCCTGGAGTCCATCCCAGGCAGCACAGCACACATGGCTGGGCTACACCCCAGATGGGATGCCAGTCCATCCAACAGATGCATAATATAACTCAAGTCATGACCTTGACTGGAACACTCAAAGACATGGCATTTAGAGTGGTTTTTCCGGGCCATTTGCTTATGTCAGTCATTTCTTTAGTTATACTGTAATACTTTTCAGGCCCTTCCAGGGGACCCATATAGCACCAGCTTCAAGCACCAAACACACTGCTTGGCTTCACATCGACTTCATTTTACATGACTTCGTTTACATCTAAACGCCACCAATTTGTTATAATAATACTGCTATTTTGTCACCCTGTCATACAGTTTTCTTGAAGCACTTAGGAGACTTTGGTGATTCTCTACATAAACCATTGATGCTTCTTGTATGTATTGCTACCCTCCCTCACCATTTTCAAAACGATCTTGCCGCAGCATAATTTAGGCAGAATCTGGATAATTCCATGACCTTTTATTTCTTTGAGATCACCTCTTGCACTTATTTTCTGATTTGTGTTAATCGTTAATTTGTTTGTTGATTTGCTTTGGTTCCATCATTCATTGTGATGGTTCATTCAGCCACCCTTTCCCTCCTTGTTTTGAAAGTATCTTTACCTGGAATTCACTAACTGATCACAAAACTTGACAGCAACGGATGATTTTACTGTAAATGATGAGAAGATTGTGAGATTTCAAAACCACATCCCACCCCAAAAAAATAGAAGAAAGAAAGAAAACAATCTCACTAATTGTGCAGCTCATTGAAGAAGTTTTGTCTGGCTAAAATAACAAATGAATGCCCACAATTTGTTAGCATCAAAGCTGAGACTAATATGTGTTAAACTGCAGCTTTGAGACCCGGAAGGTGGGGGACGTCAGTACTCGTTGATGTATTCCACCTAACAATTTTCCACATGATAAATCCACGTTGCTACATTGCTGTTCGCTATAAATGTTTATCTTTGTTTTTTCTTACATGCCCCCTGGCAAATTGACTTGTGCCTAGCCCAGATTTGGCCCCCTGGTACTCCCGTCTGGAAAATGAGCTTGTTTAGTTTTATTCCTGTTCGTTATCTTTCATTTGTTATATTCTGATGGGCATCGCTACCCCGTTAATGTGTCCTCACACCCCTAATGAACCAATTCTCCATTCCCACTCTCCCCCTGCTATGTGGCTCTGTTTACTGTGCACCAGAGCAGGTACCTATTGGGGGGGGCTCTTTGCCCAAATGCAAAATGCAAAATTACCCACTCCCCCCGGGAAGGGCGAATTTTTTTGAGGTGCCTCCCCCAACCCCTATGGTACAGCAACCTGAGGGGAAACCTGTCAACCTATCAAATCTATCAAAATGAATACTATAGCAATATGCAATATCTCACTGTGTTTTTTTATAAGTCGCATTTTCAATCATTAAGACTATTTTCCATTTCACGCCAACTTATTTGATTTGCCATAATTCAGTGCTGCCACCTACTGTCCAAAACGGGTACATTGCATCGGGTATAAAACTGAAGTCGTCTTAGTTTTACTCATTATTTCTGAGTCATATTTCCTGTCTGTTGCATTTACAGGGATGCAGTGTATCGTAAATACAAAGTATGTTTTTGACTTCGTACATTTAGAACTTTGTTTTACATTCACAGCAATAAGAAACATCAGTTATAACTCAAATCAAGGCAGACGCGATAAAAAATCATTGGTAGTGTTCTTGCCCTCAAGATAACCGAACATACACTCAGTTCTCCAATTTACAATAATACATATGCCTAGCTATTATGAAGCAGGCCCCACTTTTTGCCTCCAGGACCACGTTGAGAGTAGAGGAACTGTGTGTTCAGAGAAGCTGTTCTGCACCGCAGTGTTAGATTGCGCTGTTATTTTTGCACTCGTGGCCTTCCTGTTAGCTTTAGCACGTCTAGTCATTTTCCTGTGACCTCACTCATTAGGAAGGTGTTCTCCCCACTGAACCATCACCGTCTAGATGCGTTTTTGCTGTATCACCCCAGCAAGGGGCTGCAAACCCCAGCAAAGGGGCTGTTTCTGAGACGCTAGAGCCTCTGTGTCCAGCACCAACCATCACACCGTCTTTGCAGCACATGTCAAAGACATTCTAATGCTTAGATGAACAGTAAGTGAACCTCTCGACTCTTGTCTGTTTGCTGTATGTATTCAGTCTCATGATTTACTGTTTGGAGGAGCAGGCTGTTTGCGGTAAGAAGCAGGTATACCCATATAACTGGCCAGTGTGTGTTCGCGAATACAGAGTGTAGCATACAAGCTAAATTTAGCACAATATAAATAGTGCAACTAGGTCAAGTTCAAGTCCTTTAATTTAACCTAATAAGATAATTATACACCAGGTCAATAGTTTCTGATAAAATATCCCTTAGTTTTTAAAACTCATCCAGTGAGAAAACCACCATAATGTCAAATCTGAATAGATGGAAATTAAAATTTAAAAGTCAGAGCTAAAGTGCTGCATAAAACACAGTGTGGGAGAATAGAAGCTATTAATATTTTCAAGACAATCTAATCCCCAAACCACAAAACCTGTCAGAATATGTATTAGATTTTGTTGCAATTAGTTGATACAAAGCATCCTTTCTAAGTAGGGAACAGAGTATCTCACACTGCACTTATGCTGGATGCTGTTACACCCTTTGTCCTCTCAGCTCCAGGCTACATGTGTGTGGGTTTCGTTTCACCTGTCCGGAACACTGTGTGTATCACTCTAACAGATCATCATTTCCAACATGAGCTGTGGTGGTATTTCTGTGAGATAAGCCAACTGGCAGCCCCATTGATTCAGTATAGGCAGCTGGCCAGCAGTTATTGGCTCACATAAGAATTACACTCATTCTGGGATTAGTTTTTAAATACTTTTTATTTGTTTGTTTATTGACTTTGCACACCTCCTCTGTGTTTTGGCTT
This sequence comes from Mormyrops boulengeri, assembly GCA_026781065.1. Classification (NCBI taxonomy): domain Eukaryota; kingdom Metazoa; phylum Chordata; class Actinopteri; order Osteoglossiformes; family Mormyridae; genus Mormyrops; species Mormyrops boulengeri. The sequence continues at coordinate 18,350,185 of JAODLD010000046.1, forward strand.
AGGAATCTCTGACATGTACATCTGATTTTGAAAGATCCACAGAAGTCTTGTCATCTTTCAGGTAAATGCAAATACTAAATGTTACTGATCCTGGAAAAAAAAAAATGGACGCAAATTTAAAAGATGACAATATTTAATTTTATTTATTGGTTAAGTAGTGATAATTCGGGGAAAATGACAAAGCTCAGAACATCAGTGAGAAGAAAAAAAACATGCCTGTTGGTTTCTTGGGGTTTACAGGCTAGCAGCAATGCAAAATAGACTAGCTAAGATCAAGGACATAACTTTGGGGTGAACATTGGGGGGGTTGAGGTTTCCATCCAATTTTCATTAAAGATCACTCCTCTGCATCCCACATGGAGGCACGTGGCCGTACTGAATATACAGATTCTTCGTGTTTGGACAAAGTTCATCACACAAGGTTTGGTAGGTACTGGGGAATTTCTGCAGTAGCTATTGAAAAGATCTGGGGCTAAGTCAGGTTTGAGTGGTCAGACCTAACGACGCCCATAGGTAGGCAGGATTACACAGGCTGCACCCGTTGGACAATATTGTCTTCTAAGATATAGATGTGTTGTTTAATAAAAAATATATCACTTCTTGAAATTAACATGTGGTTGGAGTTTAACTTGTTCAGGTACCTGTCGTGGATAGTAAAATTGGGCTGAAGGATACCAGAAAAAAATCTATTGCAATATTTGGAATTTTTTTGCAATAAATATTGTGCTATTCATACAACAAAAAAGGAATTGAAATTCGGCTAAAATTAACTATAGCAAAATAACATCTACCATTAGAGTTTATCTTTACTAGGAAAGTCAATAGTTCACCTTCTGGTTAACTCTAACAACTGAATTCTGAGACCCATAAATCAAGAAGTCCCTAGTGGTACACTGAAAACAAATCTTTCTTATTTAAAATTTTATTTTATTTTAACAATTACACAAAACATGAATTTCAAGAACATTTTTAACCAAGGCCCTGCCAACAGAATTGTATATATAAAATTAACAACAGCAACAGAAATTCTCTTAAATTTGAAAAGAAAATTTAAAAAATGAATTAAATTGCAAAAAAACAAATGGGATCAGCTGCCCAATATTACACTGTTTACACATAAATCTTATTTGAACAAAGTCAAAGTGATACTTGATCTTAAAGTGGGAAACCAGGGAGATCAGTCCAACTGAGGCACAGAGGGCTGGGGGTGTGGACACAAGGAGGATCAAAGGGACACGAGGATGTGGTCGGGCAGGTAGGAAGGGGGAGAGACTGAAGACAGGGTGTAAACACTGGGTCCGGCTCATGAGCGGGGACAATAAGCCTAATTTTCACTGCGTGCCAGGGCAGACAGGGTTTTAAAGATAGTGATAGTGAGTATGTACTGTATATAACTGCTTCCACTGCGTCCTCAGGGGACAGAGAGCTCACATTTGCTGCTGCGGACCTGCTCCGCCTGAACAAAGTCCCTGGGGACTTCTTGGTCTTCTTTGTCAAAGGCGGACTATAAAATATTATTTGGAGAATAATACTACATGACACTTATAGATTCAAATCTTTAGCACAATACTAAAAGGATGTAACCCATAGAAAATGTAGCCTTGGAAAAGAGCATTTAGTCAATGTAGTTTGTAGTGGAACAAAACCTTTTTAGGAGTGCCTGGATGCTGCTGAATCGCATCAAAGTAAGAATGTTTTTGGGTCTTGCGCTGGCCCGTGCTATTGGCCCGCACTGCGTCTTATGATATTTCATGATTTCAACTTTGTATTATTAATAGAAGCAGGATGCAATATGTCACATAGCCATGGAAGGAAGCTACTTAGGTTTCTGATGGGGATTCTAGGAGAACACCTAGGACAAGGACAGATCCATTATAATTATGGTGGGAATCATGGGGGGGTGCCTCGGTCAGGGACGGTTATGTTTCCTCAGGAGCCAGGTTGCAAAATGGTGTGGGCGCTAGGAAAATCTCATGGAGACGTGAAAGGACCTGGGCCTGCCTGGGAAAGGAAAAGATGATGCTGAAAGACTTCCCGGTGACCAAGTATCTGATAACAAGAGAAAGTGTATAAAAGATGCATGCAACATGGCAATAGACACTTCTGTGGAGTGTCCAGCCTTGGTTGTAACTTATGAGGAAGCAATAAAGACTGAATCTGAAGATCTACACAAGCGACCATGAGTCCTGCTTCAGTGCTGCTACTTGAGTTCTCCGCCTTGAAAAGTTCCTGTCAGATATGCATTGCTATATATCACAGCTGATCAGAAATTAACACTATTAATACTTATGTCATTTTAACATTTGTATTATGTTCAATCCTATAACCATTATATCACCTCTATCATACACAATTTTTCACTAAATCGAATATCCACTTGGCTTTCCACCTCACATTCCGTACTCTCTAATATCACTTTGGCCTTAACTTGAGGTTTCTTCTCGTCACTGATGTACTGCATATTGAACCTGGAATCCATACAGGATGCCATGTCTAGTAGGTACTGGGTATCATCATCTTCATATTTGTTATTCATGTAATCCAAAATCTCAGTTTTCAAGGTTTTCATCAGGTATGAGTCATCCTTCTCCATTTGCATCACTGCAGTGTTGAAAAAATGAAGTACTGGCTTCACACAAATACACTACATTAAATTCTTTATATGCATGCATACTTGGCTACTAATTCTTGACTCTCACTGGCACAATCTGCCAAAGGCCCCATGTAGACGAATACAGAGCTGGCACTACAGTGTGCTTTCATGACAAGTGGAGTTCACACTGAGCGCAGGTCACTGCATAACGGCAGTATATTGTAATGGCGGACGAACTGAGGCACGGCGAGCAGCGAAGGACGAGAAGGATTGTTTGCCGCAACAGAACACGCACTTTATTATAGTCTTTAAGAGGACTGCAGCATACACCCAGTGAGCACCGAATCGAAATACACGCAGCAGAAACGCAAGGTGATCAGACGCCGAGCTGTAGGGTCCACACATGAGGAGAGTTATACAAGCTAAGAACACACAAGGATCAGACAGGGTACACACAAGACATGGGTAAACATACACACCACATTTACAATTACTGTACAGACAAGGGCTATAACACTAATAATTTACACAAAGTACAAGAGCAAAAGTAAAAGGGGCAGTGTGTGGCTCAGTGGGCTAAGCCTGTGTGCCTGTAACTACAAGGTTGCCAGTTCAAACCCAGCCTCAGCACATCTGTGGCTCCTTGAGCAAGGCCCTTAACCCCCAGCTCCCTGGGTGCCACTACAGGTGGCAGCCTGCAAAGACCACATTGAGGGAGGCGTAAAAGACAATTTCCCTATGGGGATTAATAAAGTATCTATTATTATTAGAGAAAAGTATAGTTGTAAAACAGATCAAATGATAGCATGCTTATGAAATTTATTTAATTATTAATTATTTTTCGAAAAAACTATTTTTTAAAATCGGGCCTTAAGTAACTTGTGAGGGGTCAGATAAGGGTTTTATGATGTGGATATCATAAAGCAGGAAAATCTACCCGTCATTACAAGGTTGGGTATATTTCACCTGCTGAAGTCTTATCTTGGATCAATGGGTAACATCATGGAGGATTCTGGACTACTAGAGGTGATCCAGTTGATCTATCCTGGAAGTACGACAGTCAAACACATCATGGATGGAGCATGTTTTGACAAAGCAATCCGTGCTCACCTCCTCATCGATGCAGCCATCTGTTAGCACATCATGAAACTTGCCTTCACTGAGGAGGAGCGTGGTGACATGAGGACCTTCATGGAGAAGGTGGCTGATGGGAAGATGGGAGCCAGACACACAGACCCAGTAGTGGCAGTGTTTGAGCAGAGGTTTGAAGAAACCTTCAAATGACTCGCAGAAGGAGGAAGAACACCTGCACTCTGGGTGCAGTATCACCACGTGGTAGATGTGATCAAGGTCTTTATCAGAACCGAGTGACTTGCAGACCACAATGGGCATCTGTCCTTATCACCCAGATGCTTGACATTCTTGCCGCTGCAGGCCAGCATCAATACACCAAGGGCGCACGGCTGTACTGTCAACTCATGAAAGAACTCGAAAGTTTGTCTGCTTACAAAGACACCTTAGAAAGTTTCACTGCCCACGGAAACCACGTTGTCCATTACTCTAGCCATGAGTGGTCCGGCGCTTGGTGTGACATCTGCATTGAGCAATCATTAATGAAGGCAGCCAAGTCAGAAGGTGAACTGAGCAGAGGGAAAATGAGAAACAGTGTTTCTGGCCACAAGTGCTGGGCGCTCACCCTCAGTCACTTCTCTGATGTCAACCAGCGGATGGAGGAAGACGTCAGGAAACATGCTCGACTCCACAGAGACCTTGCCTTGCCAAAACAGAGATGAAGCAAGATGCAAATGCAGTTGAACTTGTCCTAAAATGGTAGAGGAGAACAAGCCATTCGACAACAATCGAGACAATCGTGTCTTTCTCAACAGGATTCACAAGGAAATTGACTCAGTCAATGCTGAGAGAGCAGCTGAAGTTGGGATGGAGATGCAGATCAAGCTGGATGGACAGTCAGTGACATCGACCATGGATGTCAAGTCAAAGGTACAAGCCCTGTCATCACTCAGAAAAATCCCCATGGTCAACGAGAAGAAGACTCACCTTGACTCACTAAAGTTGTTCAACCGATTGAACATTTTCACCCAGCGGGATATGACAGTTGAGACAAGCTTACAGTATGAGCTGACTCCCGTCCCATTGTCCCTGTTCAGCAACAAAGATCAGAAGATGAACGAGGCAAAGGCAGACTTTTCAAGGACAAGCCTGAAGGTGTTAACTGATCCACGTGACCTCAGTAACCAACCCTGGTGATTGATGGCAGATGGCTTCTCTACATGGTGAAGTGGGAACAACATCAGACCTGGCAGGAGATTGCCAACAGTTGCGTGAGCTACGTGCAGTGTCTGGGCCACCGTTCCCAGAAGATCATTGTGGTCTTTGATGGCTACAGGAGATCACCAAAAGATCAAGACCAAAATTCCTGCTGTGATCTCCAGATTTGACCAGATATGTTCCACTGGACCCCAAGAGCGAAGTTCCTGAACAACACTCATAACAAGAGTGAGCTCATCCCCCTCCTCCCTTCAACCTTCCGAAAACATCACATCACTGTGGAACAGTGTGACAATGATGCTGACACTTCCATTATGAGAGAGGCATCGGCTGCTGCTTCAGATTGCTCTTTTGTCAGTAACATTTGTGTTTGTATTTTTCTTCATTAACTACTAGATGGTGCCTGGAGGGGGGATGGGGTAGTTTAAAAAGACAGGAATTCACATTGTTGAAAAGTTTGATCTGTTTTTGCATGGTTCATTGTTCTTATCACGTGCTGATAATGCTGGTGTACCATAGGTCAGGCAGCCACCATCCACTCTTCTTCACCACATCAAACGGCTCTTATTACATCAGAAAGATCCAAGAATCTCTCTCTGAAAGACAGATGTGCTACCTGCTCTTCTGTCATGCCTTCACGGGGTATGATACGGTTTCTGCAATCGCTGGCCATGAGAAAACAACTCTACTTGACAGGTAATAATGATAATACTACTATTACTTCAACAAATAATAATAATGTGGATAAATGTAATAACAATCATTGTCATCATAGCAAAACTATTATAGATAATAATAATTATTGTATTTCTGTTTCACATTATACTTGACACAAACCTGATGCATTGTTTCAGGTTTTGTGCAGGGGACGTGGATGAGTACATGGACATCTTCCTTGACACAGAAGCCACCAAGGAGGCAGTGATTCAGGCTGGTACTGTTATTTTCCAGTACAGTTACCATGGACCAGATACTACACTGGGTGAAATTCGTTACAACATGTTCTCAAGGAAGGCGGCGGCAGGAGTGATCCAACCAGAGAGTCAGAGACTCTACCTCCAACAGAGGGTGCAGGTGCACAGCATTCACTCTGTGCCTACCTGCAGACCCGGGACTGGATCCTTCTACAGAGCATGTCTCTGAACCCCAGTGACTATGGATGGACATTAGGTGTGCATGGGTTTGAGCCAGTTCCAACACTAGACCCCATGGCTCCTGAGGAGCTACTTAAGTTCATGAGCTGTAACTATCATGGAGATGCATGCATGCGGTGCAGCTGCAAGAATGGGGTCACAAATAATGGAGTGTTTGTGATGAAATATAAATGCTAACAGTCAACTCAGATTCATGAAATACCCTTATTTGACCCCTCACAAGTTACTTAAGGCACGATTTAAAAAAAAAAAAAAAAAGATTTTTCGGAAAATAATTAATCGGTACCCTAACTTGAGCAGTTTTTTTCATGGTTTCCCACGGGAGTTGAATTTCAACATTTTAATACGTTATTACACACCTTTACAAACATATTGGTTAAGAAATTGTTTGGTAGCGATTTAGTTGGCAGATTAGTGAGATATCTCATAAAATGCCCTTACTATGATTTGCTCGACTGTCTTTCTGTTATAACCTTTTACATTTAGTTTTGATTTTATTAGATTTCATTTTATTTGTAGTTGCTTCTTACGGCCACTGAAATTCCCATTTTTATATCTAGCAGTCGACGGCAGTGACGCGGGCCGACGCTGCGGGGCGCTGTTTCACCCGTTTCTCACGCAGGCTGGCGTTTAACGGGAGCGACACACAGGCCAGGCGGCTCTTATAATCACTCAGGATACAAACTGGAACCCGGCGTCTAAAGAAAAAAGAGGATACTTTAAGCAGAGACGGGAATAAAATCCTCCAGGCGGTCTGTCCCCAAGGACTCCTGATTGTATAACCCGGCATTCGTAGGTGAAGCAGGTAAAGATCGGACCCGACGCCAGAGTGTTGATGCGACACAACCCGGGGCTTCATGAAGCCTGTCTCCCTGCCGCTTTGTTCTAGGCAGCAGCCATCTTAATCATGTTTAATCACCTATTTGCCTTTTATTGTTGGAGAAACACGGGTTTTTGGTAGCCTGCGGTGCGAAAGATCGAGTCGCGTTAGCTGTGAGTATAACGGGGCTCTGGCTGCCAGCACGGCGGCTGTTCCTGCCTGGCTCGGGAGGAAAACCACGATTAAAATGTATAGAAGGCGTTTTTCTGTCATTAACCGCTTTAAAAATGCAACGGTAAGGTGTCATCTGCTGCCTCCTTGTTGTCATTAATTACCTGAGATTAATAAGATGTCGATGTGGTGCGTTTCACATCCCGGTCTGTAACGGGCCGTGTTTTGCCTGCTAGACCAGTTAACGGCAGTTTTCTCTCCAAACAGCCATGTTTGGTATTTAGTCTTATTTACCGCAGTATGTTATTAGGTTTATTTGAGGATAGTCATCGGGCCCCAATCTGGGCCCCGACGGCGGCCTCGCAGTGCCCCGGCTGGGGGGTTATGCGGCTGACCTGCGAGGGCTCCCCCGCCTGTAACGCCCCCCCGTATATGCCGCTTTACTATGTCGGTTTGTTCGGTCCGTTTGCAGGTCCGCCGAATGCACGGCGGGTATCTATCGGCGCGATGTAACTCCGTGATGCTAGGCTAGCAAGCTAACCCCCGTAGCGCTGCGCAACGCCCAGAACGGGCTGCTCCGTTAGTAAGTAATACAAAGCAGAGCACAAGTCAGGGGGTTTAGCACCCACCGCGGCTGTCTGACCCTGCATGGTAAAGCAGCTAGCTCATCATCCCGTTCAGGGACATTTGTGGGCAGGTCGCAGCTCCTCCGTGAGCTTGGCTGTCCGTGACAGCGTCTGCAGCAGTGACCGGGGGGTGGGGGTACTGGGGCCGGAAGATTTCTGTGGAGATTGTTAAAAGGTCGAAGAGATTAAGCGATCATCCGCTGTTCAATGTCTTTTCTCCAGTTCCAGGGCAGCGTGTACTATTTGGATATCTGCAAGTAAGCTGCCCCACAGGGTTGGCTTAGTGCTTCTTCGGAGAAGAGGGTTATTTATCTGCTTTATTGACATGGACGTGCTCATATGTGGTGTTTCTTTTAATTGCTTCCATTCATACTTACACTAAGGCATTTACTTTAGTTATGCACTTTAAAATGAAGAGCAGTCTTTCCTGGCCATTTCCTCCGGGAAAGAATTCCCCTGTTGTGTAAACTGAACGTGATCTATAAACATCCCTTCACCTTGTCATTACGTGTCCCTCAATGCTTTGACCCCTCTCCTTTGTCTTGCAGCTTATGTATTTCTTTAGTTTGAAAAGATACTGCATTCACTTATTTAGCAGATGCTTTTGTCCAGAGAGCAGGGCCAGTAATTGGGGTTAATGGCCTCAATAAATGGTAATATGTTCACTTTGTCAGTCATGGGACCTGAACCCACAACTTTCTGGACAGAGGCCCAGATTTCTCTCTCACTGAGCTACACACTACCCCTTCTATCCTGCCTTAATTGTTTGTTCAGCATCAAAGCTTTTTTCTTCTTGCACTGTTTGTATACACGGCTTAAATGTGATTAACCTGCTCATAAATTTAATGCACACTGTCCGTTGATCAGTAAGTCATGGACCTACCCGTGTGCTCACCCTAGTCTGCACTGTTTCATCCAAACAGTGCAATTTAGTCTTGGGCGTGACTGAGCATTATCTGCCTTCTCATTATTTTTAAAAGCAGTCAGTCTGTTTTGAATGCTTTTCTTATCCCTGGTAGAGAGGTTGAAGTGTAAACCTGCATCAGATATTATTGTGGGATCATTATTTTGTTTATGGTCTTTGACACTCTCAGGTATAATTATCCTTTTTAGCTTGAATTTTCAGTTGTGTGATTTTTAAAATTTATTATTTTGTTTTAAGGGAAATATGTACCCAGTGCCTAGTTTTCAGTTGAAATAGCAAGTATGGTAACTTACTATACTATTGTATAACTATTTTAAATATGTCTTTGATAACTTAGGTAGAGCAGAAAGGTGGGAGCCCTAGGACTTTCTGCTGCTGAGGTTTTCACCCAATGAACTAGTCTTGTATCTGTTGCTGGTCTGGTCAGTTTGAAATCTGAAGATATGACTCAAAAAATACTTTTTCATATTTTTGGAATGTAATTCACTTATTTTTTAAAATTTATTTGGATGAAGGGATCCTTTAAGCTTATTTAAGCAGAATCTCCCAAACAATCGGTATCAGTGTTGGTGTCAGTTTTCGAAATAATCGGTTATCGGTATTGGCCACAAATGTCCTTATCGACACATCACTAGTTTGTGATAAAGGAGCTTGAATTGATTTGGGTGGCTGTAATGTTTATTTCTTATTATTATTACCTGCAGTGAACAGTATCACAATCAGACATATGAGGCGAGACGTAAGAACTTCCAACTTTTGGCTGTTATTTACCATGTACAACAGAATAACTAAGGCGCTAAAAAGCATTTTACTTGCACAGGAGACACTGTGCGTAACTTCCTGCATATGTTTGTCATGTTTTGCTTCAGGAGGCTCCTTCTTGAACAGTGACAAGTTGCTTTTAAAGCACAACAGTTTTTAGTGCTCAGCCTTTGCCTGACTGTCTTTGCTGCATTGTGATTTTAAGTTTCCGTCTCAAAACTGGTACTGCCCATATTCACATGAATGATATCTGTGCAGCCATTTACTATGGATAAATAGTAAAAGCTTGCAGCAGAAAGCCTGTTCAAGCTATGCCATGGTATTAAAGGCGTTTGCCTTTTGTGCGTGCTGCACTAATCTTACAGTCAGCAGTCAGTGGTGTTCCCTTTAGATATGAAGCTAATCAAAGCTGCCCCGCACTTTTGTTAATCTCAGGAAGTGTTCAAGCTGATTGCTGTGGTTATGCTTTTGAGTGTGAGCGTCTGCCTGTTGGCTAGGCAGTTGGGGAATTGGTAGGAGTTGCCTCAAAGGGATAGTATCACATATTTTTAGGTGAGGTTGTATGTGGATCTCTGAAAGCTGATGCTTTTGGTAAGTTCTCATTTTGGATGAATTTGCAATGTGGGTGTCAGCTGAAGCCTTCTGTGCTCTACAGAAACAAAAGGATAAAGGGAGAGGCGCGAAGAAAAATTCCCATACTCAATGACATTACATCGCAATGTCCGATCGTTTGGGGCAAATAATCAAGTCCAAGGATGGAAAAAGCAAGTATTCCTCTCTCAGCCTGTTTGACAAGTACAAGGGGAAGTCAATAGATACACAGAGAACTACAGGTGAGTGAAGTGATTCTCAGGCTTTCTGAAGTGATGTCCATCACAGCAGAATTGGCAGGAAAAGCTGTTTTTGGGTCTTGTCACTTTTTCTCTTCTTTTTTTTTAACCTTTTCACATTCTGCCCCTAGTTGCTCCTCGACATGGCTTGCAAAGTCTCGGTAAAGTGGCCACTGCCCGGCGTATGCCTCCCCCTGCTCACCTGCCGAGCCTGAAGTCCGAAAATAAAGGAAAGGACCCCAACGTGATTATTGTGCCCAAAGACGGAACGGGATGGGCAAACAAGCAGGATCTACTAGACCAAAAGAGGTGCGTGTCCGTGAGCGTACATGCATTCGCGCGTCATCAGAGGTCAGCAAATCCATGCAAGGAATGTTTACCATCTGAGTGACGCATAGATGCAAATGTCAGTGGAGGGGTGGGAGGCTGCAATAGAGGCTTGCTGGAGTGTGTGATGAGCAGATGGGCGGAGTGCCCACAGCCTCGCGTGTGTGTGTGTGTGTGTGTGTGTGTGTGTGTGTGTGTGTGTGTGTGTGTGTGTGTGTGTGTGTGTGTGTGTACAGCTATGCGGATGCCCTCAGTCGGGCCTGAGCCCAGTGGACAATAAACAAGACAAAGTAACGACACATTGAACAAAAGTTTAGGACATAGGTAGTTTGAAATGTGCCCTTCAAGCTCTTGCTGTGTCAGTTCCCCCTTGGGCTAACATAAGGGGAGGAAACGGACTATTTTTCCCGAGTTTGCAGTATGTGTACAGGGTCTGAGTATTTGCAAAATCTCCTTTTCCATGCCTGTGCATTCCCATAGCTGCACATGTTCCCCGTCTTCTGTCTAATCCTCTGTCTCTCTCATGTTTGCTTAGTTCTGCTGCATCAGCAGCTCTCCTGCTGGAGTCGCAGCCTCAGCCGGCTTTGCAGAAATCTGTCTCGAGTCTAGAGAAGCCCCCAGTGGCGAGCTGCCTGCAGGTGGGTGTCCTGTCTCCTTGCCATTTTAGTCCACTCTTGGATGCGGGAGTTACTGCAGGCTGCGTAAACTCTGGTTCATACTTCTCTGCATGTGTACATACGCGTACACATTTGATCAAGATTCTGTCTCCACAACCACCAACCGTTCTGGGCTTTACCTATTGTGCATGTCTCTGTTTTGGAATTATTGTTATTATTACTAGGGCTGAACAATTTGGGGAAAATATCTAATCGCGATTTTACTGACAGACATTGCGATTACGATTTGATTTGCGATATAATTTTTTATAAGTCAAGCTTCGGTTCAGTATTCAGTGTGTAGTAAATTTAAAACCTATGACGCAGCATTACCACATGAGATACCATCAAAATGTTAACTGGTCTATATTCTAATGCAAGGATGAGAATTTAAAGATGTGGTGTGTTAAGTTAAATAAAGTAATAATGAAAACAATTGCAGCAAAAAGAAAAACAATAGCGATCATGCAGGTAACGCTGATTTCCCCCCTAATAACACTAGAACCGCCCTTTCCCACTCCAGTGAACAAGCAGCAACTATTTCGGTGTATGCAGCCCTTTTGTTTGCGCTAATTTTGTTTGTGTTATTAGTGTTAACAGCAGCAAATCTAACACACTCAACCAAAAAGCCGCAATGTTCATAACAGAATGGCTGTTCTGAAATCGAAAATTTTCTTACGTGGTATGCATTTTATAAAATGTTGAATAAATAGATGTAGTTTATTTGTGATTTCATGTTGGTTTAAGTTTCCACTTTTTAACAGCTGTATAAGGTTATTTTTTTATACAAATCAATTCGTGGGGAAACAAAATGTATGTGTTTAGGGTTGCAAACACGCTTTCAGACTCTCATGCAAGAGATCTTATGGCAAATCTAAATTATTCCATTATGAACTTAGAATTAGCTGCATCAAAAACGTTAGTCTGTAGGGTTTGCAAACTGCCCTATTTACATGGTAATAAAACTCTTACAGACACGTAAATGTATGTGCAGACTCGTCTCAAACAGATAGCCTCACTCCAGGCAGCTGACCAAAGTTGGCAACCCTGCATTTTATTCTAAATGAGACGTAAAATGCAGTTTTCGACTGAAGCGGCTTATCATTCTTTTGTCTTGTAGCTCTGACAAAAAAACTTACGACATAAACATGCGACTGTATTATGGGTTTCACGGCATTTCTGGGAGTCACAGACTCTGCTGCTGTGAGGATTACTGATTGTCTTATTGTTTTGATGGGTTATGCTAATGTGATTGCCCATCAACAAAAGCAGAAGGTGTGATACGCTGAAGTGTGTCGCTGCTGGTGGTTAAAAGGAGGTCACCGGTTCTATTGCTGATAGGACCTCTCTGAAACTATGTCGGACCATAAAATAGGAAGGCAATTCACTTATAGCTCAGTAGCGGAATCAATATTTTTTCCGCACCAGGAATGCAACATTTTCCTCGGGTTTCACGTGTTTGCTGTTTGTGGGCATATACTTCGTCATCTCAGGTCACTTCTGATTGGTGAGCATGACTGTCACCTAGGGAGCACGGCGCTTGTGATTGGTGAGAATGACTGTCACGGTATGAATTTGGAAAACTATTCTCACAGCAGTTTTAAATCCTGCTGTATAATGTATGTCCTCAATCGCAGCCTTTGCGATTTGCTAATCGCGTTGTTTAAAATCGCAATTTCGATAATCTGTAGCACAGTGTTTCCTGTGGATCAAGAGGTTTGCTGTGGGGGCATTGTGATGTGTGGGGGGTACTGTTCATTAAAAATGCAGACGTGAGGCCATTGTCGTACATATGTTTTTTTTTTTTTTTTATTATTATTATTTAGTGATGTCATGTTCCCTGCCTGTCTCTGGAGGTAATCTGACACTTAACTGTATGAATTCATACAGGCTAATTACTTTTCAGTGACAGCTCTAACTGTGTTTCATTTTTTGAGTGGTTGCTAAATGAAGTCTTTGGCAGTTTGCCTGTTCCAGTGCTTTGCTCAGTAACATATCAGTAGCCTAACTGCACTGCACGCAGCCTAACTGTACTGTGTATGACTCAGTCAGAATTAGCGGGTTGTTGTGGGGTGTGACCCCCGTCAATGTATGAGATAAAAACAACACAGGATAGATCAATTTTAATACCCACTCAGTCTTCCATAACAGTATGCATGTGTTGTGTACTCCCAACTGATATTAATGTAGTGAATAAGGTGGGAGAAGTCCCCCCTCACTTCTCGAACATGGTCATTTGTTATGGTTGTTGTTATGGAGCCATGTCAGAAAGTTACTGCTAATGTTCCTAAGTCACCAGGGGAGAGATTAGTGGGTAGAGTTTACCGTTTAGCTCCCATTCCCACACGCCGCCATAACGGTAAAATAGCCCTATGTAAGCGGGTTTCAGTGTTTGAGAATGCGGTATGAGAGAGCCAGGATTAGATGATTGATTGGATTGAAGTTTTGGTCGAAGATCTTTGGGTGGAGGTCAGCCACAGAGAAATGTTAGAAGTGGAAGCACTGGCACCAGCAAGCTCGGCAAATTTCACAGCTTTTTCTGAATAAAAAGAAAATATGCGATGCAGTTTTCCTTATTGTGATGCACTGTAACTTACAATCCTATATTCATACTTTAAAGGAATTTTTGTAAGCTCAACGGATTTGAATGTACCGTACTTTTTACTTGGGTACTTTTCAAACTAGGTATTTTTTCTTGTTATTTTACTGGATGACTTGAGTAACGTTTTGATGTGGTATCTGTCCTTTTCTTATTTTAGTATGAAAATTGAGTTCTTTTTCCCTCCAGTTTCTCCCATGCATTCTGCACATATGCAGATGTGCGAATTTTATGTAGACGTGGCCACACAAGTATGAACAGTTCCATGTCTGTTACATGTGCGGATACGCAAATGCTCAGTCCACACGCGAAGTATGAACCAGCCTTCAGCAAGACGCCGTCTACCATCAGCAGCTCATGTGAAGTGGGATAAGTTTATCCTGTTGTTCTAATGACACATCGATTGAAAAGTGGTCAAGGTGTGTTCCGAGTCCATAATGCCTGCTTAGATGAGCGTCTTTCTTTCAGAGCACAGTTACTGTTGGACCAAAGCAATGGGCACAACTGAATGGAAAGGCAATAGAACGAGATGGTGAGTCGATTTCCGCTCAGGGTTCATGCAGCATAGGGAGTTAATGCTTTTGTTACGCTATTTCAGAACAAATTAGTATAATGTTATAGTTGCGTGTCAGCCTGGTCGCTGAATTGCAGTCATGCGTTATTTGTTTTTTAACCCAGGTTTAAGGGTCTCAAACAGACTGCAACGCTTCTGTCACGAGGAATTTCCAGCGCTGAAAACAGCTGGCGAGCAGGACAAGGCCGGCAAGGAAAGAAGCGCCTTCGATCTGTCGTATGGGCCCGGACCAAGCCTCCGCCCCCAGAGTAAGTGTGCATGGGGGTAAGGTTCTAGATGGCACTTGATATCTACACTGCCTGAAGGGAATCGCTATAGCTATGAGACCACTGTAGTTGTCTGACTTCAGATACCCTGTTTACTTCAGAATCAGAAAGATCTTTATTAGCCAAACATGTTAAAAAAAATTAAAGTTGTCTTTGTGGGTGTAACCCTGATATATCACGTGCAAAGAATATATAATTATGTACATATGAATTTGCATCATTGGTTATGAATGTTTCTTTGGATGTGGCAGAACTTATTCTGTACCTCAGCTTTGTGCCCTGGGCTCACTGCATCTACAGTGACACATTTATTAATAATAGTGATGTTTAAGGGTCACATGAGAATCTGCAACTATATGCCATTAGCCTGAGCCATCCATCCATCCATCCATCCTCCAACTTATCCACCATAGAGTTGGGTAGAGGTGCTGAAGTCTACCCTCGACAGCATAGGCCCCTGTACTGGATGCCTGTCTGTCACAGCAAACTCAGGCACATGCTTATATGCCGTTCTTAAGCTAGATATTACTATTTCAGAAATACTTATCTACTGGTGTGGTACCTTCTGATTGGAAGCATGCTAATATAACACTCATATTCAAAAAAGGGGATAGAAGTAATCCAGCAAACTATAGGCCAATTATTTTAACTTGCATAACTGGAAAGGTAATGGAAGCTATAATCCAAGTGAAAATGGTAGATTACCTGGATTCAAATAACATTCTGAGGGATGGCCAACATGGATTTAGGAGAGGTAGGTCCTGTCTAACTAATCTACTTGAATTCTTTGAGGAAGCTACATGAGAAATTGATCACAAAAAGGCCTACGACGTGATCTACTTAGATTTCCAGAAGGCCTTTGATGTTGTCCCCCACAAATAGCTCTTGCTTAAGATCAAAGCTGCAGGGATTTTAGGAACTGTAGCAGTTTGGATCGAAAACTGGTTAACAGACAGGAAGCAGTGGGTAGTTATTAGAGGCACAATGGCACAGTGGGCCTGTATTCATAGTGGGGTCCCACAGGGTTCAGTTTTAGGACCATTATTGTTCCTAATTTACATTAATGATATGTACACCAATACATAGTTAAATTTGCAGACGACACCAAGATGGGTGGTGTAGCAGATACTAAATTAGCAGCACAGAGGCTACAACGGGATCTTGATTTAATTAGCGACTGGGCTGATACTTGGCAGATGAAATATAGTGTAGATAAATGTAAGGTAATCCATGCAGGGAGCTGAAATATAAAGTACATATATTTTATGGTTTCCACTGAAATAAAGGTAGCTTATTATGAGAAAGACCTCTGTGTGTATGTGGGTGCTTCCATGTCCCACTCTCGCCAGTGTGGGGAAGCAATTAAAAAGGCCAATAGGATGTTGGGTTACATCTCTAGGT
>JAODLD010000046.1:18366277-18384366 GCA_026781065.1 Mormyrops boulengeri
CATGTAGTTGGAGTATGGAATAGTCTTCCTGCTAGTGTAGTGCAAGCTAAAACCCTGGGTTCCTTTAAATCTGAGCTGCATAAGATTTTAACAACTTTGAGCTCTTAGTTAAGTTCTCCCCAAACGAGCTTGATGGGCCGAATGGCCTCCTCTCATTTGTAAATTTCTTATGTTCTTATATGACTGGGAATGGATTAACGGGATGTTTTTTTTGGATGGATGCTAAATGCTGTGTGTGTGCGTGCGTGTGTGTGTGTGTGTGTGTGTGTGTGTGTGTGTGTGTGTGTGTGTGCGCGCGCGCGCCTTCTGAATGGTAAACCTGTGTAAGTGTTTGACTAGTAACCATCCCTGTGCTTCTCAGACGTGATGAGCTGGCGGGAAGGTGGTGGGAAGAGTCTGCACCCACTGCATCCTCCATCTGCTCTCCCTGCTGAGCCCGAGGGCAAAAGCAGCAGTGGGCCGGCTGACACCTCTGCAGCGGCCCCTCCTCCATCCTCCGCTTCAGGAGCCCCTGCCGCCTTGCACCCCTCTCCTCCAACCAGCTTGGCCCCCGCAGCCCCGCTGGGAGACAGGGAGCCCAGCCCGCGCCGGGGCACGGCCTCTGCCCAGCTACACCTGACCCAGCAGCACTGTTCCGCAACCGTCTACCCCGACATGCTGCCTGCCTTTGTGAGTACAGATGGTGGGAGATGATCGTGTCTGATTGATTAGGACCAGCGCTACACTGTGCTTTGAATATGCAGCTTCTGCTGATGTTTCAAACCCCAGTATGCGACGGGCAACGTTCTTCTCACCCATTTGGTTCCAGATGTGCCTGAAGGAGTCGCGTGATTCTCCACCATCCTCGGAACGAGGCCCCGCCCCCATCCGCTTTCAGGCTCGCCCTCTGCTCAGGCAGCAGCCCCCTGCCCCCGACTCTGTCAAGTCAGTGTCTTGTTGGAACGTGACGCTTCTGTGCACTTGTGTTCAGTTCACATGTCTCTGCATCGTAACCCTCGAACAGTAACACATTTACATGGAGATCCATGAGTTCAGCATGGAGGGGGGTCACTCAACTCCCTGAGATTTGCGAGGAATGGTGATTTTGAGTCATTTGTGCACATTTCTCTCGTGAATTGTTCTGACAGCCATCCTTATATACAGTGTGCCTGTTGCATCTAAATGGTCTGTTTTTGCTGCAGCGGTAAGATGGGGAGGGAGGGTAGCTATACCCGCACTCCTGCTCGTCCCACTCCGCGCCCCCCCCGGCCGCCTGCCAACAGAACACCCCGTCCCGCCATCATTAACCCAGAGGATCTGAAGGAGCTGGACGATCTGGACAACGGCTGTGAAGATGGCTGGGCTGGTCAGAAATTCGCTCACTTCCTGTTTGTCATTGGCTATGTGTGTAGACCCTGTAGCTAACTACCATGCGGTTTCACATCCAGAGAGTTTTGCAACTAAACAGACACACTCCTGTGTGAATACCAGCAGGATTGGTATTGCCTACAGGCAAATTGTAAAGGCATGAAAATGTGCAAATTGATGCATTACCGTTTCAAAAGTTGCTTTCAGCCTATTATAATTGCTTAATAAGACTAGAGTAGCTTGGTTTCTCCGATTTATGTTACGGAGCAAATCGGATTAAGGACCATCCTGAAGGCTGCAACAGTCCAGACTGGGAGCATCTCCTCTCCACCGCAGGTCTCCATGACGAAGTGGACTACAGTGAGAAGCTTAAGTTTAGTGACGATGAAGAGGATTACAATGCTGGTGAAAAGCGTAAGCCATGGTGAGCGCGTTCTTCACAGTCTGATCGTTCAGCGTCTGCTGTGTGGTGTATGCTGGTTCAGTATCTTTTCGGGGCGCTTTCTGACGCTGCATTACTGGCTCAGCAGACGCTTAACAGCACCTGCGGTTGTATGATCTATAACCTGATGATGTGAATACCGCGGTGACCACATCACACGCTCCCTCAGTATCATAATGATGAATTATGCAAATGAGCGAGCTGCTGTACACTGCTGCTGTTTTGCCCCAGGGCCGAGGCGGAGCTGCGCAGTGAGCGACAGTCTTCCCTGAGCTCTGCAGAGGGACCTTATGGCCAGGACTCTGCAGACGAGGAGGGTAACCCACCCTGTCAGGAGCCACGGCTTCCCAGAAAGGCCAATGGCTGGATGGCACCTGCTGACAGCCAGGTAAATTTTTGCTTAAACGAAAAATACATTCTTTGGATAACTTTTTGATGGTGTTTGGATGACTGAACCATGAAGTGTTTTTCCGTGTGTTTAATTTGGCTCCCTGTCTACAAGCTGCTCTGCCTTTTTTGCCCACTGTGCGTGCACGTGTGCGTACGTGTGTCTGATATCGCCAGCCTTCCCTTACCGGCTGTCCCTGGTTTTCAGCCACAGGTCAGCAGGCCTCGCCGCGGAGAGTCTCCAGAGGATAAGGACGAGCCGCGCCAGGGCCCCCGGGGAAAATTTGCTTCTGCGGGGGTGTCTGAGGCCATCGAGCGTGCGCGGAGGCGCCGGGAGGAGGAGGAGAGGCGCATCCGGCAGGAGCGGCTGGCTGCCTGCGCTGAGAAGCTCAAGAAGCTGGACGAGAAGTTTGGCAAGAGCGAGAAGACTGCTGGCTCCGAGGAGGGCCTGAGGGACCAGGAAGGCGGGGAGCTGGCGGCTTCCTCCGGACCAAGCCCAAAGCGCTCACAGAGCAGCGGGCAGGGTAGGCTGCTGGGACCGGCCGTGCAGTTAGGAAGCGATTAATATAAATGTTAGATGTACATAATTATTACTGTTATCTTTCTCTTTGGTGTTTTGTACTTTAATATGATAGTAAAATATGGTTTAGTCTAAGTTGGATTGTTGGTATGAATTGTCAAGATGCCAGATTGTTCAAAGGGAGGCTTTTTGTGTTAAGAGGCTCTTGGTCAGTAGGTCATGTCTCTCCGTGGTTTTGTGCTGCAGTTGAGTTTCCTGAGGTGCCCTCTGGTGGGCATCACGATGTGGGCTGCAGTGACGCTGATACTCCAGGTCCCAGCTCTGGTGAGACCAAGCCACCGTCGCCTCTTCAGGACTCCACAAGGCATCAGAAAGCTCTGCCTCCTCGCTTCCAGATCCAGCATCACCCCCAAGTGAGCACAAGCCCTCCCTCCGAAACACTGCATTTCATTTCTGAATGTCCTCGTCTAGTGAAACCGGCAGGGTGTGGTGAGGAACTCCTTTCCATGCCATAGTTACCTAACAACCCTGAAGGCAGCCAGTGTAGTTCTTCAGTTTCCATGTTTTTTTTTTTTTCTGCCTTTCATTTGGTGTCATCTCTACAAAGGTCAGTTCATCAGCAGCTTTGAAATTGCATTGTATTATACTGGTATTCACCAGAAGATGTGTGGTCTTATTCATGAATGAATTATCAATTTGAAATTAATGTATTAGTTCTGATTAACGGGGATCATCACAGCATCATTATTTCTGCTTCCATAGGGGTCTTTCCCCCTATATAATAATAATAATTTAATTTAACTTAAATGAATTAATATACAAAAAATAATGCACAAGCTGTCTGAAAAATCTATCTGAACATTAGTTAAAAAGAACTTATAAGTACCATCCGTAAGTGTTTTGGGTAAATAGATGACGGTGTGTTTATTATAGTTTATTGTATTAAGGATGCCTATGTCCAGTGTTTATAGCACTTGATGGCTGTATAGACACCCCAAAATTACATAAAAAGCGGCTTGATTCTGCAGATCCTCCAGATTAATTGCTGCAATCAGCCCTCTTCCATTACTGAGCAGACTATGAAAAGGTGAATGTGTTTCCCCTTGTGGTCTTACTGGGCAATAACTGTGCCTCCCATCTCTTCTTCAGGGGCCGGTGTACACGATGCAGGCCTGGCCGCAGCAGGGCCTTCCTGGCCAGACTCAGCGCTGTTACTTTTCCCCTCAGATGCTGGGCTTCGATCCCCGCTGGATGATGATGCCTCCATACGTGGACCCCCGGGCAGCCACAGGGCCCTCCCAAGTAGATTGCTACCCCGGCGTCCCCTCCTCAGGTCCGTATGGGTGTGTCTCTCTGAATCCTGAATCGTGTTTCCTTGTGCTAATGAAAATGATGGAATGTGTACTCGCTTATTACAGGGATGTTAAAGCAGATGATGCCTAGTGACCACCTAAGCAGTCCTGGCTCTGTGTCAGATGATGGCTGCCATCCCAGCATGCTCCAGGAGAGGACAACTCCCTCGGTGGAGCCCGACCCTGTTTGGGGTCACGATGGCTTCAGTCCAACCTATCAGCAGCAGCCTGACAGCGGGGTTGTGAGCCGTGCTGATGAACGGTGTGGCCCTTATATTCCCACCCCCCCTAGTTTGTTTGTTTGGGTTATTTGGTTTGTTTTTATTTGTTTGTTTTGTTTGAGTTCACCACATTTGACATTAAATGTTTAGTCAAGTATATGGGCAGGTTTGAGGCAGTTATCATTCAATATTTATAGGCACATTATGTTTCCTTCAGAATTTACTTCACAATTGATGAACCTTAGTTTACAGGCTGGGCACATTCACGTTCTTCTGTTGCATCATTAAGCTGAAAATTCAGATTAAGTCTAGGATAAAGTGTGACGTTTTCAGTAAGTGGTGGTGATTTTTTTTTTTTTGTCTATCTAGGTGCGACCAACCATCTCAGCGTGATTTGGGTGAGGAGTTTTGTGATGCCCCAGGCGAAGGGATGTCTCATCATGTCCATCGTCAGGACAGAATGCCAGATTTGGCTGAAGGATCTTCCCCAAGAATGGAGTTTTACAATGAAGTCTTGACTTCTTCAGCAGGACAAATTCAGCCCCTGTATGGGAATTCCAATCCTGAGAAAGAATCAGAGGAGATGAGTTATGGCAGAAACCACAAGGACAGTTTGGATTCTCACAGAGAGGAGTCTGATAGCTTAGGTAAAGACCAAAGCTGTGTGCCGAACTTCTGGAAAAGTGACTGTTCTCTGGAAAAGGAAGATGGTTTCCTTTCTCGGTGGTCGGACCCAGACTCTACCCCCCGGACGACTGAATCCAGCAGCAGAACCCAAGCCAGGCGAATTGGCCCCATTAAGAAACCAGTCCTGAAGGCCCTAAATATAGAGGATAAGGAAAATGAAAAGCCCAGATATGAGCTACAGGAGAAACCAGTCCCCTACAAACTGAAGGAGTGGGAGATACCTGCTGAGGAGTATGACCTGAAGAATGATAAATCCCTCCCTTTAGCTAGCAAGTACTCTGCGGCAGCAGCTCAGGAGGAACCAACCCTAGTGAGAGGGGAGAAGTCTGAGAGCTTGGGCGACGAGGGGCCCAAGGAGAGCATCTGGGAGAGCAATAAAGGCTCTTCTGTGGAGGTCCTGTCAAGCAGGAACCCCCTGGCACCCCGTCGCAACAACTGGATCTTTATTGATGAGGAGCAAGCCTTTAGTGGCACCAGGGGAACTGGAAGAGGCCGGGCCAGGGGCTTCAGGGAGTTCAACTCTCGAGGAGGCACCCGGGGGATTCGAGGAGGAGGCTATGGTGGCAATCAGAGGGAGGGTCGTATCTGTGGCCCGCAGGACCTCAACAAGCTTGACAGAGTTCAGAGAGGGATGCACCGGCGACGCAACATGAGCGAGACCCTCAGTGAAAGCTCAGAGTGTGAGGGGGTGCCCAAGGGCCACAGGCAGAGGGAGGATGGAGATGGGAAGAGAGTGGACAGCCGAGACTCTTGGAGGTCCAACAAGGTGTATCACCATGACCAAGCCATCAGCGCAGAGTTCCAGGACAAAGCCAGAGTCAGCAGGGGTACTGGTCGCTCTCTGCCCCCAAGGTTGACCCATTCAGGGCAACACCAGAGCTTTGGGACATGGAGGGTACACGGGGACCAGTTTGATAGTCATCATATACGCAAGAATAGCGTTGGTCCTGGGTCAGAGGCTTTCTCCAGAAAACCCTCAGAGTCCGTAAGGTATACACATAAACCTCCAGGTTCCTTCATGGAGAATGGCCTTGGAGAGAGAGGAGGTGGAGCAGAGGATCACCTGGACAGTGACAGCCCTGATAACCGCCCAGCAAGAAGGCGGCGCCCTCCCCGCCAGGACAAGCCACCTCGTTTCCGCCGGCAGCAGCTGGATAGGGACTCTGTCAGCCAGAGGGACAGTGCGGAGAACCTCAGCCAGGACTGGCTCCAGCATTCCAGGGGCGGAGAAGGGTTTGTTTCCGCTCACCATCCTGGTGGGAGGAGCCAGCAGGTCCAATGGGAGGACTGGGAAACTGTCTCTGATGGCAGTGAGTTCAGTGAAAGGCGTGGGAAGCATGGAGGTCTTTCTCAGCGGGACGTGCCTTCAGACCAAGGACATGGTGAGCCAGGCTACAGGCAGAGGAGGGAGCTTTCCAAAAGGAGCTTCTCTAGCCAGCGCCATCTGTTGGACAGGCAGAACCGTAAAGGAGATTCTGTTCTGGAGGGAATCAAAATGTCCCGGCCTCCTGACATCCCAGGGACAGCAGCAAAATCTGGCAGAAGCGACAGGTGGCAGAACGGGACATCACTGAGCTGCAGGAGGTGACCGTCACAATACAAATGTGCCTTCATTTTTAACTAATGAAGGTTTCATCTGGAATTCTTGTGTGTGAGGTTAGTGTTTGGGTCTGATTACATTTTGGCATATTAATGGCTGCAATGGTGCCTCTGTCTGAAACAGGTCTCCTGAGGAAAGTGCCTTAGGTTTGAGCTTGGGTTCAGTGTACAGCGGGCCGTGCTCCGACGTTGCTTCTCGGAGTGTTCCCGGTGAATCTGCGGGCAAGAAGACTGAGAGGGATGTGAAGGCCGGGGCCGTCACGTGTGAGGAGATCAACATGCCGGTGCTTCAATATGACCGCAACATGGGCTCGTGTAAGTGCAAGGGTGCACTGTAAGGACAGGAAGAGAGGCACTCTTCAATTCCTTCATCTTTTTACTTCCTGAAGGCTGTGCTGTCAGCTCACCGCATGTGTCTGCTGTGGCTTGTCAGTGAAGGGCAGGGCAGTGCCAGTGGAGGGCAGGGCAGTGCCAGTGGCAGCGCCAGAGGGCCTCTCGGACGGCGCGTCTAAGAAGCAGCGACGCCAGCAGGAGGAGGACCGGCGAAAGAAGGATCCGGGTGCTCTGGTGAGGGAAATCTACCGCGTGGCACAGGTGGTTCTGGGCCGCCCCAGATGGAACTCAGGCCCACCCATTCAGCACTCAAAGCGAGAGATACAGTGTAATTACCCGGCTGTGTCAGATAGGTATGCGTGTGTGCACGTAGAGCAATTAGAGGGGTTGTGTGATTAAGAGCCAAATATATTGTTCTTTCTCTTTGTTTATTTGGTCCTGGTAATTCCACAGGTCATTTAAAAACTGATAAAATATGTAGTTGAATCTGTAGTGTGATTTTTGTCATCAAGTGAATTGTTATGGGATTGGCCCACCTGAATTTCTGCTGGTCTACCCATGCTGCTATTTCTGGCTCCACTATTGAGAGAAACTGATCTTTAAATTACCTTCTGGAAGTATGGCTGCAGTGGAGAGTCTATATGGACGTTTACTCACATCCACGATTTTGTAAGCCGGTTAATAGTACGATTAAAATATTAACGAGAGGTGTATTGTGATGCCTAAATGTTAGTACTCTGTATAAATTCGGCGTATCCTTATGTTTGTTAAATTTGGTTAGCGGAGGACACCACGTACTACTGTTTGGTATATCATGGTGATATATCAAGTGATTTATTGGCACTGAAGTAGCAATGAAGAAAGGGACAGCTCAACATCTTTTGAAAGAAGAGATATTGTAGATAAACAAGGTAAAAAAAGACGTTGGTGTCGCAGTACTTTTTGCAGTCTGGCATGTTTATTAAACATAACGATGTGGCGAATTTATACAGATTACTAACTTCTGGGCCTCTCAGTACGCCTCTCATTAATTTCTTAGGTGTACTACTAATCTGCTTATCAAATTGTGGGAGCAAGTAAACATCCGTACAGTACTGTACCAAAAACCCAGCCTCCAGAGACCTGTTTACAGCCGTTATCTGAAACCCTGGTGGTTATTGCGCATGCGCCATATAGTCACGTAGAATAGTTGTAGGGGCTGGGTTAAACTGAAATGCATATTTAATCATTCACTGGGCTTTAGACAAGATGCTGACTGCGCTTAAGACGTGCATTATGTAAGCAAGTCCTTTTTCGAGTTCCATTTTCCTTACATGTTTGCAAGGTTATGTGTGCTTCGTGTAAACAAACACGGAAGAGGCACTGCAGAGTTGTATAGGAGGAAGAACCTCTTTAATTTCACAGGTACCCAATAAGGTGAGGATGACTTCGTCCAAGATGCCCCCTCGCTTTACCAGGAAACAGGGCGCCATGTCTGTGGAGCAGCATGCAGATTCACTGGCCAGCAGCAGCCTGGGCACCGAGATCTGGGAGGCCAGCAGCACAGGTACATGCGGCTTCCTCGCTGACCGGGAAGCTGGCAGCGCCAGTTTGCCTGAATGTGTGCTCATTTACAATGACCTGTCACCAGAATGTGCCAACTGAATAGATGTGACATTTCACACAACTTTTATTTCAGCTGTGTCTGTCCAGTCATCGAGTGGAGACACGTGGACAAAGCAGGTGTCATATAGCGGGCTTGAGCCAAACTCAAATGAGGTATGTTCTTTATGATGTACTCCTCCTTGCCAGAAGGGGGTATCACACTGCCTCTTCTCCTCACCGGGTATGACATAGTATCAGGCTTTTATCTTCTGTTTTTTTTTATATTTTGATGTACCCTCGCTCCACTACCCAGTCATATTTTTGGATTAGAACCAAGGTTTTGTCACCTTGAGCCTAGATTTCCTTAATGTGTTTAGATGCGCTCCTCTTCATACCCCTCCTTGGTGTCGATCGTAATGAAGAAACTCGGCATGTCAGTTAAACCTTTGACTGGCTTAACACATACGCGCAACACGCAATCGAGGTTGGGAAGGGCTTGATGGTACTCCAGGCGATTCTGTGCAAACCCCTGGAGAAGGCTGGCATTCAGGGCTCAGTCACCACCCCAGCTTAGAGTGAGATGCCCTTTTGGCTGTGTCTCTTCCCAGGTGTATAAGGGCAGTCAGACAGACAGCGGCATTGACCTGAGTGCTGAGTCTCAGGGCTCCTCCGCCAGCTCCTCCCAGAGAAGCTCCCCTTACGGCTCCCTCAAGCCAGAGGAGGTGCCCGGCCCTGCAGGGCACAGTCACCTAAAGAAGGTGGAGAACCAGGTGCAGTAAGCACGTGTTTTCCTACCCGCTCCCCCTCCCGTCGGTGTGAGGTTTTTAGTAGGCGCCTTCTGCAGAGCTTCATGTCATCCTGGTCTGGGGCTGATTCCTGTCTCGCCCCTGCTCTGTGTATAAGGACTTGGAGCCTGCAGCGGAACAGAGCAAAGAGCACAAGCCAGGTCCCATTGGGAATGAGCGCTCCCTGAGGCACCGCAAGGGACCAGAGTGTATCGAACATCTGGAGAACCCGGTCGCGCCTGTCAACGGGGTGGACATCCATGTGGAGAGCGTGCTCCCTGTACCGCCCATCGACTTCGGTGTCGCCCCCAAAGACTCGGACTTCAGCGTGCCTCCAGGCCCGGCGGCGGAGCCGGGGTCTGGCCCAGGTGCTAAGCTGCTGGATGCGCTAACCGGAAACGTGAGTGTGTGGCCAGCTTGGTCTCTCGCCTTTCTCTAACCAGGACAAAAACTATCAAGGACTTATTGGAGCAGGGCTAAAATGTCGCCTGTGTGATGGGTCTTTTTTTTATTGCTTATTTTTGTGTGCTGTTGGTTGGCTGCCTTTTGGACCTGTACGTCGGTATACAGTTTTTGTCCCAAATGAGAGATGACCTGCTGGATGTGACGCTTCTTCTCTTGTCCCTAGGTGGCCCTCACCCAGACGATGCGCAGAGATCATCTGCAGCAGCCCATGGGGCTCAATCCCATTTCCTTCACCAGCGTGGATCTCACTCTCAAGGTGCCTTGGATAAGCCGCTCTGGCGTGATCAACCAATCAGATGTCTCTTCTGTTTGCTTGGACCCACCTCCTCTACAATCTAATTGGTTATCTCTCTGAACCAGTCATTTTTCATTCTGACCTTAAAACATTTTTGTCTCTGTGTGGGGCATTAAAATGTTTCGGGATGAAGGATTTTGTGTGTTTGGTATTGGCTTCAAGCTCTGATTTTGCGTGTTTAGTATTTGCTTCAGTGGTTGGTAGCTGAGACGAAGTAACGCACGTATATGATGAGCACTGGAATTCTCTGGCTTTTTCCCGGCTCAGATGGAGTCTGCCCGGAAGGCCTGGGAGAACTCGCAGTCACTGCCCGACCAGGGCTCCCCGGGGGCCACGGGCTCTGCGCTTCAGCCACCCTGCAGCATGGCCTCCGCCAGTGGGGTCAGCCTCAGCTCTTTCAGCGGCGTCTCCATGCCCCCAATGCCGGTGGCATCAGTTGCTCCCTCCATGCAAGGTCGGCATGACGAGTGTGCGTGTGGTGCGTGAACGGGCCTCATTCCCCCGCAGGCATGACCCAGCGCAGTGCAGAGCGACAGCCTTCCTTTCCCTGCAGGTAACCATTTCTCTCCACTGTACCTGGATGGGCATGTGTTCCCCAGCCAGCCGCGCTTGGTGGGCCCCAGCCTGACGCAGCAGCAGAGCTATCAGCAGGTAGTCCCTTACGGGGCACAGATGGCCTTGTCCATAGTCAGCTTCACCTTTCCACCGTGACATGGTGACAAAGGCAGTGAGTCACGCTCTGCTGGTTCCTATCCCCAGGCGGCAGCTGCGCAGCAGTTCCCAATCTCTCTGCACACCTCCCTACAGGCCCATGCCCAGCTGGGGCTCCGTGGCGGCCTGTCGGTCTCCCAGTCCCAGGAGATATTTGGCTCCATCCCTCCATTCCGGTGAAAAATTATTCCTGCTTTTTTCTTTATCTGTATTGTGAACAAATTCTGCTTTTAAAGCCTATAAATAATAGCGCTTACAGATCCCACATTGGTAACCTGCTGGGTCTTGTGTGATGGTTGCAGTTTGTGAATATTCTCTTGATGAATCTTGTCAGGTCCCCAGTCTACATGCACCCCAGCCTGTCCCAGCCCAGCGCCATGGTGCTGTCTGGAGGCGCCCCCCTGAAGGGGCCCTACTCTGCTTTCCCCAGCTTGCAGCATTCGGACATGGTCAAGCCCCAGTCAGGCTCTCCTTACCAGCCAATGAGTGGGAGTCAGGCCTTGGTCTATAATGGACAGATGAGCCAGGCCCCTGGCATGGGCGCGTCCCAGCTGATGGACTCCCAGCTCATCCAGGTTTTACTCTCTCAGCCCAAAAACCTGCAGGCCATTGACCTGCACCACATATATCTGTGTTTTTAATGAGTTTGATCTTTTCTTAATGATCTACAACAGTGTTTCCCAGCCAGGTCCTTGGGGACCCCCAGACAATCCATGGTTTTGTTTTGTCCCAGTAGGATCAAAAACGTGGACTGTCTGGGGGTCCCCAAGGACTGGGTTGGAAACACTGATCTACAACACCATTAGTAAAAGTGTATGCCTGCAGAGGCGTATCAGCAGGTCTTGACATGGGTGCCATGTCCCGGTTCTGCTCAGGTGACCATGCCCATGCCGGGCTCCCAGCTGCAGTTTGGATCTGCTCAGCAGCACCTCATCCTTCCTCCATCCATTCAGCTCCAGCAGGGCCAGAGCCTGCCAGTAGGGGGCCCCCGCCGCATCCTACCCCCTGGCTCCCAACCCCCTGTGATGACGCCAAACAGGGAGGTCAGTTGTTCATGATGCAAAAACATGCTGAGTTATCAGTTAATTGGTTTCATACAGACTGGTCTGTGTAAATAAGCGGTAGTAGGCTCTGGATGTTTAACCCCCGGAGTAGTATTTTCTTGAAATTATGTGTTATGATGTTAAGGGCTACATATTAAAAAAGAATTCGCCTTTCCCAGTGAAAGATGATGGGACACGGTCGAGTCTTGCAGCTAATCTCGGCAGAGCAAAGATCTTGCAGAGCAAACCCAGCATTATATTAGGTTTTTATGACCGCTAATTAATACTCTGATTACATACAAGTCTCTTTAAATCATCAGGCCTGTTTGAAGAGTTTTATTTGTCACATTTTAGGGAAAAAATAAACCTTGAATCAGGACTTGATAAATACAAGTGTAAAAAACCACCAAGACGCACTGTGATCATATTACTTGACTTGGTGGTCATTCACACTGGTATTTAGTGCTGTCCATTTGTGATCCAATTGCCCAAGACGCATTTTAAAACCAATTAAACAGGGCCAAAGCTACTTGTAGATAATTACATTTAATTCACTTCATTTTTATATCTATAGTATATTTTCACAACATCGCATAGTCTTAAATGGAGCAAGCCAGAGGTGAGCGGTCTTTTCAATGACCGGAAATCAGAAGCTGTACTGCTGGTAGAAAAAGCATCAGAGTATTAATTAGCTGATCTGTTGCCATCCGTCGATATGTTAGCATTTTAAAATAGAAGTGTTGCTTTGCTAGTTACCTCTCTTCTGACGTCCTCTCTCTCTCTCTCTCTCTCTCCCTCTCCCTCTCCCTCTCTCTCTCTCTCTGACCCCTCAGCTTGAAATGAAAGGATTTCAGTTTGCAGACGCGTCCAGTCACTCCCAGGGCATGCCTGGCAGCCCCGCCCCCAATGCCAGCTTTTACCGGTGAGGCTGGCACTACAGTTGGGTGATACGGTTTGCTGGTACCCCCGATGCTCCTTTTAAGGTGTTAATGTTGACTCCTCCCTCTTCGTCCCGGGACTGCTAGCCCGAGTGGGAATCCAGCCGGGCCCAGACACCACGCTCAGCAGGTATTGTTCGGACATCCATGCCCATCCCATATCCACCATCATACCATTCATGTCAGTCAAGATACTTGTCTTGTCTTATTAGCCGTGGTTTGCAGGTAAGACCCGGCGTGTGCTGTATGCTGGTCCTGGTGTAGCTGGTATTTCCTGAGGCAGCTTTTCAGTCATTCAGTGTTACAGCCTGCAAATGCACCCAATTATCTTCTATACTTCTACCATTGTGTGCAGTTGCTCTTTTTAAGATCCTCCCCCTCCCCTCCTTCTAACTTTGTACGTAATAACCTGGTTTCTGCTCTTTAGGCCCCCCAGCCTCAGGGCAGCATCATGATGCACATGCGGCCCCCCACCTCAAGCCCCTTCCCCAGCCCCATCCAGCGACCGGTCATGCAGGTCAGCAAACCCCTCATGATACACCCTCCTGTGCAGCCTGGTCCTGGGTAGGCGCTGCTGCCCCTTGGCCGCCAACTGTAAAATGTGAAAGTGGGCCGCCCACTGTAGTAAACACTGAAAACCCATTTCATTTCTCAAGCTGCTGGTTGGTGACATTTCCTACATTATGCTAAATGTCTGGTTTGTTTTTACTGAGCAGCGTCTTTATCAAAGGCATTTTACAAATGATTACCAGCAGTTTTTAAAGCCGTGTGTCTTTTCCCCAATAGTGTACAAAATCGTAAATGATCAGTCACTTTCCCTACCTTGTTTCTCTTTTTTTTTTTTTTTTTTTTTTTTTTTTTGGTGGGAAGATAAAAGCCCAGCAAGACCTCACGACCTGTGAGGGGAAGGGAGAGTCTGACGTGCGCACAGGCAAGGTGCGGGAGCTGCCGTCTCCCGGCCCGATGAAGCCAGGCCGCTCCGGGGCCATTAAGCCGCAGGCTGTGAAGATGGAGGAGGGCACGGCCTAGTTCCAGGAGCATCCTCCACTCCACGGAGTTCAACAAGACACAGACGGCTCAGGCTAGCTTCTGGCTGCTTCCAGATTAGAGCGATCTTTTCGACAACCGAAAGTCAGACGCTGTAGTGCTAGCAGAAAAAGGCATTTATGGGAAAATAAAAAAAATAAGTATATTTCACAAAATAGTCCCTCCCAGAAGATAGTTGTTTCTCAGTTAACATTTGTCAATGTAAAGGAAAGTATAATAGTAAATATACACATTTTTATAAGTTTACTCGAAGACAAAACTGTCAAAGTTGAGGAGTTCCTGTAGACTTTCGGTTCCAGCAAGTACACAAAGCTGATGCAGAGGAGGAACTGTCACAATGATTATATGTATCCCTCCAGCAAAATGTTACCCTTGTTTTGCCAATTTTACTTGTATTCAGTGTGTGGTGTTGGCATTCCTTTTAAGTGAACCAAAAGTTGATTGCCGATTTGAAGGCTTTTACTGGCTTGGGGAGTGGGGGAGAGACTTCCATTCAGCATGGAAGCGATCTGCAGCCAGCTTTGTGCTTCGCTACATTGTGTTTCTCCTGAAAACACACTCTGATGCGTTTCTTGGAGAAGTGGGACGCCATCTTCAGTCTTCAGGGGTCTGTGTTGTTTGCATATGGTGCTGGATGACAGTCCTGCTTTTTGGAGGTAAAGTTATTGAGGCAAAGGGGGGGTGGACAAAGTTATACAGAATTCCTGATGTTGAGTTTAACTAGAAGTCCCCAACCCCCCCCCCCTTCAATATTCACAGTTAGTAGCTTGAATCTAAAATATCAATATATGTATAAAAATATGCAACATTTATTTCCTCCACATTATTTTTGCTTTGCCTTCGACATGATTTGAAGGCTCTGATATCCACATGCATATTTTCTGGTTGGCCTTTGCTCTGTATTGCTGTTTTAGTACAGCTTGGAGGGCTTGGCAGTGGGAGGGGGACCATCAAACTGAGCTTCAGCAAACTCAGCTTGCAAACTTAGTTATAAGCTGCATTCCCTTCTGCTGAAGAGGGGATTCTACACAACAGTGACTGATCAGGGTCCAAATGGGTTTAAGACATAGGTCGGCTTTAAGAACATAATGGAACCGAGGTTATAACCCCAAGCAGCCACCTGGAGGTGCAGGAGCAGTCTGGGCCACAGCAGAACAGGCTGCATCTCTTGATTAAATGTTACTGTGGGTTTCAATGATTTCACGTCACTACATCATGTCAATGTTCTGAAGCCTTGAAAATGCTTTTGCTGTTTCCGTTTCCAGTTTTAAAATAGCTTAAAATCACAGAACACTATTTGTGTATGTTCAGGCGTCACTGTCAGCGTTAAATAGATTTCTTCATGCATACATGTACAGTTCTGTGCTGCAGGGAGGCCAAAATCCTATACTGGATTTGTTGCAGTATTTATGCATCACTTGATACATAAAGGGGAAAATAAAAGGTCAAACATCCTTGTAGAGTATTCCTTTGCGGTTAATTGTGTGAATTTCTTAGCTGGTTTTCAGAGACATTAAAACATGAACCAAATTTAGGGGCTCCACATACTGGCTGTCAATCTAAGACATTTCTGAAGACAGTGTATAATTGCAATAAAAAGTATAAGAAACCTGGTATATATTTTTTTTATATATTCTTTTCACGCTTATATAAAACAAGGTTAAAAGTTTCGCACGTTACTTAAATGACAAACATTTCACTCTGTTCTATGTAACTGAGATTTTTTCCCACATTGGCAATCTAAAGCCTACTTTCTTTGCAGCATATGACCCATGCAGCTAAGATTATTCTGTAGTATTAACTAAAAAAATCTCTGCAGAGAAGTATTTGTACATTTACTTTATTTAACAGATGTTTTTTTCCAAAGTTATGTACAAGTGAGACAAATAGCACAATACATGCTGTTGAGGAGTGTAGCTAGACTGAGCTTCCAATGAATACCCAGTCACAAGTGTAAGTTGTATAGGAGCAAGAGCTATCAACATCTTACAGCAAGAACCGAATAAGACCGTTCAATAACCAGATGTGCAACATTAAGAGTATTCAGGGAACGCAGAGAGGCATCAAGCTAGTAGAGGAATTCTTGTAACAGATGGGTCTTGAGGTGTTTCTTGATGGTGGAGAAGGAATCTGATCCCTGGATGTCATTCCACTATCAGAGAACCACACATAAACATCTGGAACAAGACTGTGCGCGGAAGAGGTATCTCAAAGTGCCGATGGCTTGCTGAATGAAGAGAGTGAGATGGGACATAAGACCGCTTCAGTACCAAATGTGCTTTGCAAATACAGTTTCAGTTGTCTAGTCACAAGGCAGTAAGTGTCTAGACTAGAAACTAAGCTGCATACTCAGACAGAAATCCTGATAAGATAGATCTTTATTGTCACTATTACAGAAATATCGAAAAAAGGTTTAGCAGCTCTCTGTTTAACAGCATAAGAGTAATAAATCATAAGAGTAATAAATAAAGAGAAATAAGAACACACAAAAAGAGACCGCCATCCTATTATAGTATGAGTGTCTTGGTGCAATGAGTACAGTATGTTAGTCTGTGTAGAAGACAGTCATTCAGGGGGATGGATACTGTTTCAAAGAAACAGTCATTCAGGGGTGGGGGGTGGGTGCATCTGACTGCCTGTGGGTAAAAGCTTTTGTTAAGTCTCTTTGTTCTGGCTCTGATGTTATGCAGGATAAATTTATGAGATCAGGACAGCACTGTTATGTGCTCAACAAAGGACAGCTGGTCATCTCTCATTACACCTAGGTTCCTGGCAGACCTTGATAGAGACAATGTTGATGATCCAAGCTGAGCAGCGATGTCATGTTGGATGGTAGGCCTGACAGAGAAGACAAGAAGGTCAATCTTGTTGAGGTGATGGTCCCTCATCCAGGCTGCAATGTCAATGAGGCATGCAGAGATCTAAGTAGAAACATTGGTGTTGTCAGGCACAGCTGGATGTCACAGGAGTAGTGGTAGGAGAAGCCATGTGATTGGATGATCTGACCTAGAAATGTAATGTAAAGAAAGAAGAGGAAGAGACCAAGGACAGAACCTTTCGGGGACACCAGTTGTTACATAATGTGACTTTTACACCTCTGCACCCCAAGCCTCTTGGAATGATCTTCCTGATAGGTATGAGTCAAACCAGAGCAGAGCTGTCCCAGCAGTCCCTGTGATACCACTTTGACTGGTCAGGAAAATGATTAATTTTCCTCCAGAAAATCAACTTGACCGTTAAATAAAGTTAATTTTATTTTAACGACAACATAATGTATGCTGATTACGCAGGTTAGTAGTATGCCTAAAATATTAATGAGATGCGTATTGTGATGTCCATAAGTTAGTAATCTGTATTTATACATTTGGCGTATCCTCATGCTTAATAGATTAAGTTAGCGGAGCATGGCACACGCGACACAAGCGACAAGCACTGAAGTCGCAGTGAACGAAGGGAGCTTAGCAGCCAACATCTTTTAATGGAGGAGTAACTGTGGGTAAACAAGGTAAAAAGATGTTGGTGCCGTGGCGGTACTTTTTGCAGATGAGAGTTTTCGTTTTCATTCAAGTTCACGTTATTTAGTGTCCGTTTTCGCTTCAGTTTTAATTGACGATAACGACACTGGTCCCAGCAAGTCCAACGTGCATGAACGCACACACTGGCATCGTCAATCAACGTTGAATAAGACCAGATTGGAGATTCTAATGTGGCAGGCATACAACTTTATAGCTTTATAAATCATAAAGGTAATTTTATTAAAATATTTATTTAAAATATTGATGTCGACGCATATTCAGGAGTCTGTATAGAAAAGACAATCGAAACTTTAATTTGCGAACAGGAGCAGGTCTGCTCGCTTATTAATTTAATATGTCTGAATGTCAGGGAACGCACAAATATAACTGTGTCACCCTGTCTTACTAATCAAAGGTTGGTAGCCCTCTTGGAAAATGTAGAGTTTTGGAACATTCCACTTCTACTTATTGCCAGTGGAGATGTATTGAAATTTCACTGACCGTTTACAATTTCGTATAAAATTATATTCAGCTCATTACCCCCAGAGACACGGGGAAGCGCTGGAAACCTCCAAAAAATTCAGCTCATTACAAGGAAGATGAAAGGACAATCTCTTTTCAAACCACTACCCTCCCACTCACAGGCGTTCGAACGGCCACGCCATGCCACACGGGTTTCTCCAGTATACCAGCATGCTTTGCCCGGCCGAAGTTACCGGAAGCGGACTGTCTGTCACGAAGAGCCGTTTTAAATAAAGATTTGAAGGGGGGGGGGGGGGGGGTGGGGTTTGTGGCCGACGTTGGGGAATTTAACAGGC
>JAODLD010000046.1:18384466-18397021 GCA_026781065.1 Mormyrops boulengeri
CCCCCCCCCCCCCCCCCCCCCCCCCGCCCCCGGCGGGCGCCCCCCCGTGTTTGTCGCAGACGTTCGGAGATTTCACAGGCGAAGGAGAAAGGTCGACGCGTCCAGTTTGTAGGCTGCTGCTTTCTATTTGTGTTTAAAGTACACTAAAAGTTAAATAAATGATGGCGGAAAGCGACTGGGACACCGTGACTGTTTTGAGAAAGAAGGGTCCTACCGCAGCGCAGGCAAAGTCTAAACAGGTAGCGTTTCCAAAGGAAAATATGGTGGCCAGTTAGATAGGAGATGGGCTCGTTATTTCGCACAGTAGTAGTATATCTTTCGAAGGTATTTTCTGACACGTGGATTGTTGATCTGCACGGTGGATTTGTGGTGGCAACACGAAAAAAGACGTTTCTTTTTGCCAAGCTCGTCAGTTGTTTGTGTGACATATGGCCGACATTAGCTACCATTTTGTTGCATATGTATGAATGTTAAGTGACCAGTAAGAATAAGCACCATATCGGATTCAGGTATCTCCTTCGTCCCTTTCATAGCCAGTGGGTAAATAAAGGTGTAAATAATCATCTGTGTGTTGGTTTTCGGCTTGGTACTGTACGCGTTTCCCTGTGAGGCCCCAGGCGACGAAGTGTCGCCCTGTCCCGACTATTTTACCGTCTTTGGTGTGAATATATCTTTTTTTCCCTATGGGCGAGAATAGAAACCATTTTCCCGTGCTTTCTAGGCCGTCGCAGCCGCCCAGAGACGCGGGGAAGCGCTGGAAACCTCCAAAAAATGTAAGACCCTCTGTAAACAAAACATAGTTATAGTCTGTGTTTGACCTGTTTTGTTTCTCTAGTTTAATGCCTGTATGTATTGTTAATTTGTGGGGTAGACGAGCATCTTTTTATTAAAATATACTTGCCTTAGGGTGCGAAGTAATGCATCAAGTAATAGGTAATTTTGAATACCGTTTGGCAGCTTTTTGCCCGATGGTGTGAGAGGCAGCTGACCGTGTACCTGACAGGCTCGGTCCGGCCTGATGACCGCCGTAGATGGACGAGCCTCTTCATATAGGCGAAAATATCTGCGCCATGCAGAATAAGGCCAACAGCTCCATTACGTGCGCAGTCAGAAGCCGACAGCTGTTATTAGACCTCTGAGTAGTTAATGACACGCCGTAACTTTGAAATAATTACTTGTTAAAAATAGTTTATCATGCACATGCTCTTATCTGGCCTTATTTGATACATCTACCTGTACACATTTCTAAATGTCCCCAAGAGTTACGCAAGGTAGCTGTGGTTGTCAAGAATAAACAGGATCTGTTTATGCCACACCAGTTCATGATAGTCAGGAATTGTTTTGTATGTAGAAACCTGTTTGCCTCTGACAAAAACACAGATTTTGAATGTCAGAAAACATCCACTGGAATATTTCATGTTTTTAGTTTTCTCCCACACTTCCATTTTCAGTTTTATTTGTATTTAGTTGTCTGCTGCACTAGTTCAGTAATTAACAATATCATGGTAGAGCCAGCTGGTATGTGTGAGTTGGGGCCATGGTTCCGTAGAGTAATTCATTCTCCTGCAGCTGGTACCATGCATGACGGCTCCTGAAGCCAGCTGAATGCACCCATTTCCCTCAAATCCATTTTCTGTATAATTGCTGTTAGCTTTCTCGTCGCTTCTCTAGCTTGCTCCTGAGTGTGTTATTTGAACATGAGGTATAACTGCTCTTTGTCAGTTTGGCTGGTTGGTAAATATAAAACCTTTTATATACTGGGTTTGTAACTGATCTGGCCTTCACCATTAGGGGCAGCGGGGCAGAACAAGCAGCACCTGGTGACAAAGAATACAGCCAAGCTGGACCGTGAGACGGAGGAGCTGCACCATGAGAGGGTGACACTGGAAGTGGGGAAAGTCATTCAGCAGGGTCGACAGGACAAGGGTCTGACGCAGAAAGACCTGGCCACTGTAAGGACTGCCTGGGGTGCTGGTGTCTCTTAAGGCGCACTCCATTCATCAGTGATTATTTGACAGATGCAACTAGGCCCATTTGTGCTTAGATTTAGTGGTTTAAAGAAACCTTAAATAGTTACACAACTGCCCCTTTTGGAATGTGTTTATTGGTAATCAAACCCTCAGAATAACAATATATGATAATGTTCTAATATTGTCGTATTGGAGTTGTGCGATGTTTTTCCAGCCCCATGTGGTTCTGGACTGTAGGTGTGGATTGCTCTAGATCAGAGGTCTCAAACTCCAG
The DNA here is from genome assembly GCA_026781065.1 of Mormyrops boulengeri. Taxonomy (NCBI): domain Eukaryota; kingdom Metazoa; phylum Chordata; class Actinopteri; order Osteoglossiformes; family Mormyridae; genus Mormyrops; species Mormyrops boulengeri. Next base: position 18,386,711 of record JAODLD010000046.1, read on the forward strand.
CCCTGGAGGGCCGGAGCCCTGCACAGTTTTTGGTTTACCCTCATTAAAAACGCCTGATACAACCACTTGCCTAATTTCCAGACAACTTTGGAGTTGAATCATTTCTGCTGGAACAGGGAAAAAACTAAGCTACACAGGGCTCCGGCCCGCCAGGACTGGAGTTTGAGAACCCTGATCTAGAAGCATCCTTAAAATTCACCAGAGCAGTAGATCTCAAGTCCTTGCTGCAAAACCTGCCATCTTTTTCTTTACTAGTCCAACTGCTTCAAAAAACGAAGTGCTTGCTAAGACGTTAATTACTCAGATCTGGTCTTGTGGTGGAATGCAGTCTTTGGAGGTGCACAAGGAGATATTTCCAAACAGCTGCGACAGATTTCTAATGAGCAGAGGTGGGAAGGAACGAAGTACAAATACTTCGTTACTGTACTTAAGTAGATTTTTCGAGTATCTGTACTTTAACTATTTATTTTTGTGTAAACTTTTAACTTTTACTACGTACATTTTAGCACGAATATCTGTACTTTCTACTCCTTACATTTTCAAATCAGGCTCGTTACTCTTGTTTCGTTTCATTGAAATGACGTTTAATCCAGACAACTTGACTGATTGGTTGAGGCTTAAAACGTGTGTAGATAAGCACAGACAAGTCAATCCCATTGGTGTATTCATCTTTGCGCATGATGCACAACACGATAGACACGATAAAGCGAGAGAGAGCGAGAAACTAAAACCAGGTGGCAACTGGGTGGGAAAAGATATTGTGATTGCAGTGGAAGAAAGAAACTTGAAAAGAAAGTACCTCAACAAAATGTCTAATAAAACTGGTGGGAGTGTTAGCGGAGTCTCCTGACAGTATTCAACCTGTCATTGAGGCTTAACACTCCACTACCGGCCTCAACTGCGTGCTAGAGACCATTCAGCACAGCCGGACTGATATTCACACCGAAAAGGGCATGCCTTCATTCCAGGAACTTTGAAAATCAGCTTGTTTTGAAGATAAACAGAGGGTTCTGGTAGTCCTATGGTGTGTACCTGAGTTCTTCTGGCTAACACAAACACGTAATATATTTGCATACAAATAAAGTTTTTTTTGAACACCATGCACATTGAGTTTCTAATCCCTCCATCTTCTACAGTACTATAATTTTTTTTTCATGATGTGTTTAGGAAAGAGGCAACCGTCATGTATAATGATGGTAATGGCCAATGGAGCTTTAAGTATTTATCTGGTTTTTTTCTCTGCTTGCGTTCTACATGGAGTCCAGTCAGCTTTGCCCTAAAATGGTGGTTTTATCCTTTGCAATGGTACTTTATACTTTTATATTTATGCTTTAGAGCTTGTACTTTTCACTTTAACTTGAGTAAAAAAGTGAAGTCAATACTTCAACTTTTACTAGAGTATTTTTAAAAACATATGTATCTATACTTCTACCTGAGTGAAGAATGCGTGTACTTTTGACATCTCTGCTTACAAGTAGATCCGCAGAACTTTTGAATACAAACAGTATGTGTAAAATAATGTAGGGTGTGACTATATTTTTGTCCTCCGTTTGTCATTGAATGCGTTAAATGTGCTTCTATAGAAAATCAACGAGAAGCCCCAGGTCATCGCCGACTATGAATGTGGGCGGGCCATTCCAAATAACCAGGTGATGGGGAAGATTGAGAGGGCCATCGGTAAGTAGGTTTTTTGTTAATATTATTGTGCCTGGTTTTAACTTCCTTCCTATTTAAGGGTGTGGGTTAGCTGTATATCGGTCTAAGACCTTGGTGTCTTGCTACTGTCCCTTTGGGTAAATAAGATGTCTGTCTATAAAGTGGATAAGAGTTTTTTGGGACACACAACTGAATTATTTTGGTTCCATGCTCATTTTATTTGGCACCGGCATCTTGAATATTCAGTTTTGACATTGCAAAGATTGGGTCAAACAGTAATACAGCACTACACTGTAACAGATATACTATTACTCGTCAGGAAGTGGAAATGCATTTAATAGAGCCATTCTCCTCACCTTCTGATGGGTGTTGGCTGCATGTTAAGAGGCCAGCTGATCATGTGATCCTGCTGAACTGTCAGTAAGTGTAACGCGTTGTACTCCATGTTGCTCTCAGGCTTGAAGTTGCGAGGCAAGGACATTGGGAAGCCCCTTGAGGCTGGGCCCAAAAAGAAATGAATACAAAGCCTCGAAGTCAGCCCACCCCCCACCCCGACCAACATCACCTCCCTTCCATCCCCTCATTCCCCCAATATGGGCTGATCCCACCTGGTTCTTGCAGCTGGACCATGGTGCCCCATCTCATTGCCATGCTGTGGAATGAGAAGCTTTATCTGACTTGGATTTTCTAAATACATCAAATAAATAGATGCATCGAATAACGAAATTCCCAAGTGCTAATGCTTTAAATCTTGGTTGAAACTTTAACAACTTAAATTAACATGATTGTGGGACTTTGAGATTTTCATTTTCTTTCCCCCAAGACATTTCAGGCATGCTGTGCTTTCTCCTCCTTTCTACTTAATGGAGTCATGATTTCAGCTGACTTGATGCATTTTTAAGTTGTACCTTTGTACTTAAAATAAAGATTGAAGCATTTGGCAGTTTAATTTTGTGTCTTTTTGTTGTTGTCACTTTGCCAGCTGCATTTTTTTCTTATGGCTGGAATATTTGGCATTTCATGGACACGTCACTTCCATGTTCACTTGGACAGCACTTAGTGTCCCTAAATTCACGCTTAACAATGACAATTTTGGCCTGGATTTCTGCCAGGTCTGTCAAGCCCTTGGATAAATTTTTGAATGAAAGCATCTACCCAAGAACACTAGCAGTGACTAATGGTAATAAGACTTTTTGGCTCTTCCGCGACTCTGCTGGCATTCTGTTCTGCTTTGCCTTGAAGTGAGTTGACAAGTCACTTCCTAAGATGACAACCGATTGTCTTCCTTTAAAGTGGTATATGTGTATTTGAATTATGCATAGCATGATTATTCTGAAGTTTTGAATGATGAAACTTCATTGATCCCAGGCCAATTCTCTTTTCACCGACCCCCACCTTGGCAGTAAAGGGCAGCCACCCATAACGGCACCCGGGGAGCTGGGGGTTATGAGTCTTTGCTCAAGGGCCCACAGATGTGCTGAGGCCAGGGCTGAACCAGCAACTTTCCGATCACACGCACACTGAATGATATTTTATTTGATCCCTGTAGGGAAATTCTCCTTTTGCCTACCCATCTTGTTCTCCATGATAGACATATATGTAGGTCAGAGCAAGCTTGGCAGTGAAGGGCAGCCACCCATAGTGGTACCCACAGAGCTGGGGTTTAAGGGCCTTGCTCAAGGGCCCACATACACGCAGACTATTCCACCAAGGCCGGGGCTCAAACCGGTGACCACAGGTACTGAGGTTTAGCCCACCGAGCCACACGTTACCCCCAAAAGAGACAACTTACAAGTTGTATTTTATAATGTTACTAATTTGGAAGTACTTGATGACATTTTTAATAGAATTGAAGGGTTATTCTGTATCATGGTTTGGTCTGAATGTGAGTACATGTTGATAAAGGTTTGAAGATGGATGTCATGTGTTGCTCTCAGTGGAGGATCATGTCATGTTACAGAAATACAAGAATTAGATTACAATGCACATCGGACATCATCAGATGGATTGAGCACTTTGTGTTTGTGCATTATGTGCAGTATCAATTATTTAAAATGGATATATCAGGACACACATTCCAGTACAGGAATACACTTGTTTCTAGAGCACATTTAATATTAAGGATTTGGTTCCACGTGGTACTAAATCGCCACTGAAGGTGTCAACATCAATAACAAATTCAGCACCAGATGCTGACCTGCACTTAAGCAAAACCAGAACACTGAAATGTTCACACATGGGAATTAAAAAACATTTACTTAACATTATCAAATAGAAACATTTGGCCTTGATCATTAAAATTAAATGTACAAAAATACTAACATTTTTATTCATAACAGTGCACAGGCTGAAATAAGTTATTCTTTTATATATATATAATCTCTTTCAGAGAGAATTGTTAATTTTGTCTCAGGTAAAGTATTAACAGTAGATAAGATGTATTTGTTGTCAGCTTGCTGTTCTGTGCAGTTTATTTCCCATTTGACAGACATTTCCAGGTCAGGCTGAGGTTTACGTTCCAGCTGTCCTAGTGTACAAAGACTGAAGAGAGTGGCCACCATCGTCCATGGCTCTTTGAATTCCCTAAATAGTAGATCCTGGGACGCGATCCCACCATGTAATGGTAGTGGGAGGTGACGGACATGCGAGTTGGTTTTGAAATGCCAGTCACCCTTCCAAGGCACTGTGTGTGAGAGAAGGGCAACTTGTGCAAGGTGAAGAGAGAGCTGCACATTCACACTGCTCCCTTACCTCTCCCGGCCGCCAAGGCATCATTGTCTTATTAAACATTAATAGTAGTCCTTTTTTAAATGTCAGAAATTATTCACAATGTCTTTTCAGACATCTGTGTTTCCTCCAGGATTTTTTACAGTAAGGTGTAATTATTTTATGTTGTAGGTTTTCCTATCAAAAGGAAAATGTCTTTAAGCATCGAAACTTAGACGACAAAATGGATCAGATTTTCTTGCCAAAGTAGTATCGCACGGATGTTGCCGGAATACTCTTAAAAGTCTTCTTTATACACAACCAAAAAGGTGTCCCCTCATAAGCAGAGGCCATCATTGCGTTGTCCAATCACTGTACTCCTTCTTCATCCACATAAGTGGAGGGGAACCAGCCAACCTAAGAATAATAGGGTACAGTGCTGTCTATGAGCATAGTCATTCCAAATTCCTCAGTGATTAAACATTTTGTTGCAGCCCTATATTGCAGTCCACTTTTTTATGTAAGGTTTATATGTGTATTTATTTCACAATACAAGCATGCATGAGCTAGTCAGACCTCCCAGACCCTCATGAGTGATGCTACTTGCTTACCCTGCCATTGGCCTCGCCTTTCCACCAGCCCTGGTCACCACCGATTTTGCTGTAGATCTTGACGATGTCGCCCTCCCTAAGGGACAACTCTCTCATGTCGCGGGCTGCAAAGTTGTACCTGGCAACTGCTGTGCCAACTACCCTGGGCGTGAAAACTGCAGACATGTCCATCACAGAGGACAATCTGTTACCGCAAAGCCAAAGCCCCGGATGCTACTTGCATGGTTTATGTCCATCAAGATTCCTACACATTTCTTACTTTTATTGCTTTTTAACTATGACAAATGTTTTTCATCCCAGTATTAATCAAGGAAGTGACTCACATAATGGAATAGGAAGATAGAAGATTGACAGTAAAGAGGCACCAAGATGTTCAGACAGGGGGAAAGAGAGTACCTGACCAGAAGGGAGCAGAACTCTGTGAGGAGGAGAAGTGAAGGCCTTGAGGACTAAGGAAAGAGAAGTTGTAGGAAGCACAGGAGGCTATTGAAGCATAGAGACAGAAGAATGGAAAAGAGTAGTGAGAAAGAAATTTCATTAGAAGAGGTGCCTTTACCCAAGCACATCAACAGCAGAAGAGGGGCCCGTTCCCCATCTTCAGAACCTTAGGAAACCCTAACCCCCATTGCAAAACCTGATTCAGAACGTATTTGCATGCAGTTGTGTCCTGTGGAAACTAGAAATTAGTCTAAGGTGTAACCACCAGACCCTTGGTCACTGCTTTCATTTGCATAATCAGATGAATAATCACATTGACTTCAACTAGCAGCGGCTGGCAGAAATAGAGCATCATTTAGCAACACCTGTGTATATCCTGAGAACCAGATTCCAGTCTGCTGTGACTGTAAGCATTCTTAGGATGGCCAGATTGCTCTGGCCCAGAGAGCACCTCCCAGCCTTAGGGCTGACTGTTGGGCAGTGTGTTTCTGCATGCATCTTTCCCAACTGGCCCATAATCGTGATTCAGTGGTGGCAACAATGAGCCATTAATCTCACTGAATTCCAGCAAGTTGGGCCTCCATTATCTGTGAAGGGATCATAGTGAGTTGGAGTCACCTGGGGAGCGGGTGCTGGTGCGGGGGGTGGAGCGCTCGCGTGACTTGTATGGGTATCGCAGTGTTGTGTCCAGCTGCTTAAAGCTCTCTTTCAAAGAATGCATCTGGTAGTATTCCACTAGTTCCTGTGGATGGTGACCGAACCATTACACATGGGAAATGTACAAAAAACCCACAAGAGTTCCTGCCTTTTGGAAAGGCGATAGATCTGTCAAGGTGTGTTTACCAGGAGGCTTTCGAACTTCTTTGCTTCTGTAATGTGGATCCAGTTGTCCTTCTCCACAACTTTTATATGTTTGACCTCCTCATTAAACCTGTTTGAAAGAGACCGCCTCTGAGTAAAGTCTTCATTTAAGTGTGTGTGTGTGTCTGTGTGTGTGTATGCTATTAATAGTGCATCAGTTGAGAGAGAGAGAGTGTAAAAGGTACATGTGTGTGTCTGTGTATCTGCTGTTCTCTCAAAATATTGGGTTCCAGGTGTCCATGGGAATGATGTGTTCAGTCAATAGTTCATTGGTCTGGGAAGGAACCCAGAGCTTCCTGCTCTCACTTGATGCTAATTGCAAATCTCTCTGCCTCAGCCGTCCTCTCCCGGATCAGGTAGGTCCCACTTGTGTGGGATTTGAGCAGATTGTCAGCCTGCTGTCTCTCCATGTTCCCTGCAAACCTGAGAGTGACGCAGTAAGTGAGACTTTCCAACTGTATAGGTGACCATCAGTCAGGGAACAAAAATAAACAATTTCATTAAACTGCATAAAAAGACAAACACAACTCTTACCAGGGGTATACGTAATAATCAGGGTCCCTTGACGACTGTCTGCTGGGAATGGACTGAAAAGGCTACAGGGGAATCACAAACCCTGCATTATATGCAGTAAACGCAAAATAACAATGCATAAAATAGCCTAAGCTTATCTAAACTGGCTGTTCTCTTACACTGAGTTTCAACTACGGTGTGTGGAAATCTGAAGTGCCTGCCTTCCTGCCTGCAGGTGTGTAACGTGTTCTGTTCTCTGGCAGAGCTTACCTTTGGATCTAAACAGGGTTTTACACATGAACTGGGAAAGAAACCAGTCTTCTGGCCCTGGACGAGCTTCCCCTTTAAGGAACATATAACAGATATGGTCTTTCAATAGAGAAACTCAGGGCGGGTACCCATTTATTTTCAGCAGGTACATGCCTGAAGGGTCTAAAGATTGAAGAAGCTGCAGTGTGGATTACAAACCTCCCACCATGAGCTGTCTGGGTCACCCTTCAGCAGTTCAATAATGTCCCCTGTCTGAAAGGACAGTGCAGGTTTGCCTGGTGGAGCAGGGATCCCATGGTAATTCCGAACAGCCATCATCTTGGGACCTTGAAGAGATTAATCCACTTTAAGATGGAGACGAACAGTTTTGTCCCCATGCAAGCAAAGGGGATTCAACTATGAGCTAAAGGAAACCATAGAGCTGCAGTAGGGAATCTGGCTCACATATGCTTTAAAAATTACTGCAAGAATATTGGTGATAATGTAAATACACAAAGAATGCTAGAAATATCATACATTGGATAACTGAAGCAACAGTTGAATAAAGTTCTGCAATCTCTAAAAGTTGGAAGTATTTAGACAATTTTTGCCTCAAGGGCATGTTCTTTCAATGCTTTCATGAGTCACCTAGCTTAAAACCCAAAAGCACCACCAGTGACTTGTCATTTGGCTTTTTGACCACTCTGTGGCAGCAGAGAGCTTCTCCATGCATCACAGCTGACTGGCTGCACGTTATGAGATGTACAGTCATGCAAATCAATCTACTGCAACTGCATAGGTAACAGTCTGACCAAGTGTAGCTGTGGGTTGAAATTACATCTCATTCAATTTTTGCATATGGAAAGCAGTCAATGTGTTACATAAGGTGTCTCACATTGTTACTTACCAGATGCCAGTGGTCCAGGCTCCTGAGGATTAACGATTTTACAAAAAGAAATACATTTTAGCTACACATTTAAAAAGGCTGCAGTAAAACAATAAAAACCTCTATGCATATTTAGCATGAAGAGCTATTAGAAGATGTGGTAATATTCTGTTTGCAAGAAGTTGCTGTATTTTGACCGTACATGAGCAGAGGCAAACTCACCGAATCATGAGGACCTGAAAGCATAGAGGAGAGAGTTGTTGACAGCTGCTGTAACCACGCCTAATTAAGAAACATAAAAGTGCCTAAACGAGCTCATCTGACACTCTGCCGATGGCTGCTGCCCCCAGTCTCACTTACTTATCTTACAGATGGAGACGACCTCCAGACACTCCTTGTGAGCTCCTGTGCCACACTTGGCACAATAGTACCCCTGGTAGAAAATCCCCCTGGGAAGAGGCCAACAGGAGATACGATTAACTGCTATTCAGGCCAGTTTAACTTAAATATGTGGAATTAAAACTGGATCCATAACATACATAGTAGCTATATTCAATCGCTATAAATTCAAGGTGGTTACCCCAAAAACACTTAGACCTCCCCCCGCCTACTGGGAAGTGCTGCTATTGTGTGATCTTGTCTTCGATGAAATATATGACAGAAACTTCGCATGATAATCACATGAATATCATTATTGCTGCTATTTATATCATTGCCCATTTCCTTAATTATGAAGTATGGTTACATTCTCAGGCATAATGCATAATTTAGCTATTGTCTTATTATTGCTGGAGCAGATCATTTTGGACCAGCTGCGTTATTTGCTTGATTTATTGCTTGTGATGGGCACAGGGGGGCTGCATCCGGCTTAGTGTCCCAGAAAATTTGTGATCATTAACACTGTTGGGACAGAGTGAGAGTCGATGTAAATGTGTTTCAGCTTCCGTCCTGTTGGAGTTCAGAGTCTGTCTCATTACAGGGAATGCAGTGTGGTCGCTACCAAACGGTAAACTGGCTGCTTCCTCACCTCAGCAACATCTTACAAGCCCTGCAGTTGGTGTCTTTCTCGAAGGTATGCATCTGAAAGTTGTGGTGATTGGCTGTGGCTCGCTCTGGCTTTATGTTCGACCTATAGCATGGGCACATTCATGTTGATTTAGTCCCTTAGCTTCAGTGATCTAAAAGAACAATTTATGACTGTCCTTGCCTAGAGCTCACATTGCCATCTCAAACTGCTCCATCCACTTCCTCTTAGTGTCCTCTGTTTTGCAGAAGAACTGGAAGCCTTGCTTTCCCTGTAGGTGGATCAGGTAGAAGCCATAGGACCACTGAGGGGATAAAGCGGGGAGGGACAGAAAGGGTTAAGCTCATAAGTGTCAAAATTAGGGAACTGAAATCACAATTATGAAAAGCAGTACATTGTACTGAATATATGAATATATATCTTGCATGAGCTTACCCTTTTTCCACTTGACTGGTGACCATGTAAAGAAAAGCATCGGAAATGCAGTTACACTGACATATTTGTATATATCTTTGCATATACATATATATATATACACACACACACATATATATATATATATATATTACTTTATAAGCGATGTACGATGTGGTAAACCAAAGCAAATCATCTAGTATGAGGAGACTGTGAAAAACATCTCACCTTCTTCACATCCCTGTTGTTCATGGGGTCATCGGACATTTTATAAGACTGCAGGTCTATGGTTTCCTTTAGCTCATAGTTGAATCCTCTTTGCTTGCAGACAATCACCACTTTGTCAAACAGAAATATGTACCTAAAGACACAAAGAGGAAAAAAAAGTCAATGACACTCCAGTCTGCTGGAATATAAAATCAGTCCCACTGGCACAGAGTAAAGAGCGTGCTGCTATTTGCTCTGGTCATTGTGTTTCCCACTGTGACGAAAGACTCCTGGACTAACTCCACCAGCATTTAAGTTAGGTCAAATCAATTGGGCTGTATTGCCCATATACAGATATAGTGGCAAGGGATTACGCTCCCCAAGGAACATGGTGTGTCATATACAGCAAGTGACAATAAAAGGAAGGATACAATGATTTTAAAAATCATAAAAACACAGGACAGTAGAAAATGAGTGGGGCTGGACTTAGGACTATAGCCTGAGTGTGTAATCAATGATAATAAATAATGTAGCAGCAAAGCAGAGTAGAATAAACACAACAGTGCGAGCAAAGTGTCAATAAATAAATAATAAAGTGACCAGTGTCAGTGGTCGGGGGGGGGGGGGGGGCGTGGGAACACCCAGCGAACTACCCACCGGGAAAAAGAAAAAAGGGGGAGGGTTTTCCCGTACCGTATGCAGGATTTAAATGGCACAAATTTTACACAATGCAATTAAGATAGGAA
>JAODLD010000046.1:18397031-18437638 GCA_026781065.1 Mormyrops boulengeri
GGGGGGGGGGCGGGGGGGGGGGGGGGGGGGGGGGGGCCCCCCCCGGGGAAACACAGAGCTACGTAGCCTCGGGGAAAAAGAAGAACTGGCTAGGATGTTCCGGTACCTTCTGCAGGATTTAAGTGGCACTCTTTTTCCACATTGCATTTCATACCAGACATAGCATTTTTGATAACAACGTTATATGTTTCCTGCAATGAATACAGCAACATGCTCAAAGAAGCACTTGACACTAAGCATGGCTGTGGTGCAATTTTTGGTTCACGCACAGTTCCAGAAGCTTCTCTTGCTTCTCCACACAGCCGCGATTGTTCACTGAGGCCGTGACTTTCCCTTTGTCCCTTTGTCATTTTTCTCCTGACATTATCAGTCCTTGACTAGCCTTATCTCCTCAGTATAACATGTGCAACTTACAGACACTCAGATGACAAAATCAAATATTCTTTGAGATTCTCTGCAGTGTCGATATCTGGCCAAGTAGGCAACCGTGTCCTGAAACTGACATGCCACACTTACAAGCTCTCACAAGGCCGGGCACACTGCAAAGCCACTACACTCGCCAAGCCTGCAGCTATTGTGTCAGCTAGCTGGGGTGGATCACTCGCTTACCTGTCCTGCTTGGTACGGTTTACTATGGAGCACACTTTCAACTCTCCGTCTATCTTCGGCCTCCCATACTCCTCGAGTTTCACCTGCTATTGGCAGTGGAGAAGTTTTTGTTATGATTTAACACTATACACATTAACAGGAGTCCATGATGAAGAGATTTTTTTAAGCGGGTGTCACCATTAACCACATGAAAAACAAAGGGAATATTCAACGGAAATGACAATAAAAATAACTCAATTTTAACATGAGACACAAAATAAACATAAAACACACCAGGGAAATTCATGCAAATTGAAGCCATGAAAATAAATTCATGGTACTCATTTTCATTTTATGCCAGTTCAAAAACATGCCTTCTTGTGGTGTGAATTATTCATTATTAACAACAAAATGAACAAGAAGCGGGAAGATTAGTAAGGAATCAGGGAAACATCCTGACATTTCCCAAGGGACTAATGACATAGGAGAATATTTTATCCAAGAGCGCCTTTATAATAAATATATATAAATATGTATATACTTATATATAACTAATCCTCTTCTTGACATCACAAGAGAGCTGACTAGGGGTGTTAAGTTTGTCAAAAATGGGGTAAAACACTAGTTTATTCAATACTTACCAGGTTCTCAATTGAGTTCTGAAACTCACTAATTTTTTTCAAGGTTTCATTGTCCCGTTTCACTTCATTGATATACATGGCCAGATCCTGCAGGAAGAAGTACAGGGTGATATGAACCTCAAACCAACAGATACATCACCCTATAATGCCCACAACAGCACAGTCTAAATTCTGAAGCAGAAAGCTTGCATTGGCTGTCCGGTGTTATCCGGCATGATCTGCTGGACCTTCACGCTGGTTTATCCAATGTAATCTGCTGGACTTTCATGCCGGCTTTATCCAACGTGGTCTGCTGGACCTTCACAACCGTGTTATCCAGCATGATCTGCTGGACCTTCACGCTGGCTTTATCCAACGTGGTCTGCTGGACCTTCACAACCGTGTTATCCAGCATGATCTGCTGGACCTTCATGCCGATCCTCACCTGCATAGCTTCCAGGGCCTCCTTCAGCTGCTGCTGCTCAGGTTGCTCCGTCGAGTGGCTCACCAGCTCCTGCAAAGTGATGTCACAGTCACCCACATACAACACACGTGCGTTGCTGCGCCGAGAAAGCAGCGCTCTGAAAAAGGCAGCTTTCTCGCTGGCTGCCACGAGGCACACGGTGAGCTGCCAGGCTCACAGCGGGAGCCAAACACTCCCAAAGCAGCTGTACTTCCAGGCTCAGCTCCTGCTACAGTTTGCTGACCTGAGGCCAGGAGCGATGGCGCATAAATGTGCACCCACACGGCGTGGGTACCATAAAATCTGATGCTTGTAATGAGATTTAGCCATGGTCTATTTGAATTCACTGTCTTAGTCTCTGGGGGGCACAACTGAATCAGGTTTGATCAGGATATCTGCTTGTTCCCCTCCAGGTCAGCAGGGGGCACACTTTCACTTACACTTATTAGACATCTGTCATTCTCAATTGTGCAGTAAGGAGGCAATTACTACAGGTCTGTATCAAATAGGCCAATTGTTTTACATATGAGTGCTATTTAACTGCACCAAATTAAATAAGTCTCGCCACAGCATATTTGGTCAATGTGGAAAAATTTGATGAATATTTAATGAGTTTTTTTCCCCCCACACAAGCCTATGTTCCAGTGAGAGTCTCTATGAAACATGGCCTTACCTTGAGGAGGAGGTGATATTTCAAAACCCGCTGCATGGGCACCACTAGTAGGTCCTGCAGTTTGAATTTCCCTTCCTGGACCTTCATGGTACATTCCTGAAGTGCAGACATTCCACCTCAGTGTCATCAGACATGCTTTGCCCCATTGACTAATCTGTGACATCACTATGGATCACTCAGACCTTGTCATTTTTCATCCGAGTCATGCTTCCATTTTGGAAGCTAGAGACACATTATATGGAGGGTGAGAATAACCTTACCGCATCCTCTGATTTGTTCATATAATCTCTCTCGCTAATTAACTGATAATTTAAAACTGATCCCAGGCCCTGCTGCACCAACTTTTATTTTTCTCTTATGTTCCAACCATAAGCAGTGTGAACAGTGGCAGGGTGTTTATAGGGATGAAACTTCATCTGCAATAATAGTCCTGGTTCCAAAGGTCCTTTATTGTAAGTCCCAGAAAATTTAGGGGTCATCTAGTGCTGAAGTGAGATAAAGATGTAAGTGAGGTAAGATGTGATATTTTAGAAATGGTGCTTCTTTAGAGGCAAAGTAATGCAAGTGAAGATCATTTCAGTGCAATCTGCACATACAGATGCTGCATAATCCAAGTTACCTGCATAATAACAGTGGAGATAGGTCACAGAGTGATTAGGAACAGATTCTCCTGTCACGTCAGGAGACTAAATGATGGCCATCATACAATAACATTCCTACCTTCCTTCTACTGTAACCAAATAATCTGTGTATCCAAGTTAAGCAATTTTCACAAACTGGGGCCCAAATAAAGACCACAGAATATCTCATCCACAACCATAACAACTGGGCTGGCGTGGTCTGCCAAGAGATCCTGCCATACCTCTAATTTCATCTTGACATCCTCCCTTGTGGTGATCAGGTCATCCAGTGTCTTTTGGGCGGACTCAACATGGCTGCAGTATTGGCCGTAAATCAACAGTCTGCAGAGAGAGGGTTGGGGATGAAGGGTGTGGACACACTGTAGATCATTTGGAGCAACACGGCTGAATAACACAATACTGTTACACAGTCAGCCTTTATCCAAAGCCTCATGCAGTGATTTAACCTTTATCCAAAGCGTCATGCAGTGATTCTACTAGAGCGATTCAAGGTTAGCGGTTCACTATGTGTGCTTGAAGCACTGAAATTACAAGACTGTTTCATCAAATAAGGTGAAACCCCCATCCTTAAATATAACAGCACCTGCAGGTACTGCTGCTCCTGCTGCAGGAATGACAGCAACAAAAATCTGGGAAGTGGTCCCACAGAATTAGATTTGCAGGGCAGGGGGGTCCCCCAAGCTTCTCTCAAGCACCCATAAGGATGGAACGCCGCTCTGAATTCCACCTGACTGCTTCTGCTTCCCTAGTTATCTCTGACTTTACATGACCAGTTTCATTATGCTTCAAGGATAAAGGCATGTAAAGGTAAGTGAAGTGCAAAACATACCTTTTTGAAATCTGATGTCATTCCAGAAAAAGAAAACCTCATTTAATTTACTTCTAAAAAATCTGAAGAATGCACTGAATTAAAATATTTTAGATATTTTTTATGGTTCTTAAATCATCTCCCACATTTGTATTGTAATATATTTCAATAAGTTTAAAGATCTTTCTGGCCATATCAGGTAGCTGGTTTAGAAAACAGAACTCATATAGGACTCAAGTCACCAAACAAGATCTCAATACCCGCTAACACCCAAAATCACCGCTATTTGCTAATTTTACTAGTCTAAAATTACTAGGATAAAAATCCTTTTAGAATTAAGTAATACACATTTTTGCAATTTTCGCCACGTAAAATGTATGTATAAGAGGCTGGATATTTATCTGGCAGGAGACTCACGGAAAAACCACAACAAACAAACCAAACAGTAAAGGAATCACCAAGTGAGAAAGGCCACTATTCACAATGAAACACCTATTCCTGTTTGCTGTATTTGCTTAGCAAATTAAGCCATCCCTGTAATTGCTCTGACCCCTGGCCTCTTAAGCCTATTAGTTTGAAAAAGGATATTTGTACCAAATCAGTGAAACACGGTGAGTGTGACTCATTGACACACATTTAATGCATGTGACAAAAACTAGTGGATGCCAGGATACTGACAGGCAAACAGAGGTGCATAATCAATTGAGGTGATGCCATGCAGGATGCATTCCTGAGTCTCGACTAACTAACTAACATATCAAAGATGGATCAGGGCGTAATATATGGGTGGGGTCGAGGGACAGAGCAAGAGAGATTTAACTAGAAGGCCAATTAGTCTCAATGAGGCTCAGTGGTGTAGCAGTCTTTACTGTACACTGATGGTACATCAGAGAAGTCTTCTCTAATCCCATAGTATGGCATGTTTATGGACTCATGCACAGTATTCCTGGTAGAGCAATTGGCAAAAAACAACCTTTAGGGCTTTTTAAGGGCACAGCAGACATTAGACTCTAGAGGGAAACATAATTTGACATCTGGGAGCATCTGGAAGGTCAATTTAGCAAGGAAATGACATAGCATCACCCAGCGGTAAAATGTGAAACATTTCTCAGACAGAAGTAATAAACGTGAAACTGAAATGGGCAGCCAGATCTCAATAAATCATATCCATGAATGTCAGCGACAACTCAACATGTGAAATGGGAGCTGAAGATCTTGAACTGAATGTCATATTAAAATGAACACTCTATTGTGAATATGTGAATATCAAAGGTTTTTAATGGATTGAAATTACAGTAATAATCATTTTACACCAATTAATTTGCTTTAACAGCCAATTCAGCTGAAAAGTTCATAAAAATCTAGCAACTAATTATCTATGACTTCATGTGGATTCACACAACCATGTCCATCTAGACTGGACAGTTATTTGAGGTTTTCGAGACAGGTTCATGCCATAGGGTCAAAACTGCCTTTGTTATGTTTAACTGTATTTTGATGCAGAAATGTCAGCAATTTATAAATTCATTCAGCTTCCCACTGCTTTCACGAATCGTATTGTTGCAAAGGTCACATGGACAAACAACTGAAGGTTGTTTAATTAAACTCGATCTACTCTACCACTGCACTAGTTTCTACTCCCAGTGGTGACGTCATATCAGTACTACTTGGATCTGTTTCATATTAAAGACTGGAAAAATTATTACGTCAATTAGTGTGTAATAGTAAGGGACACAGCAAGCACACAGAAAATGGCATGTTATCCACTGACTGAAAGACATGATGTTGGGTCTGTGCCATAATTGCACTCTCTGTAAGATATATAAATGTGTCATAAAAGGTTATAATCATGAATATTTATGTGTATGTCTTTGATCCCTGAAATAGAGAAGGTGGACACTCACGGTCATCTAAATGGAATGCGTGCCCTTCATCTCCCGGCAAAATGTCATATGACCTGAAAGGCTGGCATGTCTGCATTGGCACAAGGAGCCTTTGGCAGGATGGGGCACTTCTAACCGGGGAAGCTGGGACAGGCATGTGGTGGCACTCATACAGGGACATTCAGGGACATCTCAATCAGACACACAGAGTGCATCACAAACAGGGACAACAATGCAGGAGAGGGGACAGCTGTCACACTAACCCCGTCTAATGTGTCCCTTAGAGGGCCGCTAATTATGCTCACTGCACACCAGTGAGCAATTAAGAGCCTGGAGGTTTCTAACCGAATGAGGGCCAGGGCGAGCCTGAGTGCTTAGTGCACAATGATGATCAACACCGGCAGGAAATTCATGACGTGTAAATCTGAGCACCTGAGGAAACCTTACGCCCAAGACAGGATGCGGATTCTGCTGGAGGATGGAAAAAGGAAGCTAGTTAAAATGCACGATATCCATCAGAGGCACGGAATGCTGAAAGTCGGAATTTCTGGGCTGTGCATGCAAATGAGCAGCGGGGAGGGGACACCATCACAGTGTTTCCCAGTAAACGCACTCACAGTGTGTTCCATTTGAACTGGGAAGTCGCAATTTCTGAGTCCCTTGTCAGAAATTTCAACTGGAACGCCCCCTGAAAGTTGGAGGAACCTCTAGAACCCCGACCTCTTACTCCCCTGGCTGTGCCCTTCATGAATAGAAGTGAAAGCTGTAGTTAGATACTGTTTATTATATCTTATTTGTGTCTCATTATTTCAATCATACACACAGTATGTAGACATGTTGCTACGGTGTTTGTATGCGCACAATACAGCATAATGCGTTATCAACCGGTATTGCTAACAACAGTTAGCAATGAACCTGGCTAGAACTGGTATTGCAATATGGCTTTCAAACTTCTTGTACTGGAATGCAGTTAACTTGGGTGTGATGTCATTCCCAGCTATGACTTCTGAGACAAATGGAATGCAGCATCATAAAAATATTAATTACACAGTAACTGACCCGAAAACAGCCATGAGTGATACTGTGACTCTATATAAATATTATCACTGCTGTAAAGTAGTTGAGAACATGAATATGTGACCTTGGGAGTTCCAGAGGGTCAATCCTGTCCTTCGCTCAAGGAAATAAACTGAATCACCCCCTATCCTGTCCAGGGGGCACCCCCCCAACCTGGTACTGGACAATCAGTTACAAGATGGATGGATCGTACCCATCTGTATAAATGGGAAATATTTAGTCACTACGTACAAGATCCATGACCCTGTACTGCAGTTGGAAAATGGTGACTAAAGATTATAAAAGTAATAATACCATTAGGTCTGATTGCCAGTTTGTAGCCATAATGCTATAAGTAAACAGGGAGTCATCTGCAAGTCAGCTGATCTAGCAAAGGATTCAAAATATCAAATGTGAAAACATTGCAAGTCCATTGAGATGCACAGCACAGCTGGGCAGACTAAACTCTCTCGAAGCTTACGATAGAATCTATTCCCAAGGTCATTTTAAGATAACATGATGCAAAATGATAAGTGATAAATCCTTTATTTGCCATTTACACAGGTGTGAGTACAGGTACACTGAGATTCTTCTCTTCACCTACCCCATCTTGCTCTCCGTAGCTTGGGGGTCACAGCGCAGGGTCAGCCAAGGGTCTTGCTCAAAGGCCCACGTACATGTATTTTACAGAGCAGCATCCTTGGATGACTACATTTTTTGTGGCTTAATTTACAGTTTGGTATCACGGGGAAAAACAGTAACTATGGTCACACTAATAAGTTTTCATTTAGAAACCCAAAGTTTTTGTATTAAGCCTTTCATCCACACTACCGTGTATCTATTTCTCTCAGAAGAAACGCTGTCCAACAACTAATCTTTCTGTTTCAGTATGGACTGAACTTTATTACAAATCAAAATTAAGATAAATAATTCAAAATATATACTTTGCCCCTTCTAGAATTGTAAAAAAAATTTTGGTTGGACAAAAAAATTGCCAAATGACATGTTGTGCTTGAGCCACAACAAATACATACTGTAAAATATAAAGTTGGTAAGTGAACTTGCCCAGTGTAGGCTAATATGCATCAAAAGCTCTGGCATTTGCCTTTTACATGGTGCAGTTTGGACTCAATAGTTTTTCCCCCCAACGCTAGTGATAATGGTAGTGTGGATGAAGATCTTTTTCTTTGGAAACCCCCCGGAATTTTTTTTAACGCATTAGAGCAGACATAGCCTAAGAGGAAGTACTGTACAATGGTGTAGAATCAAGGGTGTTTCTCATGCCATGAAGAGCTGACAGAATGCAAATGTTAGCTGACATGCCTTCCTCTTTCTGCACTACATTAGCATAGCACCACCCAGAAGTTCCACTAAGCCTGCGACCAACTTCCTCCTGCACTTTGTCATGGTCCAGGTAAACTCATTAGGAGGTGAACCGTTCTCTTTCCAGGTGCAATTTTCACTCAGTTTTTTTTTTAAGTATACTTTGACTATAACAAAAATACTTAAAACTTTTAGATTTTAGGAAAGGAGCAGCTTCAAGTGTTTATTATTTTTGTTTGCCTACAAACTACACTGCAAGGGAACATGAGTTGTGCATTTGGAGAAGACGTTTAGCTCACACTGTTGTACTTAACTTTTATGTTTGCACTTGTGACCTTCATGTTAGCTTCTCCGGCCATCCTCCGGCAAACCTCTCTCATTAACAAGGTAGTTTTAACTTAGAACTACTGTTGACTGGATTTTGATTCTTTTTTTGGTCTAACTCTATTGCATCATTCTCCATAAACCCTTGATACTGTAGCACATGAAAATGCCAGGAAGATGGCTGTTTCTGAGATAATGGAAGCACTGTGAATGACACCAACAATTACAACACTTTAAAATCAATTATCTCAGGCATCTTATGCTGGCTTTTTACCAAAGAATTTTTCAAGCAATTTCACTGTCGCAGACAAATTTTCAATATTCGATTAAAATCACAAGTTTTTCTAGAGTTGTGGGGCACTTCCGTCATCTCGATTGTTTGGTGTAAGATCAGGATAGCTGTCTTAAGTCAGTCCTTTTCTAGTCTTGATGTTTCTATAAAATCAACCATGTTTATTTTTATCATATGTCTTTAGTCCTGGCTCATCCAAATAGTGATGTGGACATTGTCAATAACCAATAGGTGAGCTCTCTCCAGCACCAACAGATGGCAGCAAAGCAGGTACAGGATTTCAGGTATGGTAGACAGACATGAAGGAGTCTCCAGGGAGGCTTCAGAAACCGCTGTTCTCTTAGATCTTTCTTTCCCTGTTCATGCCACCATAGTCAGGTCCACATTCTGTGGTATCTTCTCTTTTTCACTGTTTTATCACCATAAGCTATTGAACACACAAGAGCAGCTATGGCCAAAAGCTGCTTCTGCTTCAGCTCCCTTGTTCAACAGTTTTTCTATCCCTGTAAATTTCCACCAGAAGCATGATAGGAAATAATCGCAAAGGAATCTAGTTGCAGTCCTGCAGACAGTGACTCTGCAAGATCTCAAGCTTTTGCAAGATCCTTGTCTGTGACAATGAACTCTGTGACATAGTGGGTTCTATTTTGATCTAACACAAAGTGTAAAGCGCAAAGCGGAACAGTTATGGGCATGTCCAGATCCATTTAGCTATTTTGATGGTGAAAAACCAAACTTTGCACCAGTGCAAGGCTGAAAAGGGTTGCCCTAACTCTCTCAATTATTCAAAGGCATGTTTTGGGTGTAAAATACAATGAACCAATCAGAATGGCACGTCACCTTTAAAAGGCAGCGGCACATGATCTACTGTGGATTTGCTATTATAATGGCATGACTGCACGGCAAACAAGATCGCTTTTTGGCTGAGCAAATGGACATGCTCTTGCGTGAGCATGTCATCTATGGGAGCACCACTGTCCTACCATGCCTTTCGAGTGAAGCAGGCATGGGATGAGGTAGCAGTGGGTGTTTCCTCATTTTCTAGCATCACCGCATCACCACATCATCCGTGTAGTGCCAAAAACAGTATAATGATGTCAGAAGACAGGGAAAACGGAAGCTCGCTGCTGAACGACAGCAGGGAACAAGGGAACGGGAACTTAATTATGCATGTGTATGTTTTTTATTATTATTTTGGGTCTGCAGTTAGCAAAATATAAGTAAAGTGTGATCTTTGTTCAAACAAAACAGACCCTACAGTTCTTAAATTGTTTTAAAATGTTCAAATAATAGATAGTAATGCTGTTATTTTTCTACTGTCACAATTTAGATTCCTTACCAGGCTACAGACTATTCAGCTCTTCTGCCAGCTGATCCCTTCTTGCTTGCCTTGCTGCCGGCGTACACTCCTTTGTTGGCATTTGCACATGCAGTTCAACATCACGCCTTCTGAAGTCCTCTAATGTGACCTCATTTATGTCCAACAGACATCCATCATACATGGCAATGTTATGCAACACACAACATGCCACAAAGAATGCCATGACCTTCTGAAGAGTGTATTGTAATGTTTCACCTGACTTATCTAAACATTTGCATTCGCAGCAATTCAAATGTCCTTTCAGTTACAGTACATGCTTATTTCTGATAATGGACTGTAAAGGTTTTTGAATGATAGGGTTTGTTCTTTACTTAATATTTATTGTTTTTCTTTTGGTATTTCATTAACAGTATGATTACGTGAAAGGACCAGATGTACTCTATAAAAATATATAAATATGAGAACAACCATTAGTGCACTTTGAGCGCGTATCTGTGTCAATAACGAGCATCGGGCACACACATGTTTCTAAAACGTGCTATTTAAATACCTTTTAACAATGCGCCACTGACTTTTAATGTGGTTTTTATTGGTCAAAAGTACTATGACACTGCGCTGCCTTAAAATAGCAACGTGCCAACAATGCCCCGGCCATGCCTCATTTAAAAAACAAACACCATTCCTATGAGCAGAAAGTGGGTGCAAAATCAAATGTGAAAATGAGCAATACGCTGGTACAAAACTAGCAAAACCACTTTGCGTCATGCTTTGCGCAGGTGGAAAATAGAGCCCCTTGTCTTTAGATGTGAGAGGGTGTCAGACTTTAATCTTTAAAAAAGTCTTCTCAGAGTCTTTTCAGACTCTTTTACTGTATGCTTAGTGTTGGCCATTCTAATGCTGAGTCCCACAATGTGCCTCTTGACCCTGTCTGTCTGTTGTATATATTCAGTCACATGACTCATCACTATGAAGAGCAGGTGTACCTAACAATCTGGCCACTGAGAGTATGCCAGTATACTTAAAATAAATCAACATGAACTGCTACAGCGACAACAAGCACAGTGGCTCTCATTTGCTGGTTATGGAAAGAACAAAGCAAAAAACAGAAAATCTGTCATTGTAAACACTAAAAGTTGTATGATTTCAGTGCAATAGCTTAGCCTTACATTGGACAATGGAGGTTTCTGCGCTACCGTGACTGGGTATACTCCAGCCTACTGACAGACATGCTCTGTACAAGGACACAGTGCAGTGACAATTGTGTTCTCAGGCAGTTCTCAGGGTGAAGCAGAGCAGTACTGACCGCTCCTTGAAGTCCAGGAAGATCTTGCCCAGGCCATTACCTCCACTCATCATGTTCAAGTCAATGGCTCTCAGCAGAGAGAAATGGACTTTGATCACATCCTGTGGATCAACAACATGACAATAACCAGCCTGTCTCAGCCTGGGACTCTCCACAGATAACAGACAGCTGAACATTCCAGACATTGGAGACAAAGCACAGCGTAACACATTACTGCATGGTGAGATCATCAAAGGAGTGAAAAAGACAAGGCACTAAGCACTGACCACTTCATTAAAACATACTTAGATTAAAACAAACGTACCTCAAGATTAAGAAAAATTGCTCCCATATCCTGCGGGCTTAACACTTGCTTCAAGGGAATCATATAACTCTGAAAAATAAGCATTAAAATGAGATTATATATTTAATTCACATAATAAAACACATTTATTCACAATATTCACAATATTTTATGAGCCAATAAAAGGGCTCATAAAAAATGTTCCAGATTGCATTGTATAGAAAGTTCAACCAGCAATGAAAAAATAAGCAAATTCAAACATAGTAATTCAGAATCAATATATAATATAAAAGAATTATTAATTGCATGTACATCAAGCTAACAAATAAAAACATGTTCATCTCAAAGTGAGAAACTACATAACACATTACATTACATTTGGAAATGTATTAAAAATGAGTCTCATCAAGGCAGCAACGTTTTAGGGACCTGAGAATTCCTGGGATATCACAGTGCAGTTTTGCTTTAAATGTGTTTATGCTGGCATGATACTGGGCAATTATGCAAAAGGTTTAGGTGATGTCCATAAAGGCATGTGTATTTAATAACCTTTCAGCGAACAGAAAATCAGCAGAACTCAGAACCTCACTGAGACAAGGGGGCAGGACCATGATATGAGGGTTTAGCAGGTCAAGTGACCAGCGTTATCCTTGCTGATACATTCTACCTGTCCCTTGGTCTTTCTTACTCCCACTAAATTTGTGCAGACCTTATTGTTTCCTGAATGCATATGCCAGGGCTACTTTGACCTTACTTTCACATTGAAACGACTCTCATGTTCACTATAATGTTAGTCATCTCAGCCCTGCTGTATCTGAAAACCCTGAAAAGGGAAACCTTGCCCCCAATAAATCAGGTCACACAATCCTATTTCTCCATCCCACATTATATCCATATCGATCTCTTCTTCTCACGTTCATTTCCTTCAGTGTAACTGGCAGCAATAAATTCCACTGCTGACAGGAAGGGGAGTGTCAGAGTGATAAGAGCAATATTGCGCTTTGTGCTGGAGAAGGCGGGATGGTGCTGAGAGGGTGGGGCAAATGCACCTTCTCAATGTCCTCCAGCGTCTTGTAGTATTTCGCCTCTGTTTCCTGAATTTCAATCATGCAGCAGTTCCTTTTGTCTTCCTCTGTCATGCCCATCTTCTGTTTCACGAACAAGACAAATGTGTCATTTAACGACATAAGCCACAGTAAATGCTCACCTAAGAAACAGAGGGGTACTTTCAAAGCGGAAACATGCAAATATAAAGCTTTATTCCTTTGTGCTGAAGAAATGTCAAAAATGGAACGTCTTGAGCTTATGGAGAGAGGGGAGATCTTAAAAGAAGCATTTGAATACGCACAAAATTAAAGCAAGCACAAATCAACATATACACTGGTTGATTATGCACGTAATATATGCATTTGCCCTCAGACATTTCAGAGATCTTACGTTACGGCACTCTGTAGGTATTTGGTCTGTCGGGACTAAAGAAATCGAGAGTAAACAGAACGTCAGCCTGGGGACTACTCAAAGAAGACAGCGCTGGCTGTCACAAGAACCTGCCATCAAAAACCAAGGCTGTCATCCAGACAAAGGAGGGCTGGCATGAAACTCAGGAAGGGGATTCTTCATATTGGTGCACACTGAAATACAGCTCACGCAAATGGGGACTTAATGGTAAAATAATCATTCAAAGGGGGGCATTGTTATTTTGTTGGAGATTTCAGAGTAGGAATGCAAAAGAGCAAATACAACACCAAATCAGACAGGGAGCTACCTAAACACATGCACATCACACCCACTTGCACACACGATGAACATGGGGCCTACCTGCATGTACCTTATCTGCAGCGTTTGAGAAACCAGAGCAACATGCATGAGGAGGGCACACACCTGTGCAGAAATGCAGGCCCACTGCAATGCCTAAAGAAGCCTTTTCTCACTGGGAAGCACTGCACACACTTTTCAATGGCTCAGGATGCATTATCACCTACACTGCATTATACTGATGGCTCAGAGAGTTTTAATAGGTATCGTTTCTCCTTTGATATGATGCCAGTGCTTGGATAGATGCCCAGTTGTTCTGTAACTATAAAGTCACTATCCCACTCATTATTCATCTATAAGATGTTGGACTGAGGAATAGAAGGATGATCTTCACCATGAGTTGTGGGTTTGTTTACACCTCTAGTTTGGATGGCCTAACTAAAACAACTTATTTCCTGGCAAAATTACTTTCAACACTGACAGATTAATGGAAGTGTGAAAACACAATAAACAAAAGTAATTACACCAATCAGCTCCCTTGGCAAGGGGCTCCACTGTTGGCTGATAAACCAGTAAAACACTAAGGAGCTCAGCTTACCATGGGCTGCCGAACCTCCACCTTGATGATGTCCTCATAAATATCATCCTCCTCATAGGGCACACAGTCATAGATGTCATCCTCACCGACATCGTGCTCGCTGGAGGAAAACACACACATCAAGGCACGTTAGCATTATTGCTATGACATGTAGCGACTTTGGAGGAAATGGAAATGTAGTGTATTAAAAGCAGTCCGAGTTCCACTTTAAAGGGTCAGTGGTCCCATTACAGAGTCCCAGTGTCTGTCAGTTGCAATCAGTGTTCAGTCTGAAGCAGCCTATCAGTCGATGAGCTCCCAACCTGCCTCTGAATTCCTTTATATCTCACGTAACAGCCGCAGAATTCACAATAGACAGATGGGACTCACTGAAGGAATTGCTTTGAACCTGGGGTACATGTAGCTGCATGGAGAGGCATCTGGGATGCGTTTTGAGCTAAAAAGTATATTTGTCCGTATGACACTAAATGACATATGACATTACTTGGTCATGAAAATAGCTTCCATTTAGCAGCTATGGAACACATATTTGTGAAAAATAAAATCATAATATCGTTATTTTGAGGGACTACTTGAATTTGAAATGACTTTCATTGCAAAAAAAGATACGGGATAGAATAAGGTTAACCCTAATGGTCCATTGTATGGTTTACACTTTCAGGATCACATTTCACTTAACGACATGCTTTTGGAATGTAAACACAGGGAGGACAAGCAAACTGCACACACAAGGCTTTAAAAATAATGATCACATGCAGTCTCCACACACACATACAGCACCTTAAACATAAGGAGGGCATGCGGACTCCGCACACACAGCCCCTTAAACATAAGGAGGGCATGCGGACTCCGCACACACAGCCCCTTAAACATAAGGAGGGCATGCGGACTCCGCACACACAGCGCCTTAAACATAAGGAGGGCATGCGGACTCCGCACACACAGCGCCTTAAACATAAAGAGGGCATGCGGACTCCGCACACAGGGCCTCCTTTGGGAATCGCACCCATAACAACAGAGGTGTGAGGTTGCCCACAGAGCTACCACACTCCCCTCAAGTCATTCTTTATTTGTTAGTCTTTATTTTTAGTGTTGCACATTATTTATTTTCAGTCTTGTTATAGAAAAACACTAATTACTGGTTTCAATGACTGACAGAATCTCTACTCTATTTTAATTCACCACAGACCATTGCAATTAATCTTTTGGTTTACCTTGGCAGCCATTTTTATTAAACTGACACCCAGCCGGGTTACATTGGCATTTTCTGCATCAGGCCTGAGATTCTCAGCCCCCCCGACACCCTGTAAGCATGTCTGCCTGACACCTGTCTGCCACACTGTGCGGCAGGTCCCCTAGACTGATGGAGTTGCAGTGTTACCCTTCTCTTTGTCTAAGTGGGGGTGACAGCCATGATATTCCTCGCCCACAGGGGATCAGTCGCAGCTCTGGAAAAACGCTCACTGACGGAGAGACAGCTTGACATGCCTTGTTCCTGTCGATTTCACCGAGGCAGCTGATATAAGGCATCAATGTGTTTTCTTGTAGACCACTGTCAGTTTTTGTTGTCGCAAAAAACACTCCAAAAGCCTGAAGTAACCACCTGGACCCACCCATGTCACATGCACTGATGCGTCCAGCTGGCCGTACAAAGCAGTTTCAACTACATATGTAAATCCTCAGGGAGACGACTAAATTTCATGCTCATATTTAAATGTCTTATAATCTACTCAGTGCATAACAATAATTGGACAGATAGTTTAGCAGGAAACCACTTCCTGTTGACTAAGAGGAAGTAACTGAACAGGGCATCCCATCTGTTCGTTTTCCATGGTCAAACCAATTTCCTGTTTTCAGATAATAACTTGCAATTGATGTGGGCCAGGCCTTGGCACGCTGCCCTTAGCATCGCTAAGGATGGGTCACCTGTCATTTCACACAGAGGACAAAAAATACAGGCCACTCTCAGCCATATTCTGACCATATTTTGTATGGGGGAGGCGGCTGACACGGTTATCATCTGACTGTGAAAGGGAATGTTTATGCAGAAGCCCCAATGTGAGAACTGGGGGAAAAGACCAAGAGTGAGCAGAAGTGATAGGGGCTGAGCCAAGAAGACCCGAGGCTGTCAGTGCTGACAGCGATTTCCCACCAGAGTTTAGCATCTGCATACTTATGCAGTCAGCTGGTGTTTTTCTCCTAAGTCACTTAATATTTTAATTCTTGGAAACTATCTTACACTAGAAAATAGATTTCAACATTTAAAAATTCTGCATCTACCAATCTGCTTTTCATGGTATAGATTATATTTAGCAGATGTGTTTGTCCAAAATAATTTTCTTAATGCATTCATATATTTTAATAATATATAATAATTAAAATATAATTAGTTATACATTTAATAATTTCAGTTTAAATGTGAATATTTCATCTGATAAAAAAAAAACTTTATTCTGTTCCTTGTTCGTCATAAGAAAAAGTTTTCATTTTAATGCTAATGTTTTTATTTGTTATCAGATATATCTTTGCAGTGAATGCTAGCTGTAAAACATGATGGACAGACTCACTGCAGGGTAGTCCTGTTTACGCCATTAATCATAAATATGTCTAATACAGTACTGATTAATTCCAGACCATAGTTCTCATTTCAGAGCAGATCTGCAGACGTGACCCTGTCCACAAAAATCAGCTCAAAATCCACCAGAGAAAGTTTCATGACGGCCGACAGGGTGTCCATCAATTTAGTCATCTTCTTGGATAAATCACAGCAGACAGCCTGATAATGTCATCCTATTAGTACAGCAATGCAAACAGAACAACCACACATGGAGATGAAATGAAACCATGGCAACTGCAGCAGTAAAACATTTAATTACTAGACTAACTGCAATCTCGGGCGAGTTTATGCATTCCCTTCATGCACACCACTCCTTGCGAGAACTTTAGAAGCGACTGTGTGTCTAAACTCGATACCACAGTAGTGAGCCCAATGAATAGCTATGAATAGCTTTGTTAAAAACTGAAATTCATACCAGACTCATTTATAAGGGCAACATGGTGGTGCAGGAAATAGCACTGTTGCTTCACACCTCTGGGTTCGAAGGTTCAAATCTCACCCCTGATCTGCGTGTGGTGGAGTCTGCATGTTTTCCCCCCATTATGAAGGGTTTCTCTGGGCTGCTGCCATAGCCCAAAGGCATGCAGTTATGCAAAGTGGCATTTCTAAATTGCCCATAGCAAGTGATTGTGTGTGTGCCCTGTGATGGACTGGCACCATCTCAGGGTGCTTGTCTGCCGTGCTGCCTAGGATAAGCTCCAGCCTCATCACAACCCTGAACTCTACATGCATTGAAAATTGAATGGATGGATTAACTGAATCACATAAGTAAATATGTTTTATACGGAACAAAGTAGCGCTCCTTAAGAGGCTACAAACACCATTACAATTGCAAAAGCAGAATTATTTTATGGCTCATGATATTAAAAGCCTTAAAAGTACTTAATGTGAGCAAAATAACAGGTGCTTTGGTTGAAATTACTCTTATTGCTATTCATTAATATAAAGTACTGCAAGAATCCTCCATGGTTTATACATGATCACAAGAGCACAGCAACTAAGAGAGATCTCCCCTATTGAGGTCATGTTTCCATTTGAGGTGCAGAAGTTTGCTTGTTTATACTGACTGTGTTTGCACGGTTTGAAAATGATGTGTGTGACGACCTCATCTGCTACTTGCTTTGTAGAGAATAACAATGGGCTATCTGAATTTTTCCATTCAAAAGCTAAAGAATGGTAAATACAGCATGACTTGCCTAAAGACAACGTCTGAGGAGCACCCATCAGGGCATCGAGCTGAAGAGGGGCATATTCTGATGGGCCAGCCTTAGTGTGGATATTGGAAGCGCTGAACAGGTATACGATGATACCGCCCCCAATCACACAACCTTCCCCTGCAGGTACAGTAATTTATTGCATGCTCAGGATATATCATTACACTCTAAAATGTGGCTTCCAGATATGTCCCCAATGAGTGCAGACAAAAAACAAAAAAGACAATAGTGCCTGTACTTCATAACTCTGCACGTGGATGTGAAAATGTAGGAAGCAGAGAAGATACTGGGAACAAAGGAGAACATTGCTGCAATATTTCGACTGGCGGGCCGATTCCACCCAGAAAAATCTAATCTTCTCAAATATGCCACAGGATTTGTGGAGGAAGGAAACTCTGTTTATTGATGGAATGAGAGTGGCCGTAATATCTACAAATCACAGCAGACACCGCAGAGTGGAAAACAATCGTAAAAATATTACGAAAGCCCCAGACAGAGAAAACAGCAGAGAAAGGACAGCTGAGTAATCCAGCGCTAATTATCTATAGTGATGCAGGCATACAGCTGCTGGGACACTTGTGTTATAACTTAAAAGGATATTTAAAAAATAGGTGAACTTGTAAAACAACATGGATCAGTGTTCACAACGGATTTACCTTTCATGCTGATGATCAACAATCTCCAGGATTTCTAATAAAGTCATTGCATAACTTTTGACTGTTAAAGTATTCCTGTTCCAAATCCATACATCTATACATTAGACAATAAAGACAATATACAATCAGCTCACAACAGGTATTTATAATCGAAGATAAACCACTATGTACGATAAGTAGTGATTTGCATTTAAATGAGAACTTAATGCAGGTCATGTTTTGTTAAACCATTAAACTTTTTTCTGAGTGAGAAAATGAACATTTCCATCTTTCCTCTCCCAACATTTGATGAGCAGGAGTTTAATACTCTTCCACAAGACATGTGTCTCTACATTCTGAGAGCTCCAAGGATTCATGGGAAAATGAGAATGAGAAATGCAGAGTAATAAGTGGATGACTGCAATGCAATTATCACAGAACAGAAAGCTATTTTAGAAGGTTAAACCCACTGCAGATGAAAGACATTCAGGAAGACACAGGAGACAAGCTACAAGTAAGATCAAAGAAATTTTGAACATTTGCACAGTGCATTGTCCTTTCCAAAACAGCAATGTCTCCATTTAAGGTTAGGGCTAAAACATTAACATTCATTGTTATTTATTTAAATTATAAAATGTATTCATTTTAATTATTACTTATTCAATGTGGTATGATTGTTGGTGCCAGACATGGTGGCTCCAGCATCTCAGAAACAGTCCCCTTCCTGGGATTTTCATACAATAAACTGTCTATAGTTTAAAGTGACTGCCATGATGAACAAAAGTATCTAGTTAGTGGCATTTCTGTGGGAGTAAAAAAAAACAGTTGTCAGAGGAGAATGGCTAGACTTATTCAAGCTAACAGGATGGCTACAAAAAAAATAATAAAAGCTAAGTACAAGATAAGTTTATAGAATGGCTTCACAGAAAGTTATGTACTTGCCAGGCGGTTCTGGAGGAAAAAGTGGGTCCTATGCTGTACTAGCTATGCGTACCTAATAAAATGGCCACTAAATGTGAGTACAGTTTTCTGTTCACTGTGCATATAATATTCCATTTGGGTATTACACACCTAAAACACACAGAGGGTTAAAGGGTTTCAAACGGCTCAATTAACACGTTCAATTGATCCTGTGTAACATCCATAATATTATGGATTTCATAATGGGATCAGTGCAATTACACTTATAACCATGGTAAAGCCTAAAACTGGATTTGTAAGAATGGACAGACATCTGCCAAACATGTGGAAGAATGAAAGGCAGCACAAAATGTGGGAACACAGGAAAGCGAGGTGGAACATGGTAGAATTCTAGTTAAAAAGACCAAGTAAGCAGAAAACCAGAAATATTCTCCTTCTGAATACGTTTCCCAAACATGCAGCCAGGCTTCCATATACCCATCTATCGTCCGCCCGCTTATCCTGGTCAGGGCTGTGTGGGGCTTAACTGACCTGGCATTAAATCTGCCAATACAATCAAGTATCTGTATTTTTGAATAAATTTCTTAACTTGTTGTTTTCAGAATGTAAACATAACATACATCAATGTAGACTCTGCAGTGGAATACCCAGTCAGACACCCAACAAATCGGAACGCGCTACTGCTCGAGGCTGGTCTATTCAGTGTTCATGATCCATTCTTACAGCCACGTGAAGTAAATCACACTTGTATAATTAACATTTTATTATTGTGTTACTAGGCAGATGCTCTGAATCGTTAAAACAGAAGTTCCAGAAGCATTTCAGGACATGTCCCTTTCTGATGGGAACAAAGCAAGTTCACCTTTTCAGATGGATGTTCCACATATCACGTGTAACCATCATGTACTGTCTGACTGTCCATATGAGGTTTGAAGCCCAGGGAAGCTACAAGCGACAGGGAAGCCTAGGACGTAACTGAGTTCACGGCTACCTTCACCACAGGGCCACATTCCGGTCCTCAGTGTGTTCTTCGAATACGGACGGCTTTAGCAGCCCCCGCGATTGTTCTGCCATTAAACTTACAAGCTGCAAAATCAGGATTTCATTCACACTGCCATGTTCACAGCCGTAAATCAGGCATGCTTTCAATAGAGGCACCTCCCCTTTGTGCCTTTCCCTTCTCATCATATTCGAGCTGTCCACTATCTTCAATCACTGTAACGCACATTTTATTCTTCCAGGAATGGGGCAGTGGGGGTCGAGGGGGGTGCGATCCGGTTCATCAGCCACTGAGATAAATGACACCCATGTGGGCACCACACCTAATTAATCAGAGGAGGTGAAAGAAGAGCCTGTCACCATTTCAACCCCCCCATCAACCCACAAAGTGATACCCTTCGCTAACATGCAGGTGTAACTATGGAAACCCCAGCAGTGAAAGATTTGATGTGCAAGTAAACAAGCAGACAAGGCCTCAGCATGACAGAATGCTCTCCCCTGAGACTGCCCGCTTCCTGTGGATGATTCCCCGCTGGCTCCCACTGCCGGGGCAGATACTCACTCAGCCAGCTCCTCCAAGCTCCGGTACACATCCTCCTCGTTTTCCGCAGTGTCCTCTGACGGAAAGGGCCTGGAGCACAATTCAAACCAGAGACATGTGTTAGTTCTGACTCTTGGAAACACTCGAATGATCTGAAAATAGCAGGAAGGATCATCCGATAAAGTATTCTGACAATTACAATCAAAATTATTGCGTTATTTCAGTTCCATCAGCAGTTTAGAAACAAGCAACTAAAACCCCTCTTTAGAATGAGTGCATGAACACAATCAAGACTGCATTCATTTCTCTCTTTGAGATTAACCCAGCTTGTTATGGTGTTAGTGTTTTTCATTATATAAGCCCTTGATAAATGTGCATAGTTACTCACAAATATCACACATCCATTAATTAAAGCTATTCAAATTCTAATTTTAATTTACAACGTTTTCATAAACCAAACATGTTACTAAATGAAGTATCACGTGTCTAAAGAGGCTGAGGTTGGCTTTGGGTAATTGTCACAATGCATTAGAACAGTGTTTCTCAACTGGGTCCGCAGGAACCCTAGACAGTACACATTTTTGCTCCCTCCTACCTGGAGCTGGGAGGGAACAAAAAATGGACTGTCTGGCAGGGATCTGGGAGGGAGCAAAAACACGGACTGGCTCGGGGTCTCTGAGGACCGGGTTGAGAAACACTGCATTAGGATCTCAATCATGCATTGTATGTAGAGACGTGGGCCTCGCATTACAATTAGTGAGGGCTAGGTAAGGCTGTGTCACCCTGAAAGGAAAATGGACGGACATACTCAGCCGAGTTCACCAAGAACAGTCATAATTAGGTATGTTCTTCTCGTTCCCTCTTTCAGTTCACCAATTCACCAACACCTCCTTCCTACCGTACTTTCTGTTAATCAAATAAGAAACTGAAAACCCACTGCATCTGCCAAATATGAACATACCCTACAGGGCTTTTCCCTTTTCGGCTTTGAGTGAGTTTCCTGTTATCTTATCTCCATTTGTAGCGGTGTGCCAGAAAACAGAGTTCTGGCTTTGATTATTATAAAAGCGGCCTTTTTTTTCTTGGACCAATTACTGTCACTTTCCCTTGTGCTTTTTTGAGGTTTCATCAAAAGTAAACAGTGACCAATGACCATACTACAGCAGCAATTTTATGGTCTCTAATTAATAACATCATATTTTACTGTGGCAAAACAAAGGATTCACCAATTCACAGTAGCTGGTCTTACAGAAAACTGTAGCTTATCTATAAGACAATTTGTTACTTCAGATACACCATGAATCAGAACCTCTATATATAGTGCTATATACATCAAGGATTAATTGTTATGACTCTAACATTCCTTCACCACTGATCCACTGAGTCACTGAGTCCAAAGCCAGCCATCCATCCATCCATCCATCCATCCATAAGATGGAACCGGCTCCCAGGATATTGAATCAAATTGCTTCAGAGAGAAATCACGGAGAACTTCTCATTTCACACCTTCAAGATGTTGTCCTGCTAAAATGAAATCCTTACCGGTTTATTTAAACCTATTGAACCCATCTGGTTCCACTCACCCAATATGACGTTTTTATTGAACCTCAAACTCAAAAGCAGTCGTCCTCACATTTTAATTCCCATTCTTCTTTGCCATTTTCACCCACTGATGTCTTACTTCAAGATAATTCCACAGATCCCTCTGACACGCACTGCAGGTCTGTATGCTAAATAAAGTGTGCTTGGGTGATTCCCTGTCTTTACAAACCCGAAGGCAGCTGGCCAGGTGAGACAGCTCCCATATGCAGAGCAAGTGAAGGTGCTGTACCAGCTTGAAAGGGCTAGAAAAGTCTCACACAGGCTGGAGGCAATACGGCTGCTTGTTCAATTAAAAGGTTCTCTTTACTTTTGATTTAACTTTACTTTAATATCATTCACTTCAGGGCAGCACCGCGGCTCAGTAGGTAGCCCTGGTGCCTCACACCCCCAACCTTGGGGATTTAAATAACACCCACAGTCTTGTGTACAGTAGGCATGTTCTTGCCGTGCCACATGGGTCTCCCGTCTAGGCAAGCTGATTTCCTCCTACTGTCTAAAGACATGCAGTTAGACAAACTGCCATGAGTTTGTGTGTATATGTGCCCTTTGATTGATTGGCATCCTGTCCAGGGCGTACCCCAGCCTTGTGCCCTATGCTAGGCTCTAGGCCCCCAACAACCATCTTTAGGGCAAGCGGCTGAAAGGTTGATGGATGGATTGATGGATTGATTGGTTGACTGATTATAAATTTTGCATTTATTCATCTGTTATATAGTTTATCTCCATCAAATGTTGAAGTTCAGAGAAAAAGTTTCTTTAATCTTATTTCAGGAATAACAGCAATTTTTCAGCTGGCATATCTCCCCAGCATCTCTCTGGCATATAGATTTAAGGGATTTAAAGACGTACCTGATCCCTTTAATGTGTGCAATGGAGTGATGGGAGATTCTGGACAGGCAAGAGATTACCTAAAAGAAAAGACAGTTTAAGTTCAGCAATCAGTCATCTAAATAGAAAAAAATGCATTAGCACTTCAACTGAAAGATTCATTGTCACATTTATGAATGCAAGTGATGACCAGGGACTGTGAGTCAGCCTCTAAAGGTGTGTAAATAAGTTGTCAGTAATACACGGGCCTCAGTGATGCAGTGTGACAAGCAGCCTGAGGATTCGTGCTAAGGCACAAAACTCATTTATATTTATAAGGCTTGTTACAGAAGTATCACAAGTCCCAAAAGTATTCTCTTCCAAGCATGGAACCCCTACTTTGACTTATCTGCTGTTTCCAGAAGCAGATGGCATGAAATCATCTAAAAGCCAAGATTAAAAAAAATCTGTAATGGGCTCAGAAAAAATGTACATGTTATGATACATAATAAAGCGCCACCTATGTGAAACGCAATGCTTATGAAATTTACGTAGTCATCAGCTGTGGATACATTTCAATTATTATTTCATAGATTAATACGGTTTATACAGAGAATGCAAGGAAGGTGGAATCCTATAACTGAAAAGCGGAGCGTTTAGACCCCAAGAGTAACTCAGCATTTTCCACAGCGTAACATAAAAGGACGACAGGGGCCAGCAGCCAGTCCTTCAAGCCTCTCTTACGCTGTTCAGTGTAGAGATAGTGCTCTGTATTATCTTCGATAAGTAGAGTCTGAAATATTTAATTTAGCACTCTATTGCTCTCTGCACGGCAGGGTTGAGCACCATTCAGAACCGAATGGAGAATGACCCTAAAATTAATTAAAGTCTTTTTCCTGTTATTCCAATTCAAATTCCAATTCAACATCCTGTGGGGTGCCGCCAATTCAATTCAAATTCCAATTCATGAATGGAATGGGATACAATTAATAAATTCTGAATTTTGTACAATCTAGCATGTGTTTAAGAGAAAGTGCTGCACTGCTAGGTATATATCATAACGCATTGTATACGGAGGGTGAGAGAAGGTTTTTGTGGGAAGTCAGTGCGGAGACTGTCACATGCACTTACTTTTGACCAAAATAAGCAAATGCCATTTAGTGTAAAAACAGAGAATAATGAAAGCAGAGCTTGCACACACATGTTCGAAGAAGATGGGAACATTTTGCAAAAGGACACTACACTCTCCAGTCACACCCAGGTTCAGAATCACAGCTTTCAGTTAATGAAGAAGGAAAGTCATTTTGACAGACTTAACCCAACTATCAGGCACATTCAGGCGGTTTGATGAAGGCGGCCAGCTGGAGGTCCGTCGGTGCAGAACAGGAAGCTCCGCGGAGGCTTATCGCTAGCTGAGTGTTGCCACTCAGGGCCGCCACACTCCATTAGTAACTCCTGGTCACGGGCTCCACCCAAGCGTTCAGCAGCCCCCCGCTGTGAGCGGTCCGTAAGTCCCTGGTAGCTGCACCAGATTAATGCTGGTGTGCTGCAATAGTTTACTCTTCACATTCAACATGTCTGCAATCGATTCCACTTCTGCAGATTTCTGTCACTCAAACAAACGAGACAATACTAATTTCCCCCGTCACCATTACACATGGGGATTATCTGCTCCCTGGAACCAGTAACTAGACTACAAACTGCGGCAATAAAATTTAATTCCCAACCTTTGATTTCCTAATCAGATTGATATAAAATATTTAAGAAGATTTAAAATCATGTATATGAAAGACTTCCCAACTTCCAGTCAAAAAGTGTGGATACCGAAAAGCAGGGCCGTTACAGTTTGATGTGCTTTACAGCTGAAAGTGAGTCATCCGTGCAATATTAACTGGCTCACTTGTTTAAAGGCCATGCCCTCATCATCCATAAAGAGGAAACTATTCCGGATTTATTTCCCCTTCACTGCAAAACGCATTTCCCAGTTTTTATATCCCAATGCGGCTCCGACTGGTGGACGGCAGCAGGGGAGAGAATGCAGGCTGTAGACTTAACAGGAGAAACAGGGAATTACAAATGCAGGCTAGTCAAAGGCTACGACGATGGTTAAGATATAAAACACAGATATACAAATGACAACAGTGGAATTACAGCCAGTGCTCCGGCTCTCCTTTGTTTACCGCGGTACTGCCCTCCTCACCACCAGCCCTCTGAAATCATCCTGAATAAAGAAGTACTGGACACCCCACCATAAATTATGAGTATACATAGTTTTAAATCTCTCATATATGCCTAATAAAATGTATAAGTCCAACATATACAACCTTGTAACTTTGAGTTGTAGTTGCCAGGTAGTTACTGCTGATTTTGTGAGATGTGGTTATAGCAGCACAACCCGGAGCATTAAAAAAACCCATCACGATAAATTTTATCTTCGTGAAAAAGTGGAACGGGGGTAAATGGCATGCTGTGGTCTTCCTCATAAAGGAACATCGATGCGGAACCCGCCCCAGAGGACGATAATTGATGTAACAACTGGAAGTTGAATGCGGGGGGTCCGTGGACAGTGGCGGAAGGGACCAGGCAAGGTGCCCGTACGGCAAGCTGTTCCTGCCGCTGTGCTGTCAAGCAGATGCTGGTGCGAGGCTTGAGGAGAGAGACAGCGGACGTGCAAAGGCATAGTATGGAGACACGTCGGTAGCAGCTCTCCATGTTGTAATGGCGTGAAAACAGATGGAGCTGTGAAGGTGTTCAGAGCACAGCTGTCATGACGCCTCCATGTAGAGCTCCTATACTCAGGGGTCCTGCGTTCAATTCCAGTGTAAAAGCTGGAGAATGTTCACTGCTGATCAACAGGGCTGGTGAAGAATTATACAGGTACCCAGGCATGATTGCTGATTACTGCTGGACTGAAATGTCCTCCTTAAACAACTCAACATAATCAGACACATGAAAGCTGTACAATGCAACAGGTGTCAAGCTCTGGCAAACTACCGGCCTTGAATTACCAATTCACTCCGTAATGCAATGACATTTCTGTGTAAAGGTTTATGTGCTTTAAAGTAAAAATGCAAACACGAAACGCTACCATAAAAGTGGGAAAGCACCATTAGCTGAGTAGGAAATGTGGCCCTGCCAGTTGTGCACTGCCGCTCTTGTGTGGTGGGTATTGGCATAATCGGACTCCAGTCAAAACAAAAGCACCAGGCCACCAGTTGCTCGTTCCTAAAGAACAGCTCACATATTCTGTCGTATATCAGCCATCACTCCAGTGTATGCCAGGCCATTAACCAGCTGCTATTGCTCTTAAAAGCACAGGCTATGCTAGTCTCCCTCTCTCTGGGCTCACACTCAGTGGTCTTTTTCTGTCTAGTGGTCTTCAGGATAATCCCCAGTGAGAGCACTCCAAAATATGAGTTCCTGCCTGGTTGACAAGGATGCGGACAGTGCATTCTAGTGTAGAAGCAGTACGGAAGACAGGACTGTCCCATTAATACCTAGACACACAAGAGCTAAGGACCAGAGTACCTGCGAATATGCCATTTAATCAAAGGCATGCGATATATGTTAAATAATCCATCAATTTTATCATAACACTTATTTTTCATGTGATTCCCAAATCTGAAAATGTTTGGATGCAGTGATGCCTGACAGTAGACCAAGGTGACACTGTGCGGAATCACTGGACCTTGTGAAGAGTGTGTGAGCACAGACGACCCAGATGTGAAACTGGGTCAGGAGACAGCCTGGTCAAAATGACATAAAAGGACCATTCTGGAGGGGAACATCCAGCCTCCTCAGTGGACACCTGGGGCTGCTCTCGATGCCCTCGGAAATATGGGCTCTGTCATTCTTGGACGTTTGTCTAAAAGCTGATGTCAGGGTTAGTATCAGAAGACATATATTATCATGGTAGTTTGGAGGCATCAATGAGCCCCTGAGAGCGGCCCTTAATGAGCTTTACTTTAATAGGAACGGATAAATGTCCACATTTGTTAATGAAGTAAATGTAATAAGCAATCGTATAGAAACAAACACTAATAATATATTGTATATATTTATTCTACATATGATTGAGGCTATATGTGGCACTGCAACAAAATAAAATATCCATCCATCCATCATCCAATCACTTATCCAACAGAGGGTTGCAGAGGCAAAAACCAATATTTTATAAACCCTACATATTATTAAGAACATTACTCAACAATGCTAAGACTATCCAAAGCTCAGGCTCAGTGCTCATATGCCAGAATATTAGCTGGCTCACTCTAGCGTCACTTTTTCATTGCCAAGTGTGAAATGTCTGATTAAGAGCACGATGTCTAAAATGATCTTAGGAAATAAGAAATACCTTTGGAGAATTTCACAGACACCTATTCATAGACATAATCTCCGTTGTAAGGCACCAGAAAGGCAATAAAAATAAAGGGCTTTGCTATGTTTAAATTTATCCTCACAAGCTGGTCTGTTTATTTATTTATTTAAATGAATTCGAATTATGAAATACAGCTCAAAATCAGAGATAGCCATCCCAGTATATCTGAACATGCTACTTACATACTCATGCAATAATTAGCAATAATTAAAATGATATAACCACTTGCACCTTTTTACAATTACAGTACATTTTGATTAGGGAAAGGGGACTTATTTTCCAGCTCAAGAAAGACAGTGATAAATCTTTCCATAAAATGCAATGGTAATTGGGTTTTTAAGTTAGAAATGTTCTTCTACAAATAGGATTCCAGTAATGGATTAGGTCCAGATATTGAGGGTATCTGCATCCCCGCCCCTTTATGATGGAAATGCCCTTGACGGCTACTTTATGTATGAACGGTCCAGATATATTAGACTGATTAAGTAACAGTAAGGTGGAGCACCACAAACACAAGGTTGCCTGGGAATTGATTTCCAGACCCCTGGTCTAAATCAATATCTGAATCATAACACAACTACCAAGCAAAAAGGTTACAAGAGATATGAAAAGAAATTATGCAATCAAAATAAGCCACAACCACATGTGATGGAATGGACAAGCTTTGCTGATTTGTAGGGGAACAAAGGGCCATTTTTGGGGAGGAACTTGTACGGATATCTGCAGGCACACTAGGTGTATCCAGGCCCCTGCTTAGACCGTTTCCATGCTTTGTTCTTCAGACCCCTCCCAGGGGGATTTCCAAAACCCCTTATTATTTCGCAAGTTTTACCAATTTATATCAGAAGTGGTGTAGTGTTTAAGCATCTTCAAATCAGCTATGTATTTGCCTGCAAACACCGGAACCTCAATATTCTTGTCACAAATCCAGCCCTTTCACCATCCGTAATGTCTGTCTGTCATTCCACAATAAATCCAATATTGTTTTCCCAGCATTTCAATATGCAATATTCTCCCAAATGAATGTATAGAAAAAGATGCAGCAGGATCAGCGAGAATGAAGTGTTCTCACTCCAGACGCTAATACAAGTTCAAAGTTCAAAGTCGTCTGTGGAAGCCTGAAACATATATGGAATATGACTCCATGACTATGTTCCACAGACAGGATGTGGTCTGCCAAGTTCTCCAAAGCTCACTGGTGAACCAAGGACATTTCTATTAAAGGTGTTAAGAAATGGCAGCCTTACCCTCCCACTGACATTTAAATACCACTCAAGAAAATCACCACACTCACTCCATTTAAAAGAAAAAGGCTCAGCCCTGCAGAGCTTCTCCTGCAGAAATAAACAGCCCACTGTCAAATGACTACACAGAAAATACGGTCATGACTGGGGAAGTCCAGCTGTGCATGGGCAGGAAGGAATTTACCTTCAGAAGCTATGTGAAGAATGTTCAGCTACACACGGATGTACACAAGGGGACAGAACAGACACGACTTCCTGCCACATGCAAGGTTCCCAGTCAAGGCCAGAATTTTCAAATGGTTTTCACTTTTGCATGCAGCACTGCTAACACATGTAAATGCATGCGGCAGCTCTCTCTCTCATGGATCATTTTGCCAGAAAAACTTGGACCTGAAAAACAACAGAATCTCAAGGAACCCTTCTCAAAGAAGGAAAACACTCAAAGATAAAACGGGCCAACGGCAAGCTTGTAGAAGGCCGTGCACGTAGGACCCCTGGAAAAAATAAAACCAGCCAGGAAAGGGCACATCGTGTTTGGAAAACCATAGGGAGGGTTGTGTGTGTGACACCAGAGGACAGTCCCACTCCATTCTAATAATGTCTGCTTTTTCTGGGCCTCCAAGATGTTGTTCATTAATATACCTGTTGAAGCATGTGGTGGGCTTCACCCAGGGTAAGCAGTATGGGGGGTGGAAGGGGGTGTTGAGGAGTGACTGGTGTTAAACATACCTGAAACATACTGTATGCACCACAGCGGTTAGTCAAAATGGACCATAGCTGTCAGTCAAAATGTACCATAGATGCTAGCCAAAATATACCTGTACCTGTGAGTCAAAATGTACCGTAGTTGCTAGTCAAAATGTACCGTAGTTGCTAGTCAAAATGCACCGTAGCTGTTAGCCAAAATGCACTGTAGCTGTTAGCCAAAATGTACCGTAGCTGTTAGCTGTGCCACTGAAAATGTGGACAGAAATGACACTTAAACTGTCAAGGCATGCTAAAAGCCCACCTGGAGGACACGTGGGCCAGTTAACTTTGGTGCTGAGTAGAGCAAGGACATGTTACCCTTTAGCTACTGGGAAGGGAGGTGGGAGGAGAAAAAAAAAATTACACATGTGAATGTTATAGGAAAAATTAGGTAAACAGACATTCACAGTGATCCTCTATGGGTAAATCCACTAGTTGTGCTATATGCCCATATGGGAAAAGGATTCATCCCAATATGCATACACTTAACTAATTTGACAGTCATTTTGAACTAGCACGAGCTTTGAAAATTCCTGATTTCTGTGTTTTGGCATATGATTGTTTTCAAGGGAATTAGCCTTTCACATCCACTGTCATTAGGTTCCAGTTAACTGACATTTATTTCACAAGCCTCTAAAAGCAGGGGTCATATTTAATATTTTTTGCACCAAAAACATGTTCATGCAGTGCTTTAAAGGGAAAATGTGCACAGTCATAAATAACTCAGGATACAGCAATTACGGCTAATAGCTCATTGTTACCAATCATTAAAATTGCCCTGTGAGATGAGTCTATCACAGGGCAACACCTGATTGGTAGATTATGGTCAACTCCAGAAACAAGAATGGCGATTGCTCTTATGTGGTTTCAATATGTAGAATCAGTCTCCCCTTACTCTGACTTTGACTCGAGCCTATCAACAACACAAAGTCTTCTCTACAGATCCCCTGAGAACTCCATATCCAGGAGGAAGCTGAGCAACACCCTGAGCAGACATTTGAAGGAAGCAGACAAGATCCATCACTTCACTCACGCACACAACATGCTGTTCCCAAGGGAATTCTTGGATGTGACCCCTGAGTTCATTGATTCATACTGTCACTTAATAATTCATGTGTCCATGTGTCCTTGTTTTCAAATTTTCATTAATTTCCGATTGATTTAAAAATGAGATTTATGCTTACACACACAGACATACACACAGCTGTGGAAAAAAAAACACTCTATATTTCAAAAAAAAATCTGCATTCTTAAATCCTGGTTTAAACCTTTTTCCCGCAGCAGGTTGCTTCCAGTCTCAACGTTTCTAAGACAGCAGTACCCAAGATCAAGGTGAAGCAGGAGACACTGGCAAATGACCAAAAACAGGGCAGAAGCAACTTTCTAATGCCAGATATGACCATCAACTTATCCAACAGTGCCTCATAAATCAGAGGATGACCTCAAGTGACTTTCAAAATGAATAGGAATGAGTAAGTTGTGTGAAGTGCACTGCTATGATAGATAGGACTGCCATGACTCCTTAAAGCCCTTAAATACTCATAAAGCAAGGAAGAAGCCCTTCATCAATGAGAAGCAGGGAAGAGCCAGGAGTTTGCAAACAAAAATGAATATTTTACACAGACACAGTCCCATAAACTAAGAAATAAGTCAAACTAAAAATGTTGCTGTGGTCCCTAAATTTTTTCCGGAGATGTATACACACACACACACATCCATTTATCAGGAATAAGTCAGCACTGTCCAATGTTTAAAATATTTGAATATTCGAGAATGTGTAAAAAATTCAGAAAAAAATCTTAAAATCAAATAATAAATTAACTATTTTGAATGCTATTTAGCAGCAATATAACAAGCTTTGATTTATGAATTCTCTAATAAGTTTGCAGTTAATTTGTTCTGAAGTTTACCTCCGCTGCTTTTGTATGAACTGCATGTGCTATCAGAGCCATATAATAATGATTTTCGTCCTTGCTCTCTCATAGTGTGGCACACGTGATTAATGTCTGAAGGCAACAAAAATGACTGAGGTGAACAAGCCGAACAAACTGAACATTCGTCTTTTGCTATATGGAAATATTTTCGTTGAGCAAAATAAAGTAATTTGTCAGTACTGCTTTATGTCTGTTGGCACAACTGACCCAAAATGGCAAAAGTCAGCAACAAGTGTAAGAGGATCTGATTATGCTGCTGCTCTTAATTTAATTTAGGTTGTCATGCCGTTAATAATGTTCCTGAAATTCATGTTCTGCGAAATTCATTCTTAAATACAGTTTTAAATAAGAGTAAATCAGCGTAGCAACAGATATTTTTTGTGAGTTAGCCAGAATGTGAACTACTGACTAGCCTTTCCAAGTAAATACAGACTCTATTGGTAAATAGCAGTAAGTTCTTTTCGGCTATAGTTTATTTTGGGTCATTTTTGAATTCATAATATTGTAATAAGTATCGCAACATTCATCTCAAAGATTTCAAATATTGCAATGTGTATTTCTTCCAATATCATTAATTCCAAGTTCCAAGGCTACTTTTAATGAGAGGTAAGTTATCCTTTTGCAACAACAAATGATGTTATTTTGTATGGAAATGAATTAATGGAGAAGCCTATAAGGCAGAGAAGTATTGTTAGCATTGCGTTGTTAAGAATAAAGAAACCAGCATTCATGACTGCCTATGGCCCAGGTTATTAAACATTAGTGTATGCTACTGCTATCTCTTCAATTTAATTTTTATTTCAATTTCAGATTAATTTATTCGAACTACGCTTTAATGTTTTTCATTATCCTTTTGCAGCAAGGAGTAATATCTAATTTTGAATAGAAATACATATTTTGATCCATACGCCATGCACATTTCTCCCTGTGTGTGGTGGGGGAGGGCCGGGAGTGTGGTTAATCAAATATTATTCGAGTAATGACTGGCGAAATTCCTCTAGTAATTCTGCATGAAATAACCATCCCAAATATATAGCATTTAATGTGCACAATTGATTATATCAGGGGTGGCTTATCTTATCCACAAAGGGCCCGTTATGAATGCAGGTATTTGGGATAACCTTTAGATCAGCTGTTCAAACCCAAGTGTGAGGACTCTTCAGCCAATCATTCCTCTAATTAGTAATCTAATTAGGGAGTTCCAGTGAAAACCTGCATACATTATGGTCCTATCTGGATAAGTTTGACCACCTCTGGTTTAGAAAGATATAACAACTACAGTAAATATCTGGTTACTCATGCACACAGAACATACTGAAAGCTAGTCTCAACTGAACACACAACCAGGAGCACTCAGGAAAGCAGTTTATCAGTGGTAAACCATCAACCTGACAACCATTAATTTCTATTACTCAAAGTTGTGCCTTACTGCCATGGTTTTAGAACTTCCTACATGGATCCCTGAAAGAGGACAATCAGAACCTGTGCAATTACAGCCAGCTTCAATTGCCCAAGGCTCCCTGCATGTTCCCAGGAAAAGGTCCAGACACACTAATGAAATTTTGCCTTTTTAAGATGCTGATGATGGAGAAGCTAGAGTGTGTGTGCGTGTGTGTGTGTGTGCGTATTATGTATATATTACATTGTGGACACCAAATGTCCCCATAATGTGATAAAAACCATTTTTTGGTCCCCACCGAAGGAAACTCAATTTTATAAGAATCTGTGACTGCAATTAAAAATCCAAAAATCTTATATTTTGTTTTGATACTTATGGTTAAGACTAGGGCTGGGTAATGCTTAAGGTTATTGTTGGGATTAGGGTTATGCCCATAGACATGAATGGATGGTCCCTGCAAAGATGGGTTTGTGTGCGTGTGTGTGTGTGTGAGTGAACCAAATTAACTCCAAAGAGCTGGAAGGAAAGACAGTAGCTGAATTAGGAGAACTAACAGGAGTACACACCGACCCAAAGGACAAAGCACACTGACAGGAGTACACACCGACCCAAAGGACAAAGCACACTGACAGGAGTACACACCGACCCAAAGGACAAAGCACACTGACAGGAGTACACACCGACCCAAAAGTGAGCAATCATTCTGGCTGGAATGTTGAGGACAGTGTCACTCTTTCTCTACTGACAAGGTACAATGACATGATTCAGAGCCTATTCATAGTGTTAACAAGAACAAGAGTCACTACTGTGCTCTGATTAAAGCTGACTCTGCATGATCATGCCATAATTAGATGACTGCTGGCGTTTCTGACAAACCAAAACAAAATAAAATTAGCAAAGAGGAGGCCATTTGGCTTCAGCAAGCTAATAGAACGCAACAGGATCATGAGCACCATGGGAAGGGAGGCGGACTAAATAGGGGACCCTTCCTCCACTGGAGCACAGTGAGCAGGGATAGGCGCCAGCGGCAACCCTTTGCATTTAGCTCATCAGAAGCTGCTCTCAGCATGGGCCTCCATCCACCGCCAAGGCTAATGAGCACTTAGCAGCTAGTGCTGCATAGTAGTGATTAAAACAGCATGCAGACCTTTACTGGGGGAAAGGCGTCGCTCATCAAAGGCCACAGCCTAGATGGTCTTGGGGGATGCAGACGGGGCCAGAAGCTACCGCAAAGAC
Source organism: Mormyrops boulengeri (assembly GCA_026781065.1). NCBI lineage: Eukaryota > Metazoa > Chordata > Actinopteri > Osteoglossiformes > Mormyridae > Mormyrops > Mormyrops boulengeri. Next base: position 18,431,237 of record JAODLD010000046.1, read on the forward strand.
GACTGCTGTTGATTAAAGATGAAATGTGGCACAAAGGACCACCAAAGTCTGCAGGCTGCAAACAGGACCAGCTGCAGTGTGTATAGCAGACAGGCTCTCATATGGGATGATGCAGATGGACCCAGTGTGAGCGCACAATTCTGGACAACCAACCAGTCTCTTCAGTTATCGGGTAAAATAGGGCCCTCTACGAATCAGCTGGCTTCTTTAAAACAGAAGATTTGGTCTCATTGGGGAGCAGAAATATTCAAACACAATCTGAAAAGACACGCATTTAAAGCACAGAGTATATGCAGATTTATGATAATTTTGTTTTGGCATTCAGTTTGAAATAGTCAAGGAATCAAATTAAGAATTAATGATGATACCAAAGGCCGAACAGAAGAATTGACATTTGATCTGATCGCTGAACCATACAATTTACTTATCATGAAATTTTAATCAAAGATCTCATTCAGTTTCATTTAATGTTACTTGTGACAATATCTCAAGATAAGATGACCTCACTGTTTTTTTAGTATTAGCAAATAAATGCAATTATAAAGTCAGTAGAAAGCCACAGTTATTCATGCAGAAATTTCTCATGATCAATGAGCTGGGCTGATTCAGAGTAACCTTCCATTCCGCCATCTCAAAGACACGATGATTTCTTGTTCCACTGAAGATAAAACATTTGAGAGATTCCTGTCAATATATCTAAAAGCACATAGGATGAAATTAAGCTTTTTTACAACTAAGCAATTCAAAACACATCAATATGCCTCAATTGATATGCATCAAGAACTTATTAACTTCCATCTCCACGCAAGTATCACCAGAAGCAAATATCAGGTGAGCACAGGCCTACCTGAATTTTCAATGGGCTATAGTAAGCAGTATGAAGCCATAATTAATCTGCTTTTTAAAATGTTTAGAAAATACAAAATATCACTGTTTTGACACTGTAAACAAAACCAGCGAAACGCCAGGCATGAATCAAACTTACCTATAATCACCTTATTTGGTAGCGGTAACTGAGAAACAAACCGACTGGGACATTGACATGGTATGCAGTACTGAACATACAGTATATTTGCTAATTTCAGGCATACCAGGGATTAAATCAAGAGTTGCTCAGTGCTACAGGAAAGGGATTTCTTCCTCCTCTACAGCTTTTATGCCTATATTCTGTAAGAGATCAAAATGTTCTGCTGATTCGGAGTGACTGGCATGTCACAGCAGAGATGCTACAGCACATAAATAAATGGCCAGGATGGACTTCCTTCTTAACCAACGAAAGCCAATGAAATTTATCCATCTCTGTTATGTAATACATTTGAGGTGGTACTTCCATTTGCATGTCCTAAATTTACATGTTTATGCCCAGACTGTGTGTCTTCTTTTTCTTTGGTACACTGTTGCAGTATATGACATCTGACTTGCTGACCTAGTAATCTGGAAAATTTCTAAATAAAGACCAGAAACTTCCCCACTTTGTGGTGACCAGGCAAATCCCGCTTCATCCAACTGCTTTTCAAAAACTTAGGTCCTGGCCCCAGAGGAACTGAAGCCATCAACATAAAGGCCAGTATTCTCCTGAAGTCCACTAGTCGAAATCACATCTAACATGTGATCTGAGGTGGACTGTCCATTTGCATTTTCTAAATTTAGATATGCGTGACCTCATTTTGTTTGGCACTTAATGGCACTTCAGCCTGAATGTACTAAAGATGGGCTGTACGATGCAGGCTCCAATTATCTGAGCTTTTGGTGAAATTAAGTCTTTTCAATATACATTTACAAGCGTTTCCTGTTTATATATTGATGAAGATGGATCTGCGCAGCTCTGTGGGGGGAGAACGGGATTGATTAAACACACCATTATGTATGTCACCTGGGGTAAATCCAGGCCGCAATGGCATCCATCTTTTTCAAAATGCACCAACCTATGCATTAAACCATGAATTTCCAACATTGCAACTGATTTCCCATATCTCAAGAGTGTGGATTTCTTAGTAAGCACTAGACAGATTATACATCACAAACACACACTAACAAACACACACACACACACACACACACGTTGGTTTTCATATTTTTGTGGTGATCTTCAATGACAACATTAACCTTAACCATAAGCAATCAACCAAAATACAAGACTTGGCATTTTTAGATTTTTTTTTTTTTTATAAAACTGAGGTTTATTTTGTGGGGATGTCCCCACTAAAAATGTGCCCACAAACTAAAAAGTAACAGGTTTTACCACATTGTGGTGACATTGTGGTAAAGACAAACACACACACACACACACACACACACACACACACACACACTTTGTGTCTAGTTAACAAGTACATTCTATATATTTAGCCGATGCTTTTATACAAAACAATGTACAATTGAGAAAGTAGGATCAGCCAATCCCAGAGACAATGGGAGTTAATGGCCTGGATGAAATTGCTATGCTGGTCATGGGATTTGGGACAACCTTCTGATCACAGGCACAGAGTCTAAACTCGCTGAGCCACACATCACCTGCATTTAAATGTACATAGGAACCTGTAACCTTACTGCTTATGTTAAATAATAATAATAATAATAATAATGATGATATGAGAGACTGGGTGATTTCCACAGCCCAGAAAACAGCAGAGACAGGAGACGAGGCGAATGTCCCTGCATTAAGGAGCAGTTGTTTCGAATTTAAACAGTAGGCTAAACTGCTAAGCATGATACTGTTTTGTCACCATGGCAACTGGGAGACTATCCATACCAACAAGTTAATGGATAAAAAGCAAACCAGCCAGGGATTCAAGGCATAATGAGGTAATGCAGTATTGTCTACTGGTGACCACTGCTGTGCCCATTTAAACATGTCACCCTCCAGCAATATATATTTTTGTATTTTCCCAATGGTTCCAAAAGAAATTCCTTTAGCTCTGTGTTCATTTTTCAAGGTAAACATTCCACCGGTTAACTGCGGCCTAAGGCGGTGGACCCTTTTATTGATGTTTATAGGAAGTACATTTGTGCACATTCGGTTAAAGAGAACATGCAAGAGATTGTGACAAGAAAGCTTCTTTCAATCAAGTGGACATTCAGTACTGGATTTTACTTTAATTTACTATTAAAGTGTTTTTCTGCTCAAGCAGTAGATGAGAATTATGAGTGAATATATTGTGTTTAATCCATTTTCCTAGAAACCGTAATGCAGTATATGGCCACAGCAAAGACTCAGAGAAGCTGGAGTATGTAGCGGGTTCCCACATAAAGACAGAGAAAATGCCAGGTCCACACACACAGAACAGGGCAGCAATCAGTCACACGGCCTAGGAGACGTGAGGCCACGATGCTGCCCGTTCAATCTCCCATACTGCATGTTATAATCTCAGGCATGCCAGAGGCTGCTGTGCCTTTCACTGAGTATTTAAGGAGAACCATGTGATCGTAGGGAGGAGGGGGTGGATTGGCGATGGGGTGCTCTCGGGGTCAGGCGGTGCTGCAGGGCTCCTCAAGCCCCTTGTGAAAAGGCTACTCTAGAACCCGTGGCGCTAAATGGTTCACGGATCGGGGGTCAGGGGATCCTAGTCGCTGCCCCCATTTGTCCAGTGATGGAAAGCAGAATAGTTTAATTTCCAGAATTCAAATGAGGCCCTCTTCAGTGGAATCTGACATGGAGGAAGCGGGCTGCGTGGCTGGGTGGGACAAAGGGGATCCCCCCCACCGACACCCACACACTGGTCCCAGTATTTTACACAGGCGTACACACAACCCCGCACACAGGCTGCTTTATCCATTGTTCAAACACACAGACCGCAGTAACGTTGGTCCAGTGATAGCCCCACCCTCCCATTCGTATCCAGCGGGGGGGATGCACTGAGCCCTCACTGAGCTGACACAGCAACATCTCCTCATGTTGCCACACAATTAAGCAGATATGAGAAATTCCTGGATGCTTTTGGGCTTTGCAGTGTTTATTAAGTTCGTCCAGTTCTTCATTTGAAGGCAACTCCAAAAGTAAAACGATTCCAGCTCTCGGGGACCAACACAGCCAAGGCCAGCATTTGAAACTAAACAAACAGACAACATTGGTTTTCTCAAGAAATTAAAATGGATAGAACAGACAAACAGAAACAGAATAATCACTAAATGGGTGTGCATGTGTGTGTGTGTGTGTGTGTGTGTGTGGTGGGGTGAGAGTGTATCTTATAAATATCTGTGACTGCAGTTAAAAGTCTAATAATGCCAAAAGTCTTGTATGTTACTTAAGGTTAAGGTTAGGGTTGGGTAGGATTTAAGGTTGTCATTGTTGGGATTAAGGTGTTTCCCATAGAAATGAATGGAGAGTCCCCATAAAGATATCAATACAAAAAAGTATTCCAACCAAATGTTCCCCACAATGTAATAAAAACCTGTTATTTTGACATTGTGGGGACCATGTTTCAGGTCTCCACAAAGATCTGCAAATGCAATCAAATAACTAAAAATGCCAGAAGTCTCGAATTTAGTTTTGTTACTTACTGTATGGTTAAGGTTGGGTAGGGGTTAAGGTTGTCATGCTGGGATTAGAGTTTTCCCCACAGAAATGACTGGAGTGTTCCCACAAAGATATAATTACAAACCTGTGCGTGTGTGCGTGCTCATGTGTACACACACACACACACAATCAGATAAGATTTTGCATGCCTTATGCCTTATCTAATCAAATGACTCAGATGAGAAGCTCACATCCACAGCTAGATTTGGATAATCCCCCCCCCCCCCCCATGTATCATGCATCACAAGCTCAGGAGATAAGAGGTAGAAGGAATAAAAGGTAAGAAGTTAAGCCAATGTAAAAATACAAGTAATCCATTGGATAAATTACATTTGTGCATTTTAACAGCTAGACTTATTTGTCAAAATCAATCTCTCTAGATTAACTAGTTTACAAATCCTGTGTCCAGCCAATGACACCCTATAGACAAAGCCTCCCAATACTCCCTTCACTGCATCAGTTTTCAGATTCTGGAAGATCGCAGAGCCATTCAAGCCCCTTTCTGTGGTCCATGCACCATTGTGATGTCAATGCTGGAATGACTGACTGTGTTCTCAGCTGGGGGTCAGGGCAGCTGAGCAGACCAGTACAGGACAGTATGGCGCTGAGCAGGTCGTTTACTCTTGTTATTTTCTGTTCCAAACAATTAACAACATCTTCGAGGAATATTATCACTGAAGTAAAAAAATAATAATAATTAGTTTGCATATGTTTACATACTACTGAGAATTCAGTTACAAGGTCTAAAAGTCCACTCAAGCATGATCACCATGATTAGGGACGGTTAGAGCATTGCTAATCGTATTGAGAGCATCTGTAATAAAAAAAAAAAGACAATTCGCAGACAGCGATCTGCAAAAAATCAAAGGCTCTCTCATTCATGCTACAAACTTGAGTTCCCGGAAGGCTGCTCCATCAGGCCACCGAGATCAGGTCCTCCTCCAGACGTGTTTACTTACACATTTCTGTTCTCGGTTTGGGTGACAGGTAATCAGCCAGCCTCTCTCATAATTACAGGGGAGACCCGTAATTTCTGTGTGCCTGAATTATTTCCCGAATCTATTTGAATATTTAGGTTGTGTCCGGATTGCTTCAGGAACTGAAACAATTTGTTTGAATAGCTGTAATGAATCGCTGATATGCGAGCTGAAGGTAATAAGGAATGAACTGGAATACCAGTACATGCAAAGCAGTGGGAGAATTTTTTCTTCCTCCTGGAATGTTCTTCTGCTTCTGCCTTCTTTTCTGCCTTCACCGAGCCAACGTACACGTCTATTGCTCGTTCCAGAAACAAAACAAAAAGAAGAAAAAACATCTAATTCTGTTTATATATATATATATATATATTTGCAATGAATATTTCCATATTGATATTTAATAATTTGCTTGCAGTTTTCAAAATCTTGTTTAATACTTAATTAATTCAAGAGCTGACTAGCTATTAGTTACTAGAATTTTAACACCACCCTTCTAGGGAGCTTAGTTTGATACAGCGTCATATGTAGAATGACAAGGAATTATGCCCAGGGTCACAAGAGGAGCAATAGGAGCACGATAAATTTACAAATGAGAGGAGGCCATTCAGCCCATCAAGTTCACTTGGGGAAAATAGCTTAAAGTTGTTAAAATTTTTTATCTCGCACTGATTTAAAGAAACACAAGGTTTTAGCTTGCACTACACTAACAGGAAGACTATTCCATACTCTAACTACATGCTGTGTAAAGATGTGCTTTGAACATTGAAGTAACTATTTGGTTGAAACAGCATCCAAACCTGTTAGAATCTCATATACCTGGAGTTAAACTTTCTGTGGATCGACCAGTGACTTCTGCTGTACATTGTACCGGCCAACTGTGTGTTCAGTTCTAGGAGGCCAGTGTCTCTG
>JAODLD010000046.1:18437738-18476223 GCA_026781065.1 Mormyrops boulengeri
GTCAAACAATAGATTCCTATGATCTTTACGCATATAATTTATTATGCATGAATTTCTGTATAACTTAAGATACAGACATGCTAGGCTAATTCTAAGCTCAGATTTGGAATCAACACACTCAATTTAATATACAACAGCTCTTTTTATTCTGGTAGCAAAATCCTTGTTTTCCAGTGTTATTTCTATCCCCTTTTTTGAATATGCATGTTATATTAGCATGCCTCCAATCAGAAAGTACCACACCAGCAGATAACGATTTCTGAAATAGTTAAAGGTCAGCAAGTAATATCCCCCATCTATTTTAAAACTATAGCTAAGATGCCAAGCCCTTATCCTGTGATTTATTTATTTTGAGCTTGGCTGGGCTTTGTAGCACGTCAGCTTCAATTATACATATATTGTGGCGCCGGGCAGACCAAGGCATCGTGGCAGCGGTGAATAAAGGCGAGTGGGAATGCATTAACACGAACTTGCTCTTAAATGTAGTTCTTACGAGGACCGCATTCAAGCAACCATAACAGAGGGACCCAACACGGCAGGCAAACGTGAGGAGGTTACACAATAACCGGGAAGGCTCACACATGGTAGGATAATTACACAATGGCTAGGAACACGTCAGGATCACACACACCCATGCTACACTATATTGGTCAAAGACGAAGCTGGATTAGGAATAAGAGTTGGTATGTCTTCTACAGTGAATACCCGTACAAAAAAATCAATAAACTCATTAACTATATTGATTTCATTTTCAATTATAAGGCCCTTACTATTCTGCAGATTAGTGATTTCAGGTTTTGGAGTTAAAATATTGGAAGAAACTTTTAATGTTATCCTTAGCCTCTAATGCAGTTTTCCTTTCGACATTCCTCTTAGCAAGTCTAATATTACTTTTTAACTCAACCTGTAGACTTAGATACTCCAACATCATTAGTTATTTTCCGGTTGTGGAACAGAGCCCTTTTCCTCCTGAATGATTTTGTACAAAATGGCTTCACCCGACCTGACCTATTTGTTTTCTATGAATAAACAGATTTTTGTCCACAAATCTTTCTTTGAATTAATAATAATCATCTAGTAAAACCTAACAAGTCTATTGAGAAGATAACTGCTCAGGCCTGCCTTAACCCCGGCGGCGCCAGGGATACTGGCTGACCATGCTCTCTGATCCTCACTTGGATGTCACTTTGCACAAACGCAATCAGCTAAATAAATAAGCATATTCTGGTAATTGCCTTTAATAAAAAGATATTGCAGTTTTGCATTTTTTGGCAAAATTATTATTGGTTCAGGGAAATAGGTCTATGACTGTAGCCTTGCCTACAACAAACCAGATGATCTAAAATTGGTGGACTTCCCGAAAATGTGATACTTTTACCATAAACCAAATGACACCAGTAACCGCCCCAGACAACAATGTTTCGAGGACCCCAGTGAAGGCAGCCCCTCTCTCCTGGTCACTGTAAATCAGGCTGCAAATTAGGCTGTACATTTTTTTTTTATTTCCCTAATCAATTACTGCCGACAGCCATTCAGTGACACAAGATGCGTCACCAGTCTGTCCTTTCAGTGGTCTATAAACAAATCCATTTATGAGATTTTATCCCAGAAACAAATAAAATGCTGATTACATGAGCACATGAAACAAAACTATGGACGTACAGCAGTGTATCTGTTCTACCACTATACTACATATTCATACATTTATTTATTTGTTTGTTGATGTGCATCGTTTTGTACAAACTACCTCCGCAGCATGATAATCATTTCATTTACGGCCAAGTGAGGAGGATACCTTGTCCCAAATGTCTTGTCCCAAAAATAGGTCAGTATAATTAAGCCAGCATCCCTAACGGCAAAGCGACAGTCTGCATGCAATGAAAACCAAAACAGGGATTCCAAAGAAATGCTGCCACAGGCTTCTTGTCCCAGTAAACCAGTCTGCCTAGGGGACAGCAGCCTGAACGGGGGCCAGAGGAACACCAGAATGCCTCCCCCCCCACCCCACCCCACCCCACCATTTACCATAACATTTTCTATAGTTCCTCAGACACCCTCCAGCTTCCATCCATACACACGGAGGGGGAAGCTGAATAACAAAGATGAAGCCTTTAGGCTTAAGAGGGAAGCTTTTTCTTCACTTCTCAGTTTATGTAGTGGGGTAGCCTCGCTCCTCAAGGACCAGCATGTCTGAAGGCTGTTATCCCCTGATAGGAAGAGCAGTAATTCAGTAGCAACAATTTAGTAATTGGCATTTCTTGTTCCACCTGTCTCATTACAGAGAGTCTAATTAAAAGTACTTTAAATGATTGCTTTCATTGCAGAGGCAGTACTGCACCTTGGATGCTCATACTGCAGATTAATTAACAAAACACTACGCTGTAGCACGTTAGCGAGCCTGAGGCCCTTATTGTCTGCATAACTCCTGCCCGACAAAATACTGAGGCATGGTTGTTTTCTTTTTTACTTTTAAATTAGAGGTTAAACTGATGTTCCTGTCATTTCAGCAACAGAGATTTCCAAAAGAAACGCCACCACAGCCCAAACTGATATGGGACCTGAATCAGGTATTCACTGATCCACCTGCTCCTGCTCCCTTTACCTCAACTAGAAAATGACATGATGAATTAAGTAACTGGCTCTCAGCCTTTTTATTCAAGGCCCCATTCTGATTAACCAAAGAACTCAGCTTAATTGTTTGTTTATTCATTTGTATGTTTCTGTTATTAATAATTACTAATTCTCATTGTTTGTTCTTTATGTTTCTATAAAAATATTGCTGAATAAAGAACTCAGCTTGCTAAATATTTCAGAACTTTGTCCTAAGGTGTGTGGCAATCAAGTACCCAAGGACACTTAGATAGACCTTAGAACTAGCCAGGAACCATATACGTTAAGAAACAGAACTGAATTTCAAAAAAATAAATAAATAAATAAAATGTGATGTTCACTTCATTTTCATTGGATGTTAAGAAATGCATTGGCAACATGGACCAGCCCCATTTATAGACTTGCACCCACATGCACAGCCACCCTCACACTTGCTTTCAGCTCAGTCAGCCTGCAGCTACACGTCACACATTGAAACTATTAATGTTATGTGACAGCTATGGATCCAACAGTATAGGCTGGGACCCTGAGCTTTGAGATCTAATCAGATGAGACACTGGTAAGAGAGAGCGGACACTACAACAATCTCTGCCCTTTAATAATAGCACCCAACAGGGTCAGGACAGTTAAACATCAGAGGAACTCATACCAATAAAAAATAATTGATGAAACAAATGTACACCATATCTGAACACGATGGCTCATTGACCTACAGACTGTAAGGCCTGATCTCTGACTGCTCCAGTAATCTTCTTACACTCTCCTTCCAATGAGCCAAGTCCTTCATAAAACATGGATGCCTTTTTAACAAACAGAGTATTAATGATCTGCATATCTTGTATGACCTTCAGCAAAATAAATTCAAGCCATTAAGCACCCCTGGAAACACTCCTGAGATAAGCCATAATGCTCCTTTAAATCTTTAATCACCGTGACTTTATTAACACTTGTGATCAGTGGCGGAAATCTCACAATTTTACAGATCAGTAAAGCATACTCAGTAATTTAATGTGGGAGAGTGCTCCATTCAAGATCTCCCAAGAGCTACACGTTCTACGGATGCTGCAAGCCACACCTAATGCTTGTCAGGAAAACTGGCAGAGTCATAACTGAATGTGTGGTTAACACCTGAATTCATCCTGGCTGCCGGTCAGTTGTCTTACCTAACCAGCTCACTGCACTTATCACAGGAGGCATCTGATTTGTGGATGAAACCCAGAAATGAGTAGAGGAAGCAAATAAAAAACTGAAAAAAAAACAACAGACACTGTTATCTAACGAGCATGTTTACTTTCAGAGTGATCAGAAGCCTCTGTACTCATCATCGACATCACAGTGACAGCAAGAGAAAATTGCCAGCTTCCAGCATCAGCCAGCTTTAGGCTTCCACTTTGTGACCCTATTGGGATGCCTGGTGCAAAGCTATTAAATGGAGTTAAAAGGTATCCTTTATATAACTCCTGGTGTAACTGTCTCTCTAGGCCAAAAACATCTCTTACACGTTACTACAGATAAGCATTCCTAATACATAAATGTTTTATTACATTTTTTTGTTGAAATTCAGAACTTTTGGTTTTGCACTTTTGTAATTCTTTAAATGACGGCATTTAAAGCGAACTGTGCATGTGTGCATTAATCTGCATTTCTGCCTCGATCGAGTTCTAGATCAGTTAACCAGACTACGCAAACAACTACATACATACATGAACAAATGGGTAATCAAAATAGAGACAAAATTTACTAGGTCTTGTAATAATAACAAGTCTAACAAGTAATGAGTCCAAATCCCACAGTAATTTAACTGGCGTTGCTAAGATCTGTCTAAAGCAATGAAAATTTCCATAAAAGAGGTTCAATCTGCGTCCCTCTTTCCAGATGTTCTTCTTTCATTATGCAACTACAGCAGGAGGGGGTTTAAACGTGATTTGTGGTGAGGCCAGAGAGAAGAACAGGGTCAAACACACAAAAGAGAAGCATCCCAACGGAAGCTGGATCAGATGCCGTTCCTCTTATACAGACAGGCAGAGTCCCAGCAGTAGAAAGCGGAGGGCAACATGAAGCCAGACCCTTCATTATGGGGATAATGAGGGTGCACACTGTTCTTTCCCAGATTTAATCATTCAATTCTTGTTGCAATGATTTAAAGTTATTTCACTGGTACAGAAATCCATGTATATCATATACAGCAGCTTACACGCCCCAGTATTAGCCCTTCATGGCTGATCATTGTCCCTTGCTGAAGGTGCTGCAGAAAAGGATGAGCCAACCTTTAACCCTCATACATTTCCACCTCTAAACCCAGACCACTCAAAGCTCGCCACCATTAGCTCAAAGGTATCCCAGTGGTACCGTATGGTCATGGTAACCCACCACCAAGATCTGTAACAGATTTATGTCTCCAGCTGTGTTCCCATGTTTCCCAGAGGAGGTCTGTAGGGCTGTGAGATCATCACCATCAGCCATCCCCCAGACTCCCATCTCCCCATGCCCATCCCTGCCACCTCACTCTGGCATCCATCATCCTGGCAGTGGATTAGATCTGTGCTCCCACAGGCTGGAGCAGTAGCCCCTGCCTGGGTGCCTGTCAGAGTGTTAATTCCGGTAGGGCCAGAGAACTAGTGTGATGAATGTGAGTGGGATTATGAGAAAGGGAGGTTAATTCCCTTCACAATGAATCTCCAAAGAAGGCTGTGGTGACCTCTCCCCCGTCTGTCCCATACACTCTACGCTCACAGTCAAGGTCATCTCTAAGCACATGGAGGTCCTGATATCTGTAAGACATGGACCATTTGCTGCTGGCAGTCACATGGCCATTCCAGTAATCAATCTCACAGAAACGAAAAGGACGTTGTATGTCTGAGTAGATCTAATAAAACTGACAGAAGCCACCAAAACAGCATGGGTTCTGAATGAGATTAAGCAGAGATTATCCCCATAACACTGTGATTTACAACATAGAAACCTTTTTTTTTAAATTATTCTCCAGTATTCTCCAGAACAGGTTTCCATCTAGGTTCATTGAAAAAGATAAATATAGAGTAAAAAAAAAGAGATATTTTTCCAAAATGTTTTGATCCAAAGCTAATCTTGTTAAGTTTGTAACTGGGCATTCATTGGAAGCTCAGCCTAGTTGCATTTATGCCTAGTCACCTGTTTGGCAGGTGTATATTTGTAGTGTGCTATTTGACTTATTTGTACATCACTTTGGACAAATGGGTCAGCCGTATAAATATAAATTATATAAAAGATATGATTACAGACCTGTACTGGTTTACATTGTGGGGACCTGAAAAATGTCCCCACAAGCTATAAAGTAAAAGATGTTACCACATTATGGGAACATTTGGTTCCCTCAATGTGGTAAATCCATCTCCCCGTACACACACACACACACACACAAACACACACACCTTAACCAGCATAAGTACACAAAAAATCGGTATGGTATCACCTGTTTGATCTTTTTGCTGGGAGATTTAATGAGCTGGCCACTTTGGATTTGCATGCTCCTTCCTGCAGATAAGCCATCCACCTCCTCATTACCTGCTGAATGATGCTCCCCAAGTAACTGAACAAAGACTATGCTGGACTTCTGTTAGCAAATTTAGCTATGCGTTAATTAAACTGAGCTTGTATTTTTTAAGTTTCAGCTTGTATTCTGATATTGCAATCAGTGTGCAAGTGGGACCATACTGAATATATTCAGAAAAGTTTTTTTTGTTGTTTGTGAACTTCAGAATCTGTTTCACGGTGAAAAGGGGGGACGGATTCATAGGAAAACAAAGAGAATATGAATCTATAACCAAATCTTACAGCGTTCGAACAGAATACTAGTGGCATCCAACAGACAGTGGCATGCCAGCCAATCGTCTGCAAATTAAACAGAGCAGAGTGTAGCAGAGTGCTTATGGTAATCTGATTTTAAAAAACTGTACTCAGATGCACAGAGAAATTAGGACAGAGAACACCCCTATTACCCTGTCTTTGAGCCATCGAGCTATCATAGATCCTTTTGTCCCATAACATCTTTTCCCCATTTGTAGTGGTGTGTATAACTGCTATATCGAGCTGTATAAAAGGATGCCTTAATGTCAACATGTTGAGTGCTCTGTAATGTCAGGATGTTATGAGTGCCCTGTGCAAGGATAGAAATGATTTACATACATTTTTAAAAGCTCGGTCTCCCCAGTGAGTGGAAACCACCCCCAGCCTACCAATCAATATGTCCCTGAGGACTTCAGGGAGAGAGAGGAAGACAAAGGATTTGTAGAGAAACAAGAAGAACAGAGAGCTGAGCGGGGGAATGGTTAGCAGGGAACAGACAGTTAGGATAGGGAATACACATACTATACCCATTACTGGAAAACCAGCACCATCATTGGCTTGATTCTTAAACAAAAGTTGAAATTGTGGATCAAAAAAAAAAGAAATGGGGGATGTCAGGCATCTCCAATTCAGGGCATCTGGATTAATCAGCAGTGACAGTCGTGAAAATCTTTTATTGGAAGCGAATTATTTGCTCAGATTTCCGATATTATCTTTTTCTCAAGTACATTTTGTATTTCAACTAACTGCTTTATTTTGAAGTCAAAATAGCTTTAATGCATGAGATAATGAATTAATTCTGAAATATCTTTTACAAAGTGACAGATGTGTTTCATTAACAGTGTTTAACCATTTTCTGAAGCGGCAAAGATGTGCCTACTCACAGCTTCCACAAAAAATGACGTTTGTATTTAATAGTGACAAAAAGAAAGAATTCTGGGGAAATTACCCCAAGGTGTGTGTAGTGATGCTGAGATGATGGCAGAACAGTGAGGGGGCCTCAGGCTTAAACACCAGGCTTTAATAAAAGTGGACGAGACTCGAGCCTCACACACATACACGCGCACGCAGACACACGCAGTTTGCTTCAGTGCAATTGACCCCAGGGAAAACATTCATTTGATCAAACAAGCATAACTGCAAAAAATATCTGTAACTGGATTGAGGGAGGCATTTGACTTTTGAATGATCTAAGAAGGGTATTTTGGAGTGTACTTACACAGGAGCTCACTATAAGGAGTGTGGAAGAGAAAGGAGGAAGGACATGTGTGACGTGCAACAGCTCCAAGCCACAATGCCCAGCCATGGCCCATAGTCCTCCTTAGGATATATTCAGGCAGTGAGACAGACTCCAGCTCCACCACCTCCACAGTGTTGATAGCACTAGAAACCAACCTTTGGCCTCTGCATAAGTAGCTCAACTCAGTCCTCACTTCCCATAATGACCATCAGAGCCTGGTCACTTACTGGGAAACGCACATTAAAGACAAGTAGGCCTGCAGCAGGGACATTATTGAACCGTTAAGTACCTGCTCTTGAGAAAACGCCGACAAGGAACCAGCTTCTCCTTAATACAGCCTGGGTAATTTGTTCTGTGGCAGAGAAATCTGTCAGTAGCTCCAAGACGACACTCTGAAACTAAATCGCACCATAACAGTAAACTGGTGTATTTATCTGCACTGAGCCAAGCAACTACTAAGACACAGAAGCAGGATTAATGAGCTTCTCATTCCCATTTTCAACACATCAGTGGTCTTCTCAATTAGGGCCATTACCCAACTTCATTGAGGTTTGTGCAGTGAGCAATATGTTGACTGTATGGCTCGCTACATCAGCTATAATTAAATTCCCCGTTGACATAAAATGAGATGCAAATTGCCTAATGACGGAAAGATTGCAGCTCCAATGATCTTGCTATATGATCTGAAGTGCTCTTGACTTCCCGTTATTTCAGGGTTTGAGGCCGAGGCAGGCACTTCTGGACTCTGTCAAATACATCCACAACACAATATATCCACTTATAATGTTCTGTCCTCTGTGGCTTCCCACAGACCTCAGAGATGCAGAGATTCTTACTAAAAAATGACAAGTACTTTCATTTCTCTCAAGAAATAATACAAAAATAATACTCTGTATGAATGCAGGCATTCCACACAGTTTGTAGATATGAATCTAATACTGGCGGTTGCAGCGTGCAAGCTCTGACATAAGAATTAAATCTTTCTTGATGCCAACCTGTAATCACAAGAACACACAGCATTAAGACAAAACATCACATTCTGTGCATTTCTCACGAGGGTCTGTTACTTTCACAACTTTCACACCTAATAATGAGAACACACAGTCTCTGATAGCTCAATCCAATCCACCGTCACCCCTCTTAAGTCTGGCCGTTGTGTTGAGGTGGGGCATTGATTCTCACTTGAAAACTACTTCTTCTACTTCAAATTGACTTTGCCTTTAAGAAAAACCAATAGCACCATGACACCAGAGGCTAAGTTGCGGGCGATTACTTCACCCAAGGATTTCTATATTTCTTTTCTTTCATGTGAGCACAGTGTTTCAACAAACACAAATATGCACACACTTATCTGTCAGCTCTCAAAAAGTATATTACAGGCAATAAACAAATAGCTCATCTCTCAGTCCTAACATAATTATTCTATCAGATGATCAAAATAAAATCCTTTATACAGGTAATAGGTGATATTCTGCTGGTTTGTGGATATGGCCCATATATGAATTGTTAAATTTATTAGCTGGATCTATTCATTAATTTTTCAATTCCAGAATTATGCCAAAGTGCTTATTTTATATTTCCTTTCAATGGAGATGTAGAGGCCAGAAAAATGTTATTCTGTAATCATGTGTGACAAGAGAAAGGCTCTTAGAGTTACTCCTGGATTACTCCATTTGGATATTTATGGGACAATATTGTGCAGCATCCCAGCAGCATGGAGGCAGAACAATTTGACAGTGGATAAGAGCAGAAATGGATTTAATAATGTATGATGAGGAAGAGAGCGGATGTGGCACTATTATCCATTCTCACCACCACGGAGAGCACCCGGCAACACTCGCTCAACATCCTGTGATGTTACATATACCATCAGCGACCCGCAGCCTGTCTGTGATCACCACAGGTACAGAATGAGCAAGAGAATAACGAGGGAGAAGGAGAGAGCGTGATAACAGGCAAACAATTTCCCCAAAGCTGGCAAGAAGCACATTTCCATTCAGATGGTATTATCCTGAAGTGAGTGACATTTAGGAAGATTGCACATTAATTCACTGGCAGTAGTTTGGGCAGGGAAGTGTGGCACAAACACTCTCCAGCGAGGCTGAAGGGCTCTGCTTATCCAAGGGGACACAAATCCTGCTCTAAGCAGGCACCACACATTGTGCTGGGCAATATGGACAAAAAAACATATCTCAATATTCAATATTTTTCACACACACACACACACACACACACACACACACAGACCTGTATTCATATCTTTGTGGGGACCATCCATTCATTTCCAAAGGCAAAACCCAAATCCTACCCAGCCCTAACCCTAACCATAAGTAACCAAACCAAATACAAGCCTTTTCGTATTTTTATAGTTTTTTGATTGCAGTCACAGATTTTAATGAAATTTCATTTCCCCTTGTGGGGACTGAAAAAACGGTCCCCGCAACGTAAAATAACAGGTTTTTACCACATTGTGGGGACATTCGGATGATGTCGTCTAAAATCAGTTAGCACATTGGAAGTATCTCAAAAAAAAAATCTGAGTTTGGTATAATAGAACCAAAAGACATTCTTAATCTTATGAACTACTGTCTCTCTCTCTAGTGTTAGCATAATTTATTGGGAAGCCAAAATGTTCCCAAACTACTGATGTAAGTAATGTGGGAGGGACACTGAGGTCTCCAGCACTAGCTGAAACCAACTCAAAGCCACAATTAGCATAATGTTTTCCATGTTGAACATCTACTTGTGAATTTACATTTCACCCATATAAAGAAAGAAAATAATTCATTTCACTGAGCATTCCAAACTTAAAATGCTATAAGTGAAAGGCACACAACAAATACATGTACCATTACAGACCTTGTCTTTATATGATATTGATTGCGCATATACAGGCGTAAAACCTCAAACACTATTTTGGCCAGTGTTTCAGTTTCGTTGTCCAACCCCTGTGTGTCTGTGTCTGTGTATGTGCGGTGTGTATACATATATATTTATGTGGCTTTGACTTAAAATTAAACATCTAGCCCACATCATTCCTACATATATATGTGGCCAAAATTTTAATTAACCCAATGAAACTCCGACCTGTCCTAAATAACCACATTTAACCAGAACCATCCATGAGTTTTCATGAACACAGAGGAGCAGGCAGAGAGGAAGATGTACCTGCGACTATTAACTATTCATGAGTTCCACCTCTCTGCCACAGTTTCTCAGTTGGCTTTGACAGCCCAGAATGCAATTTCATCTGCTTAAAGCCAGATAATAAAGTTGTATCCAAGTTGATGCTTTTTCTTTTCATACACAATCACTTCAGAAAAGTGTATATGTCACAGTTCACATTGCACTACCCCTTTGTGCTGTCATAAATATAAAAAACCTCAATTGAATAAATAATTAATGACCAATGAGGCCAAAAACAACTGACTACAGTTTGTTAGGGGTTGGGGTCAAGGTTGCCGCCAAAGGGACAGAATTCAGCCGCCGTTACTCCAGGTCTCAAACAGCACAGCACAGAGGAGCATAGACTTATGTCTTTAATCTACCCATCAGGAAGCCTTTGTACTAGACAGAGGAAATACAGACATACATGTACTGTATATAGCAGCACGCTGTCAATCTTGCAGCACCTCTAAAGAAGCGGGAAGGTCTTTATTAAAACGCGGCTTCTGGTATACAGAGTCTGTTAAAACTACTGAAGGTTTATTACATATGCTTTGTGTCAAGGTTTTTCATAAGCAGCTGGGCATTTTCCACTCTTTCCCCCTTGAGAATGCATCATGGCGGCTCTTTTTCAGGTTGGGTGCCTTACTATAATGCCAATCATCAGACCGTGATCAATGGAACAGGCTGCTTACTGGTCCTATCATTCCCCAATGCAGAGAGTGACACCAGAGTAATCATACTATTGTTGTAATACTTACAGCAGCTTAAATATGGCTTCCCAGATCACCAGTTGTTTTGAATTATAAAACGAATATCTCTTTTCTTATAGTTTTAAATAATGCATACAAATTTAGTCACCAGGTGCTTTATCAGAAGCAGACTCGTACTTATTACTTAATATCTTGCTAAAGCCTGACTAATTGACCAGAATGGCAGGGGGCTACTTTGCACTTTAAGTCAAAAGCCTTCTATCACCAAGCCAGTTGCAGGTCCAATATTACACACCCCTGTCTGCAGGCATGTCATCCTACATCAGTGTGTCAGCATGCAGCCATGCTTCTCTAAAGGACAAATTCCACAGAATAATTACGTACGTATCCCAGGCAACAGCCCAGGCAACTCAACCAGTTACTGATAATCCAGCAGCAACATGAAAATGAGGACGAGACCAATTAGGGTTGTGATAAAGTGTGTGTGTTTGAAGAAGGCAGGTGTGGGGGGGGAGATGGGGTAGGGGCCTAGCATTCAATTATTCATAGCAAGAAAAATTATCATCAGGATGGGCTGTTTCGGATGAATAATTGATTCTGTCTCTCTTGCTTATCGAAAAACATGCACGTTCTTCCTGATACGTGAGAATCGGCAAGAGGACTTGGTTGTAGAAGCTGGTGAGTCTGAAGGACCTCTGCTGTCCAGAAAGGAAACGCAACACTCCTAAGTCCAGGCATTTTCACATGTTACTAACTTTATGGATTTATTTATTACTTGCTAGTGATTATATCGATTTAAGCCTTTTAGATCAAGTGCTGCGCTTAAGAGTACAGTTGGAAGCTCTCCTGGGATCTTTCAGTTAAATCCATCTCTTGATAACTTATTCTCCCTCTTTCCATGAGGACGTGAGTGTTACACTCTCATAGCCATAACAGCCACTCTGTTATTTTTGTCCTCTTCAATCAGCTAAGTGAACTAATGAGTTCAGCTTGATACGGAAAAGGAAGAAGAGACCCATCCATGCAAAGTATCTGAACATCTGCTTCAAACCAAGCCTGTTGGTGGTCAGAATATAAATAACTGCAAGACACGTTCCTCATTAGAGGGGAACTGACATACAGCACGCTGCCCCTTATTTTTAGCAGAAGCAGTAAGGTCTGATGACCACAGCCAAGGAGGTGTATTTCCTGTCCCATCTCAGGGGATCACTGGTGCAATTGTCCCATTTAGAGCAACACAGCCCTTGTTTGTTGCCATGGTGATAGCTGTAATGCAGTCCGCTGATAGTCCTAACACAGGTTTCATGTATAGAGAAGTAAAGGAGACAGGAAGAGCAGGGCATGCAAGAGGAATCTCTCATTTCTGTCTAGTCAGGAGGGCAGAGATGGATGGGGGTTGCCCATCAGGATTGCTATCACTGATTAACAAGGCTGAATTACATCAGACGATGAAGTGAAATCATAACAGCATTTCTCCATGGTTTTATAGAATAATCATTTTTATAGAAAATTCAAAGCTTCCCTTCATACCAGACAGAACTGTGTGGTATGATTTCCTGACAGAAACATTTATCTGTTATGACTGAATCAATAGCTTATAGAAATCTTCTATTTAGAAATCAGGATGGAGCATCACCATTTATGAGAAATAGGCCCTAGACATGGCAGGCGTTAACTGGGCTGCACGATACCACATGGGGTGGAAGCCGCACTGCATCTGCACCATCGGTATCACTGCGAGTCGGACACTGACAGCAACCTGCATCAAACGGAGGGGTATAGATTTGTAGCACAACAAATAATGCTGGTTCTGTTTATTTCTGGCTTTCAGTTTCCCAACCATTAAGTCGAGTGCAGTATAAACTTTCAACACGGACACGCTATGTGTGAGGCTACTTCAGCTGCTTGTTTTCCCATCACAAACTGGACAGGTGTCTATAAGTGGAAATAACTCAGAAAGCCATATTTTAGTAAGTCAGTAGATACATTATTCCTAGCATTCGTGAGTACATGTGTCTGGAATTTGTGAATAAAGTATAAAGTGTTCGAAAAAGACAAGTCACATGACTGTTTATGTTGGTAGAATTCTGTGTGGTGATATTTCACTGGTGATGCAACAGGGGTGACGAGAGCCACTCTTGGCTCATAATAAGTAATAAGACAATGGCAGCCATTAATATTAATGAGCAGCTCTGGGCCTCTTCCTGCCACTGCTGTTCTGTGGATCCAGGCGGACAGGAAGGGAACTAATTTGTGTTGGTTTCTTGGGATGAGGTTTTCCATACTTTTCAGGAGAGCTGCGCAGGGATGGCGAACAGTTAACGCATGACAGCTTGAGTCAAGCAGCGTGAAACCTTTCATCCAGCCTTTCTGAGGTGCGTCACCTTGCTCATTTATAGCTAAGCTCTGTGGCAAACAGCATGCCTTAAACTCTGACAAGGAGGGGGGCTGTCTTCCCCTATACTCCATGAGCTGCAATTGCTGCTCTTCATTCACTTTTCGCTGAAACATGCAACTAAGTGAGTCTTAGAATATTATCAGGCAAACATTTTTTAACTGCAAAGAAATGTAACCTAATAGAATAGGCAGACCACTGCTATTGTCTAACATTTCTTTCATGAAAAGAGCACGTATAGGTTCTGATTCTGATAAGAAACCACTCAGTTTAATCTGGTAGAGTACCTTGCAAAGTCAACTTCAGCTTTAATGGAAAATCAATAGTGTAATAAATGACCATGACCTCAAAGTGTGCCTGAACACGATTCACAGAATATGAACTGTAATATGTCTGGGTATTTTCACCTACTCTACTGAGGTCATGGACTCGTAATAAGAGACGTATAATCACATTTTCTTTACTCTCATACAAATCATACTACATTTGTCAATGTATGCATAAGGTCATGGTCGCCGCATGCATACAGCAATGATATTCCACCAGACCAGCAGAGGGCAGATGCATTGCAACAAACAAAAATACAAGCAGGGTACTGAAATTGGTCAAATTTGATTAATGGTTTTACTGTGTTTGACAGTATTATGGTAATATAGTATGCTGTGATATTTTGAAAACCTGCTGGCAAACTGCAGCACTGAGGACTTCAAATTCCAATGCCAGTCAAAAAATAAAAAAAAAAAATACATAAATATTCCCTTATACCTCACCTTGCCAAAATCCCGCACATCAAAAAGGTCAAGAGGTTCGAAGAGCTCACTGTTGCGCAGCCCAAACTTGTCATGGCACACTTTGAGGAAGGTCCGGATGTTCTTCAGACATAAGAACTGAAAGAGAACATAGATATCAACAGATAAGAATCACTCAGAGGGGAAAATGTGGAGGTAAAATTCAGTTAGAAAAGTGTGAATCATGCTTAGTTTAGATGAACTTTCAAGCGCTGGAAGATAACATTTATTACCAGACCATCCACAAACAACCCTGTCAAGCTTTAGACCATGTTACCAACCCCACTGATATTACATACAAATGAACAAAGAGCCCAAGGTGTCTGGGTCCCTCTCACTGCATCTCAAATCATACCTACAACCACCATAAACCATGTTTACTCTAGTGAGTTCCTGGGCTGGTGTGTATGCTGGATGAACTTAAATTACTGAAATCCCTGACATGAAGAAAATACACAAATTATTCACCGTGGACATTTATTGGCTTCCCAGTAAGACATGGCATTTGAAATGCATCTGCAATATGGCCAGGAGTCCATAAGGATCCACAAAGAATGTGCCTTAATTCTTCGTACCTTATGCCACAACAGCTGGAGAACTAGCCTTTATGATTCAACTCCCATGATTACGCAGTTTTTTAAATGCCACGGAGGACATCATGCTTGATTGATGAATGACTGAGAACATAACACTCCATATTTCCAATGCCTGTTGTATAATGAATTACCTGCCCACTACTAGGTAAATAATACATTCATTGCATTATTACTGTTGACACTGTATTCATGTCATGATAATTCTAGGATGATATTTAATATTGAGGCCAGGAGTAGTAAACGTATCTTGTTACTGAAGGACAGTATCTTTAATATTGCATCCCATCACACGATTGAGTAGTTCTTTATTGAAACCATATTATACTACCAGGCATAGAAAGACTTCCCAACTACCAATATCCTGTGGTGACCTTAAGTCACTGTCACAAATACAGCAGATGCTGTATAGTATAAAAAGACCTTTTGTAAAACATCAGAAACAGGATATAACTTTGGAACTGCTTCTGGGTGCCTTTCTGTCCCTTTGTGTGGGATTTTCATCTATTTTTCCATTTTCCACTGCTGTTCAATAAATGTAAATAAATCGGAGGATAGCTAATAAGGCTAGATAATTAAATGGCGTAACAGTAACACAGGGAACGATGAGCTGCCGTCTTGGGTAGTTCGATGGGTCCTCTCTGCTGTCATAGCCACATGGAAAATAATGCATTCCCATCATCTAACTGCACATATCAACAGTGGGTACAAATAAAACAGATATGAAAGCCTTACAGAGGTAGTGATGGGAAATATGCAGTGGTAAGTGGCGGGGGGGAGGAGGCTGGTTTCCAACATGGAAGTAATCAGGAGAGACAGGCAAAAGTGAGGCTTTTGTGGGTTGTTTTGTCTGAGGGGGGCGAGGTGCACTGGGACTCGTTTACCTGGACTGCTTGTCATGCCTCCTCCATGACTCTCCCGGGAACAATGCAGTGTCGGGGTACACAGTAATACTCATTCCAGGTAGGACAAAGACTTCAAAGCCTTGACAAGCCACACTGTGTCAGGTCAAAAAAAAATCGAGAAATCTCCTCTATTCTGAGTCATACATGAGTCACCTGCAGATCTCTGGTTTGAGGCTTCAGTGCTGAGATAATCACCCCCATATCCTCACTTCAAAATCTAGCCTAAATTTTCCCGTTTACTGGAACCGAGAATCACTCATCTCTGCATATGACTCACCAAACCTTCAGCCGTGGACAACCATTTTACTTACAGAACCCTTTGTCATGTGTAGCTTCTAATTATACTCCTTCCCCAGATATGAAATCTTCAAGCAGCCATTGCTGCTTCAGGAAAAAAGCATGAAAAGATCAAGGTGATTCAAGTTAATATTACAAAAATGACAGAAACTGTAGTTACTGAAAAACTATCAAATTATCTTGTAATTTTGAGGAAACATTCCATCTTACAACTTTGTTATTGTAAAGTTTAATGGTTGAACCATAAAAAAAATATGTGTGATTTCATATCACTTGGTACATCCCGTTGAGTGGCTACAGATTCAAAGATTGTCACAGTTCTAGTTTCCCAAGACCCCTGTTTTACCAGATTGTCAGTGAGAGACCATGTGTGTGTGGGGGGACATCATCAGTCTCAGGAGGGTGCTCCGGTGACTGCATGCATTTGTAAAAAATGGCATCTTGTTTCCACTGTTAAAACAAGTGTACATAGGCTGTTGTCCTGCATAAAGCCTGAGGGAAGCTGGACTGTCCCATGGTAGCTTGTGATAATCCCGCTTGTTCAGTCTTTCCATCCCTGAAGAGATGACACTGAATTGGCTGGGACTGTGTTGTTCTCCCCGTTTCACTGCATGGTCTCCTTAGCCCTCCTGTTTCTGAATAGCCCCATCAGTGAGTTCTTTCCATGAAAGTTAATGAAGTTTGGGATACGACCTGGAGTTTCACGCAGAGTGTGAGTGCCTTCGTTATCGAGATCAGACAAAGACAGACCCTAGCATAATGTATCCCACAGAGTCCAGTAAACTAGACGAATGCTTCTGTATCTTTCATATCTGTCTGACTGATTAGCACAGTAACATAGCTAGAAAATAAAGATTTAACTGACAATTTGAATCAAAATTCACTAAAATATCCTCATTTTTTTATAAAAATGTATTTATTGGCTGAACATACAAAATCTTTCATAGTTTATACTTATTTATATATGGTTATTTCTATAAAGTTTCACCTGTATAAGATATTAAATTTAGATAGGAAGCCAGTCCATACAGGGAACACAAACGTAACACACTATGGAGAGTTTAGAGACACCAATTCACTTTACTGCGCGTCTTCAGAATATGAGAGGAAAGTCATATACACACTCCACACAGAAAGTGGGGATTCAAATCCCCAACCCTGGAGGTGTGAGGGGACCATGCTGTTCGTGTTTCCTGTCTACATGTGTTAGATTGTGTTTTTTAACATACACAGTAATCACACTTGTGCTTGGGCAGTGGGTTTCAGTTTAAGCTCCACTTACTTGAAGACGTGACAATCACGTGTGAAACAGACAGAACTCGATCGTCACTCAAAGAGAAGTATGTTAGTCTTCCTCCTTTACCTGGTTCCCAAAGTGACACAAAGCAGAAGTGAGGTCCCCAGTCAACAGCACCAGTATCAGAATCCATAATTGAAGGTCAGGTGATGTTTTGAGGAACAAAATCACCAAAGTGTTTTTGTACATTTTCATAAATGGCAATTTAGAAGTTGTACAGTCTAATTCTGTACAGACATTGCACTTGGGGGAAAAATAAAAACCATGCATGATTTCATAACTGCATGATTTACATGGGGTTCAGCTTTTTAATAATACAACTAAATTCAATCCCAAATTTTAACAAACTACATTAATCACTACCGAATGCTACAAAAATGTTCTAAACCGGCATGATAATTAAAATGAATAAAATTGGCCCAGCATCTTCTTTGCCTATCTTGACACACAGTAGCTATCGGCTTCCTGCAGGAGCTGTCAATGGCTGCTCATCACCCATCTCTAAGCATCTGCTTCACCTGATTTACTTCCTTGCTGAGCTCTGGGCACAGACTCAAATAACCCTGTGGCACAGCTTGGCATCAAATAGTCAAAAAGTCAGGACCAGCACTTTGACCAGACAACGAGAGACAGTACAGCTTATTTGGCTGCCTGAGAACTCTGGGAGTTCCAAATTGAGCTGCTTAGAGTAGGCTAGTGTATACTGGAATATACTGGCAGGCAGTCAAGAGCCAAAACCCTATTTCTGCTATGAACCCAGTAAAAAGCAGGGCTATGCGGAGCCATGCCTGGTTAATTCATTTATTTACCATGAGTGCTGATGATGGGGAGGGTGGAAAAAAGACTACAGCACATTTGCTTGGCACTGGGACAATTTAAATTACCATAAATTGTGTTTTATTGCTTTGTTAACTCAATATTTAAAATGGGCATGAAAGAGAACATAAGGAGAATACATTTAAAAGAAAAACTAGTCTCAATTGCTGAGGCATGGTGCCATCTGGAAATGCTATTGGCAATCATTGTTCAGAAATGTAACAAGTGTAGAGTTTAAGAAGAATAATGATCTCCATTATGGACATCCACCTTCCTTCTTCAGGATGGAGCCAGGGGGATGTGGAAGGTGATACCGAGGTTCACCTTCATTATTATTATTGTCCTTCCAACCCGAGAAAGAAATCAATGGTGTGAAAGCATGCTTGCAGGCAGAGGTCATGCATTTCGAATCGTGCAGTTTCTGTTACCCACATGAAGAAAAAATCTATTTCTCCATCGTTGCTTAGACACATCACCTAATTAAGAATAATTTACCCAGGTAAGCGGCATTATAAATAATCTATCTATCTATCTATCTATCTATCTATCTATCTATCTATCTATCTATCCATATATCTATCCATCCATCCATCTATTTGTCTGTCTGTCTGCGTGCATTCTAATCTATATATATATATCTCCATGTTTCCAGCAATACAGACGAGCCTATGCAAACAACACCACCCAGCCTACATTATACATTTAATGGTGTAATACCGGACACACCAACACAGCAATGGAACCTCAAAACTACAGCTGAAGATACAAAAAGGCCAGCTTCTGAGCTTTTTCACAAGAAATGTTAATGTGAGATTTAACTATTATAGCAGGCTGTAGTTGTCAATATGGACCATTGGGAAGAAAATGATTCACCCTCATGGAAAGCACCATCATCTCCACCCATTCACCCTGATGCAATATGTTTTCTGTCGTTTCATTTGCCCCTTCAGTCTCTTCCATATTCTAATGGTTCCCTTTACAAAGCTTTGGCGCCTCCACCAGACCTCTCAGCTCTGCACCCGGGCCTGGTCAGAGGCATTTCACTTCAGACATGCATCTGTGGCCAAGCTGTTGTCCCCAACCTTACCTCATTACCGACAGATGACCCCTCAGGCTACAATTTAACAGCCACTCTTTGCAGTTCTGTATTGTTTTCAGAAACATTTTGGCTCAGTTTAACTTGGAGTTTACTGTCCGGAAAACCCCAGCACAACACTTTCACTCAAGAATGTGTTGGGGAAAATAAAATGGGTATTATGAAATGCTACAAATATTTTGGCTGATATAACAAGAATAAACAAACATCACCACTTGTTCTAGTGGCTACCTCCCCTCTTTTTGCAAACTTGTTCTCATCCATGCAGGGCCCCCTTCCTGCATGATTTCCTGAGTTTGTCTCAGAGCATTTGAGTTCCCAAGCCTCCTAGAAATGTCAACCCGAGTAGCAAAGATTACCGGACGGAAGTTGTGCAGTCTCACACCATCGTTAGCAGGCATTCCCATATCTCCCAAAAAACTGAACCACAATAACCTCCGGATGACATCACAGCACTTTGAGATAAAGACCACTGTGTGAAAAATCGGATCCATTTCGCCTTTACAGTTTGCTCTGACCATCAGTAAATGCCTCCCTAAGAAAAAACAGGCTTTTATCACCATGGATTGGGCTCATTTATTCACTGAGAGAAGAAGAGAAACATCCCCGGGGAAACTCACAAATCTCAAGTGTCCTTCAATACAAATGATACACAGGCCTCTGTCCACCCTAAGGGTGAGTCTCATTCAGTGCATTAAGTCTCTCTAATACGCATCTTGAAGCCAAAATGATTGAACTCTTGGGGGAAAAGTGGCACCCCCTCCCATTCTTAAATTCCTTTTTGAAGCATGGTGGTTTCTTTATGGAAAGCATCTCTAAGATGCTACTCCATTTCCACACCATGGATCCATCCTGTATTTGCTCCTCAAACATTGCGCCTTGCCCCTGTGGTTCCGAGATGCATGTATAGCGGTACCTTGGAACACAAACTTAATTCATTCCAGAAGGCTGGTCGAGTTGAAATTTGGTCAAGTTCCAAGTTGAATTTTCCCATAAGAAATAATGTAAATGAATGTAATCCGTTCCAGATCCCCTAATGATTGCCTATTTAAACTTATCTACCTACCTAACTAATAAGAAAAAGCATTAATGATCTAGATGAAACTAATACACACATGAAAAAGCACACATCCAAAAGCAATAAACATGAAATAAATGACAATCCCATGCTCCTAAGCGAGAGCAGATACACATGCACCCACTTCAAGTCTCGCTATAACTTCCTTTTTAAGTTCTACAGTTACTCTCACTACTTTACTCTTTGGTTTTCTGCTAACAGTGCTCATTTTCTTAGGGGCCATGATTACTGTATCACTAAATGTACTGCGGATAAAGCACAAAAAAATTTCACACTGAACACAGGAACACAGCTTTCACACATCGAACTTGGTCGGGCATCCCAGTAGGTCTGTTTGCCTAGGTGTGTCAGCCCATCAGAGACGGCTCTATCTGTACAAGTTTTAACAGATCTGTTTTGTTTTGTCGCGTTCCGAGTTGCGGTTAGATTTTTCGAGGTCCGAATTGGTAGAGTTGACCACGTCTCGATCCATACAAGTTTTATCAGGAATGGTCGAGGTATAAGTCAAAAGAGATTCAACAGACCTATTTGATGTCTGAGTTGGTCGAGTTAAGAGGTGTTCGAGTCCCAAGGTTCTACTATACTGATAAAACACCCTTACATCACACAAATAAAAAAACAGCAAAATACAACAATAAAACATTCTGGGCACAAATCACTAATGGCGTATAGAAATATTTGTGCCATTAATATGAATCTATTTCAGCTGCCATCAATCAAACTGAGGGGGGCTGGATTACATTATGCTTCTCGTATTGAAAATTGCTCCCTACCAGCTATTTCCATACTACATAACAGTCATGCATATGAGCAATAACAGAGATCATCACTGCGTAACAACTTCACCCCCACAGAGATTCGGCCCCCATTCTCAGCAACCGCAACCTGCCCAGTAACCCAGTATAAAAGATTATGTGCTAAGGGCTCAGTGTTCTAACCATAGGAACGCCCTGAATTCAGGTGGTGATGTCATTACTGTATCTGACTCACAGAAGATAAACAGACTTCACTATACTAGACAGGATTGTGGTTTAAATGTTAAACTACCCCATTCTGTACTGCTAAGCTCTTGGAATGTACACCATACGGAGAAAATTATTAGGACACACCTCTTAATCATTGAATTCAGGTGTTTCATTCAGACCCATTGCCACAGGTATACGTGAAATCAAACACTTAGCCATGTAGTCAGGTTTACCAACATTTGTGAAAGAACGGGCCATTCTGAAGAGCTCAGTAAATTCAAGCCTGGTACTGTCATAGGATGGCACTTTTGTAAAAAGTCAGTTCGCGAAATGTATTCCCTGTTAGATATTCCAAGGTCAACTGTAAGTGGTATTATTGCAAAGTGTAAGCATTTAGGAACAATAAAAACTCAGTCATGAAGTGGCAGCGCAGGGTCGCTGACTGCAGAGATGCATAGTGCATGAAAGTTGCCAACACACTGCTGACTCAATAACAACAGAGTTCCAAACTTCCTCTGGCATTAACCCCAGCACGAAAACTGTGTGCTGGGAGCTTCATGGAATGAGCTTCCGTGGCTGAGCAGCTGCATGCAAACCTCACATCACCAAGCACAATGCCAAGTGGCGAACAGAGTGGTGTAAAGCACACTGCCACTGGACTCTGAAGTAGTGGAAACGTTCTGTGGAATGACAAACCACGCTTGTCTGTCTGACAGCTTAATGGATGAGTCTGGGTTTGGAGGATGCCAGGAGAACGTTACCTGCCTGACTGCATCGTGCCAACTGTAAAGTTTGGTGGATGAGGGATCGTAGTATGGGGTTGTTTTTCAGGGGTTGGGCTAGGCCACTTGGTTTCTGTGAAAGGAACTCATAATGCTTAATGCTTGCAGCATACAAAGACATTTTGGACAATTCTATGCCTCCAGTTTTGTGGGAACAGCTTGAGGAAGGCCCTTTTCTGTTTCAACATTTCTGTGCCCCGGTGCACAAAGCAAGGTCTATAAAGACATGGTTGGGTGATGTAGAAGAACTTGAGTGGCCAACACAGAGCCCTGACCTCAACCCCACCAATCACCTTTGGGATGATCTAAAAAGGTGACAGCGAGCCAGACCTTCACGTCCAACATCAATGCCTGACCTCACAAATGCTCTTCTGGAGGAATGGGCAAAAATCCCAACAGACATACTCCAAAATCTTAGACAAAGCCTTCCAAAAGTGTGGCAGCTGTTATAACTGCAAAGAGGGGACCAACTCCATATCGATGCCAAAGGATTTAGAATGGGATGTCATAAAAGTTCCTGTGGGTGTAATGGTCAGGAGTGCCAATGCTTTTGCTCATATAGTGTACTGTAAAAAGGCCACAACATCCAGAATAATAGCTACATTGTTTCCCTTTATTGGCTGGGCTTGTTGCATAAATGAGATTAGTTCAGAGAGATTTCATTGGTTGATCTGCATTTGATTCCTGTTTCTTTCCTTGAATCTCATTTATCATCATGTATCCTTGGTAGTGAAAAGCCAGTGACGGTGAATTAAATTTCATAAAACACCTAGTAGCCACATTAAGCCTAGAATAACAATTTTATCCTGGCAGCAGTACTGTGTTAATACACATCCATTACTTTCCCCGATCTTGATAATGTTAATATGGTAAAAGCCTAACTTCCAGCTGGGAGTAAAGTTGAATGTGAATTTCCAAACTGCTCCAGGCTATGTATCTGGAGAGATCAGATATAACACATGAAGTCCATTGAATCAATCAAAGCTTGTGTACTGCTGATTCAGGGGAAAGCTTTGCTGATGTAGATACAGCACCTCAGTCTCAATCTGTCACACTTTTACTGTGACCATATGAGGGTTTTTGAATACAAAGCACAGTGCAGCATGAGTTCAGGGCTGTGGTGAGGTTCTGCATAAGCTCACTCAATAAATGAAACAAACAAAAGTCTCAGGTAATCAATAAGGGCAGTGCATGCAAAGGTCAAGTTCAGACAAAAACACTACACTATAATGGGGTTCTCTATAAATCGTGCATGATAGTCAAGTCCTGTAAAAATCAGGGATCTGATTACATACATGTGATTTACATGAAATCACCCATCATTATGCATCTGCAGATGGCCTCATAGATTGAATCATCAGAGACAGTCACACCTCTACTGCACATGTGAATATGTGCCATCACTAGCCTGCACTTGTTGCATTTTCTGTTCATTCATTATTTTTTTATACGTGGTCAGAATTAGATAGATGTACACAGAGATACTGTGTAATTTTCTTTATTGAAAACTAAGTAAAAGCCACCCAAATTGCACCATCTGTTCATTCAGTTGACGTTTCAGCTTTATTTAAACATCTAATGATATTAATTGTCAAATATGCAAACATGCATCAAATTAGATCATAATGTAATAGACATGAAACCACACGCTTATAATGTCTTCCTTCACACCTTTTGTATACCAAAGCTTCAAGGTGTGGCCTTGAACATAAATCATTAACATCAATTCATTCTTCATTTACAGATTTTTAAAAAATGATTTTGGCTAGTTGTAACACTGGTTGAAAACAAATTTGGGATCATTTAACATCTGTTGTCTCTTTCACCATCATTTACAGTGTCTTTTGTTTTTCATCCAACACTGACCTAACAGAACAGCAGAACACTGTGCATCAATATCTTGAGTGCTAAAAAGCCAGTCACTCTTGAGCTTGAAGCAGTGAGTTACACAGTCTGAACATTCCCATAAATGCACACACAACTGTGCACACAAAGCTAGATATAATTGCCTTCCCTTTGGGCCGGTAATGAAACATCACTGACTGAATGCGCAGCAGGGTTACCATGGAGATACTATAGTAACTGTAGCTTTGAGTCAACTAGAAAAGTGTGTCCAGTTCAGCTTTGAGTAGCTAATGGGCCTTTGAGTACCTGAACTGTTTTTACATACTCACTCTACCACCTCACAAACTGCTACATGACAGTTGTTATCATTATGATTATCAGGTGTTGTCGAGATAATGTCAAACCTTGTGATCATATGAACAGCACGGTTCCTGCCTTCTGTCGAGCTCTTTTAGTTTACTAATGTATGTTCATCCTAATGGTGACTGAGTCTATCCATCTTTGACAGAAGAATCAAAGCAAAGCAACCCAGCAAGCACCTTACACCTTTCCAAAGTTGTGTCAGGCGTTTTCTTGCTAAAACGTGTTAACAGGATGTCTTGCTTTGTGAAGCTGTTATCAAGGCAAATGCTGGCTTTATTGAGGAACCCATCAATGAGACGATTTCCATCTTTTTTGAGCACTGCTTCAATTTCAATTTTGTATATACAGTAAACCCTTCACTTTTGCAAATGTGACATTTGCGGTTTCGGCTATTCGCGAGTTGGCTGTGAACAATTAAACGGGAACAGGATGGCAGCTTCCTAAAAAACCGCCAAAACTCACAGACAACGCTTAAGCTAAGAACAATATTAAAAATGATTCGGATGACTTTAAATCACGTCAGTCTTTGTGATACATAATATTTGTTTGTGTAAGCGTATAATATAACTTTAATAGGCCCTATTAAAAGTCTTGGTCTGGGTACATAATACATCTTTGTTTCGGCAACCAGCCTCACTCATGCGTTAGCTTTGTCACCACGGAAACTTGCATAACTTTTATACGATTCAGTGCCATTCATTTATGATTTTTAATAATGGGTCCACAACGCAGTGCTTCTAATATGTATGGTAGTAACTTTGTACATACAGGGGCATTATTTAGATGGACAGTACATTATACATGTATGTAAAGTTCTAGATAGGAAGTGACAAAGCAATTTGACATGCAAAGTGTACAGTACAGAATGGTTTGTTTAGAAATTAGGTAATAAATGGACTTTTAATGTTATTATTACCAGACTGTTATGGGTTGAGGTTAGGGGTGCCCAAGTATTATTCACCAATTTACATATTTGCGGGGATCTTCTGCCCCTAATCTTCACGAATGTGAAGGGGTTACATTATATTTTTTTTCCATTCTCAAGTATTTACAGAAAAAATTTGTACGTATAACACTATAAAAAAACTTTCCAGCAGGAATACTAAAACTTAAATTCTGTAATATATATTTCCATAATGATAGAATTTACATTCCAGAATATTTCTGAGGCTTGTTACAATGTGCTGGCAGCTAGAGTATATATCACATCAGTCATATCGATAACAGAATTTGGCTAGAAAAGCTAAATGCACTTTCATCAGAAGATCTGTTGCTCATGCTACTGCTTCCGCATTCACGACTGGCAGCTTTTATCAAAACCACATTAGTCATCCACCTGTCACATGGAGTAGGAAAGATAATTCCGTACAATTGAAATTCTAATTGGTATGTTGTGACACCTCTGCTGAGGAATTGTTGTGGTTTCAGAAAGTGGTATTGTGAGCCACAACAGAGATAACCGTATAAGGACTTAGCGTGCAAGTACAGTGTGTAAAGTGCTTTCTCCCCCCGTCTTTTTTCTATTATTTTCAATTATTTCCGATCCTCTTTCCAGGTGCACCTGTATTACCGCTGTTACACCCAAGGCCCCATCTTGTTTTATCTAGGGAGCATGGGGGCGGTCCCTAGTACTTTAAATGAAATGGAAAGTCCAGGGCTCAACTCAACGAGCTTTGTTTGGGGCTCAGTCTTGCTGTTCACTTCTGTGGCTTTACATTTCCATCTTGTTCACTGGGTTTTAGTTTTTTGGCTCAGCAGGTTAAGGTTTTATGCTAGTGATCAGAAGGTTGGCAGTTCAAATCTCAAGGTCGTCGGAGTGATTTTACTGCCCCTGAGCAAAGCCCTTAATGCCCAAATGCTCCAGAGACTCTGCCATCTCAAAAAGGTATACTGCTTTGGATAAAAGCATCTATTAATAAAATGTAAATGTAATTAATTTAGTCAAATCTCATCTTCTATTGCCCTTTCCTGGTTTTGTATCTTGGTTCCTATCCCCTAAGTCTAGTATCATCCACCTTGAAGTCCCATTTCTGAACACCTCATTCCAGAGCCGTCTGATCAGTAAGCAGCCTGGTGGTTTTGTGTTTCTTGTGGTATTCTGTCCAAAAAGGGCAGAAAACCAGGCAATACGGGGCAAATGGTCTGGTTTTTGGTGCTTCTGATCTCTATTTTGTCAGATCTTGGACTAATGTATTTACTGCCCTTTCTGAGTCCAGTCAAGCGAACACTTAAGACACTATCAGTGCTTTCTCTCTCCATCACAAGTGTGCTTTAATTTAGAGTTTTAGGATGAGCAGAGTGATAAACACTCCCCTGAAACTGAGAACCGTCGCAAATATCAAATCACATTCCGTTTTGCAGACATTTTCTGAGCCAGAAATGAAGGATCTGCTCAGCCATAGATTAACATAGGGACTTGGCATTGCTCAGTGCTGCGGATGGCATATTGGACTTAATGGTTGCCCTAAAATTGAGTCCATGATAATTTAGTAAAAGGGAGAAAAATCTTTTAGTCTAATGGTCTATAGATTCATTATGCTTTATACATGCCTATGACCTTTTTAAGTATTATACTGTACAGTTATGTTTTCGGAGCTGGTATTATGAAACTGGCTTGACACACTGAACTATAATGAGCCAGTTATGACTTAATAACACAGTAATAACTAAATTATGAAAAACAACAGGGCATATGACTAGAGATAGTACATGGATAATCAAAAAAGTCAGTCCAATCTCATAGTATATAGGCAGAAAAAGAAATCAATTGCTATAGAGAATGTATAACATCTACAAATTAATGTTATGGCATTCATAAACATGAATGCGTGCAAGATACATCTACTGGATGCACCAGGATGCATCATCAGTGATGTAACCTGGGGTCACTGGGTGTTTTGGGTCTTTCAACGTCAGACACCCTCGCCCAGGTGACCCAGCTGAGGTTGATCAGACTCCAGCTTGCATCCCAGCAGCAACCGCCCATGGATCAGCCCTCTTTATCCACAGCCACCTTGTGGCCTTCTCTGCGGCTTCACATATGGATCGGATGGCCCTCTTCCTAGCCACTCCTGTTAGGCCCAGTTGGTTGAGGACTTTGCAGAGTGAGTGTCCTGCAGAACCTCTACAGCCCACCTCTTTTGGCTCATAGTGAGTCTTCCAGCCCCCTTCCCGGCACTTCCCCACCAGCTCCTGGTACTTTGAATTTGTATTTAACAGATTATTTGACAACTGAAATTGATGAATGAAGCATGGCTGTATGCATATGCCCCGACAGGGAGTGGTACCCCAGCCCCTTCCTAGGACAGGCACTAGGCTCACTGTGGGGTAAGTGGATGTATCAATATATCATCAACAGATGGCAATCATGGCAGTAAAGACGGTTTATATCTGAATGGGTAATTAGGAAAGGAATGGCACCTTGCAGTTACCAACAAGCTGTCTGAGAAGAAGTATCAACTTCTATTGAAACTACTATTTTTATCCAATCCGAAAGTAATTTTTCAAGTTCGGTAAGTGCTTCAGCTTCTTTGGTATGGTTTGAAGATCTTCCACTAACATGCTTTGTCATGTCGGTTTGACCTCCCTGAAGTACAGCTTAAGTGTCTTCACAACAAACCATGGTTTCGTCATTCCACTCTTTTGGAAGCCCCACCCAGTTCCTGACCACCAGCAGAGCTTTTTCAAGCTTAAAACTATCTACCAGCACACCATTGGGTCAGTGGCCTCACACAAACAAAAATGCTGCAATGTTTTGTAGGAAAGAACGAGCTTCCAGACAATACAGAGTTTTCAATATCATTGTCCGAGCGATGTACAACCTTGTGTTATTCCTCTTCATTTTTATAATTTTCATTTTTGTTCAACTTTGCATTTGTCTTAATGTTATGCTTTCAGGCTACCAGTATGTTTTAAAGGAGGAAGTGGTTGTGGGCGTTAAGGTCAGTTCATGTCCTTCACAATAATACTAATTAAATTGGAAATCTAGTTTATTTAATTTGCATTTGAATTTGTTCTTGTTTTTGGACCGGAAGTAGATGGATTATTGCAGAAGGGACTGGCAAAATAGATGGGACATATTGTCACAACAAACCAAACAATGAATCGGGCATCTATCCTGCTATTTCATACCACAACCATCCTACTAGTTCCCCCTCAAAACCCAGACCATCCCATAATACAACAACCTTGCGACAGTCCACTTCCCATCTTTGGAAGATAACTTCAGACTTAGTCATGTGATACAGAAAATGAAGAGCAAACCAGGGTTCAGTGGAGAGAATCTACTGGGGCTTTTCCACTGGCATACAAGAACCTAGCCATACCCAAGCCATACAGTGAAGAAAGACTAGTTACAGTGTGAACTTGCTTCGGTTTTTCAATGGTTGGCCTGGTAAAGGCGTTGCCGGGTTTGGAGAGCGACAGTTTCATAAAATCAAAAGGACGCTTATTTATTATTCACATGGTGTACATCATGATTTACTATGTGCTAATTTCTGCTAGCAAGCCTGTGAGCATCGTTGTCTCACGTTGAAATCAAACGGCAGCAGAATTAGCATCCATTTGTGTAAATTTGATATACAAATCCATTCCATTCAGCTGTTCTATGGTACTTAAGTAGGAGGTTGACATTTTCAAGTTTAAAGTTATCGGGAATGTACCTGTATATTGCAACAAGCGATACTACTAATAATGAATAATATACAGAATATATGCTTTTTCATTCAGATTATCCATGCGCAGAGCCCCAGTAACTCCATGCATTTTGATACAATCAACTTGGTCTGGTCACACTATCAGCCCTGCTAGTGAACAGGACCATATCAGCAAGGTTATGGCTCAGGTACAGCTCACGTACTTAACAATGGAAAAGCGCCAGTTTGCAGTACGGGTCTGGTTCTTGGTGGCAGAGGAAAAGCGCCATATGTTTGCAAGAGAATTGTAATGAAACAGT
This sequence comes from Mormyrops boulengeri, assembly GCA_026781065.1. Lineage (NCBI taxonomy): Eukaryota > Metazoa > Chordata > Actinopteri > Osteoglossiformes > Mormyridae > Mormyrops > Mormyrops boulengeri. The sequence continues at coordinate 18,467,466 of JAODLD010000046.1, forward strand.
TCCTCTGTTGGTCTGGACCAAAAACCCCAAGACAAGTACATGGCTGCTATATTCCTCGGACTGCACAAGGACTTCAACCTATGATACTGGGAGGAAACAAAAGAGGACACTCCATATAAGAGCTTGGAACAAGGACAGAAGAATTGGATTGAATCTCTTTCCAGAGGCTAATAATACCTATCCCCATTCCTCACACACCCTCTATGCCCCCCCCGAATCATAGCCTACTATCGCTAGACAACAAGACAAATCCATTAAGTCTTCCATAAAAACAATTTATTGCCAGTTCCTGGCATTTTTAAGGTCATTTTATTCACCCAGAAGGCAGGGGAGCTATGAGAAAACAAAACAAATTTTAAAGAGCTGCAGAATCATCCATGAAGATAAAGAGTCGTAATGAATAGCGACCTGTGGAACATTCTGCATGGCAAGCCAAGGCAACAGTTAACTGCTGATTTTTCTAGAACATCGTGCAACATGTTCTGAGTTCAGTTGTTTTGTAATGGGCAAAGCCATGTTCTGTTCTTTTGGAAGTCTGGGTAAACCTTAACTTTTGCAAGATGGCTTAAAAATGGTAGAATTTCTATTGACATTTAGATTCTACAAGCAAATCTATTAAATCATGAAACTTATGGACTGGCCATAGAGGTGTGATTCATACGATGGAAAATCCAAAAATAAAAGGTTCACCAGTAAATTACGAGTGATCAAGTGAAGGATCTTCCTCTCATATGGTGCACCACATTGACCGTACATATACATTTTCTAGTAGACAGCTGAGAAAGTAAACAAGAAAAATGGAAACAGGTGTGTGCCAAAACAGTTACTTATGTCTGCATGATCCGTACATTTGCCAGAAAATCTTTCTTTGTCCAAAAGAATATCCCTACTAGGGCTGTGTGATATGACGATAAATATTGAATGACAAAATAAAAATGTCTATCATGTCATATTATGCTCTAATTATATTATGCGTTTATTTTATGGTGTTGCAAAATACACTGTTTACGGCAACATTTTTTCATCATTTGGATGAGAGTTTTGCAAGGTGACACGCCACCACATGGTATGAAGCACTTGTAAGTTTTAATTGAACTTTATTATTTGTAACCCACAAAAGACAATCCACAAATATTTAACTATCCACAAATCTGTATTTTTTTAATTGTGTCTTCACACATGTATTCAGAAAAATAGAGCAATTTGTACACGTGAAACGTATTTTGCACATTTGTGGATCACATCCTGTCTATTTGTGGATCACGTTACATTTGTGACTTCCCTCCTATTGATTTGTGGCTTTTTGTCCAGTTTGTACTGCTACGGAGCCCCTAAGAGATCAGGGTAAACTCTTTTTAATAGTTTTGTGTTCATTCGCAATAGTTTTGCGATTCCACTACACTTGCCCACATGCTATATGTTGCAACAGGACAGGATAAACCTAAATAATACAGACACGTCCTGTAAAGTGTGCTTTAAGCATTAAACTATGGGGGACAATGTACACCATGAAACTTTAATATTATGTGTTTTATATGTATTTATTAATAACTGCACTGTGTTCATTCACCGCCAGTGACTTTAAGCAAGACAGCTGGGCTAATGAATGTGAAGTGCACACATACAAGCACTGAAATATATCACAAATATTGAAAGATATTACATCCGGAAAACTGCTTATAAAGCTAACTTTACCGTGGTGTTGGAGTTAAGGTTTAAACTCAAATCTGCTTTCTGGAATATTTCAGTATAGATGCCTATCCCCACATACACCATCAAGCGAGAATACCAGGGAGGTATACCCAAAAGTGGGTTCAGGAATAAACGTGATCCACATCGGCATGTGAGATTACTTATATCGAGATATGAGATTTTGCACAGCCCTAATCATTACCATGGTTATTTTGGATGAATTATTGAGTAGCTGTTTCACCTTGTAGCCTACAGAGTGGCACCTGTTAAAAAATACTGTAGTTTTGCTAATACCTCGGTATACAACGTTATCAGTACTCCTGACATTCACCAGGCTTTCTGTTTAACAGAGGTCCTATCTCACCAAGGTCCAAATGTTTATTACTTGTGAACAGTAATAAAATTATCTGAAAACACAAATTTAAATGTGCAGTTGCTGACCTGGTGGGGAGGGCACAATGAATACCAGTTTCAGTTTTAACTAACAAATAAAATGAGTTAGCCTAATAGCCTAATACTCTGTCCCTCCCCATTCAGAGCCACAGCCCTGTCCTTTCACCATCTCGATGGCATTCCTATCTGCGTTTCCCCCACAGCCAGCCAGCGGATATCTGGTCAGCTCTTACATTTCATCATCCATCCCAGTTCTTTCAAACAGCCATCTCCACCAAAGCCCCAGACTCTCCCCGGCTTCCTACCCTTCGTCCACAGGGTATTTTTAGAATTTAAAAACAGCGTGACCATTAGCTGTAGTGGGTGGGAGCTCAGAGGAACCATTAGGAGCGACTGTGGGCCAGAGGAAGACAGGCCCCCCCATTGTTCACGCTGGTCTGATAACCACATCTAAGTCCTGTCCTGTAAGCTCAGCTCATTGTGGATGACACAAAATTCATGACAGTTAAAGTAAAAAGCTAATTAACTAGGAGGAAAAAACAAAAAACACATCCCAGGCAGGCACAAAAAAATCAAAAGCAAATTAAACGCTTTAAAGAAGCAATAGTGGATGTTCGCACTTCTCCACATGCAGCTGAATCAGCAGTACTGGAGCAACAAACTCCCAATTCAGCTGTCCATCTCACACTCAACCCTCTCTGAGGGGCTCAAGGATTTGACTAGGCTTGATTCTCATTCCCAGAAAAAAAGCACCAGCACCCATTTTTTGAATGAGGTAAAACAAAGGGAGGAAATATGAGTGACAGCATAACCGTAAAACTGGAATTCAAGCCTCAAATCACTGTATTTAGTAACTTGCCCCTTAAATACTATTTCCAGTGAGATGCTACGATGACAGACAGTAATGCTTATCACACCAGTTGTGTTGACCTATCCAGCACCTCAACCCATGAAAGATTCATTAAGGGAACTACATCACATCATTATTCTCAGTATGTGGTTCCCACTTTGGTTTCTTGGTCAATAATGGGACTGGCTGGAGTCTTGGAGCTCTCCTGAGGCAAAGCCTTATTACTATCTTATCTGTCCTGTCAATCACTGGGTGACTTCCTGCTCTGTCGAAGGGGTGACGAGTACATAATCTCTAATGGACATTAAAGCTCACCACAGAGCTGTACCCACCATTTTCACAGGGCCAAAGAAGTTGTCCATTAATTTGTGTCAGCCTGTCTGTCTCCAGCCTAGTTTAATGACGTCTGCAGCACATCTTTCAAAATACATGGAAAAAATTCAGCACCAGAGGAAAATGACTGTAAAAATGGTTTCACACCAGCGGAAGGGCGTTAGCATCTTAATTGGAAACATAGACCCTAGCTTTTACTCCCTCATATATGCATTCCATGAAAAATATGACAGGGGCAGAATCACTCACTGCTCCACGAGCAAGCAGAACAAAAACCAGCAATCTGTCAACATGCTCATTTATTCTCATTCCACCAAGGTTACTCTGCAAAAACGTCTGCTTTGCCCAATCTCAGTCTTCCTTTTCAGATTCTCTACATGAATTTGCTTAGCAAAGCCTTCATCTGTGCATGCCTTGGTGCATGTTTCCTGAATATTACACTAGCAAAACCCTACAAAGGCAAAACAGAATATGGACAGAATATTAGCAGAGGATGACTGCCCTGTCCTCAGCACCATTCTGCTGCTGCTCCTTTTTAATCTCCCCAGCAAGCACCTGCTTCCCAAGGGATACTCACTCCTACGATTCATTAGAGTAACTGCAGTGCTTTGAGAGGAATGGGGGGGGGGTTGAGGGGGCCCAGGGAATTCATCAGGGGACATTCAGCTATTTTCCATGATCTGGTCCAAATTATGCTTTTTTTAGCCTCACTTTCAGGTCTCCATGAGCAATGCAATAGGCTTCCTCAACAATGGCCAGTGTTGTGAGAGAAAATCATTTGGCAACCCAGTAGAACCACACCTTAATGCCCCCCCCCATATTGCAGCAGAAAGATCCAGAGGAGCTGTTGATACCAGGAACTCAGTGAGAAATCCATCACCAAGGTACCTGAACATGTCCATGTATTCCTCAAGAACAGGGTTCCATAGTTTTGGTCTTGGAGCACCAGTCTGCAACACAGTTGCAATATTACAAACTGTGTTGCGGACTGACCCTCCAGGACCAGTAGTGGAGAACCTGCTCTAGAATGATTTGGTCAAAAAAAAAAAAATCATATAGCACATGTATCAATACCAGGAAACTAACTTTTGTAAGAAGGCTTACAAATACAAAAAAAGCTTTACAAAATGCCTTTGTGCCAGAAATATTTTAAAAGGTTACTCAGAAGCAGTAAATCACATTAACACAATAAATCAGAACTGGCCCAAAACAGCAGCAGTGTTGGTAGAAGACTAAAGCAGAATTCTAGTCACTCCCTGTTTTAATTGCAATTGCACAAAACTTTTAGCAATTTTTAAATGTCCATTTTCTACACACGCTTCTCCAATGCAGGTCATGGTAAACCCGAAACCCATATAAGATCGCACAGAACATGAGGCATGTAAGAGTCCACCGCAAACAAACGACCGCACTCAAAGTGAGACAGCATGGGCAATATAGCAATACTGATCCACCTAAGCGACATGTTTTTGAACTGACATATCCAGAAAACGGCAAAAATAAGGCCATAGGACAATCCAGATACCTCTTTGGCTCTAAATGCTAATGAATCAATATATTTCATCATAATTACACTTATTATAAAAGCCTCCATTTCACCTTAACAGATATACCAGATAGGTTGAAAAGCAGGGGCAGATTATATACAGTACTAATCAGCTAATTGCTCAGTCAACAAAAGCCTACTGGAAAAGTCAGCAACTATGAAAAACACAAACATGATTATGATGATAATGGCTGTTTGCTTTCCTGCGGCAAACATTTTTTTCCCGTCCCCTCCATTGGCCTGTGTGCAATTGACTGTATTGCAGATATTTGAAATCTGCAAAACTGCACAGAAAACATTCGTCTGTGAAGCGTGACTGTAACTGGCAGTTGTCACTATTAAAGTGCAAGAGGTGCAGATTTGCTGACATGCAAATGCAACATGAAGCCAACATCCTTCATTTATAGCACAACAACTGGATGTGGTTCAACAGTTCAAATCTAATTTCACACTAGAATACTAACATTCCTCTCAAATACAACAGCAATAGCAAGATAGGAATGAATAAAATCATCTATGTATACAGCATAAAACAGTACAAATACCTGGCTAATACTGTTTTGCACCCAGTTTTACCCTCAAAACAGCCTCAATTCACTAGCATGTGGACTCAAGGTTTTGAAAGTGTCCCACTGGGATACTGGCTCACGTTGACTGACCCAATAGGTCCTGCAGCTTTGTTGGTTAGATGTCTTTTGGGTGCTGATGTCCATATACACATGGAAGACTACTGAGGTTGCTCCAATTCTTGCCACACACAAACCTGAAACCATAAAACCAGCACCAGGCTCCTGGTATCATATTCCACTCCAGGGCGCTTAGAGACCCATTCCCTGCTTGTGGAGCAAATCTTGGTACTCCGAAACCTTTCAAATCCTTTTTATTCTGTCTCCTCCCCTTCACCAACAATGTCTAAAGTGGACCTAGGGGTTAATTAGGGGTTATAAATATTCCAAAGAAAGAGACGGCGTCCCTGAAGCATTGTCCATTTAGTGTATGTTCAGCTTAGAAGGAAGGAAATCTATACAGATATTCTTAGCCTTATTAAGTAAGGGGTCAAATGAAGGAAACTGACCTTCACAACAACACTAATCAGTCCTCAAAAAGAGGCAGATGTGAATACTCAACATGTCTGAGTCAGACAGACAGAGCTGGGGACAGGAACCAAACGCAGAACCCAGGAGGGTGAACCTAAGAGCTACCCACTGTGCTAACATGCAGTTAAATCTCAGTTAACAGCCTGCCTTTCAGTCTTTCATGCAAAGTGATGATGTCCAACCTACTGTACAAACCACTATGGTTTCACTGTGTAGCGAAGGGTGAAACTCTGAAGGTGAATGCAGGAGCATCAGGAAAAATGGAAAAACAACAAAAATCCTGACGAGTTTTGAAGTGGATTTCCTAATTGCAAAGTAGGGGAGCGATTTCCACCACATGTCACTGCTAATGATAAGTGTAAAGGTCACTCTGGCAGAAGGCGCGGTGGGAAACTGGAAGGACATGCACTTTCCCTGCACAGCTTTCAGAAACTGTCTTATTCATGCAGCAGAAATGTCATTTGAACATTGGCTTCTTTTTAGAAACTTTTTGGAAAGCATTTAAGTCAGAGCAAGATGACTCATCACTTACACGTCACAGTAAATATCCTGTTCTACTCTATTATAGTACATAAAATAACAGAAGACTCACTGACTTCTAGGGTGGTTATTCAAAAATGTGACTTTTTAAATATCATCCCAGACATTTATGACATGACAGCTGATACCTAGCTAGCTGTCAGATGATCAAATAGCTTTAATCTGTTAAAATAGTTATTGTTCAGAACCATTGATCAGTCTGTCTGAAAAGAAAAAGCTGCATGATTGACAAGAATGTAGGGAGGTGAATCTTGAAGCTGAAGTGTTAAAGAGGTGGAGAGATTCTTCCATGAGTTTCTCTCTTCTTTCTACGCCCTGTTAAAACACTGCTGTTGATGTGAGCCAGCTGACTTGATATTGACACCAAATGAAAAACTGATGGGTTGTATGTGTGATTTTTGCAGGGCCAGTGGTGGATTGCCCTGTACTACGTACATGTCACGCTATGCTACAATGTCAGCACATATCTCAGTGTTGCCGTAATACCACCACACCAAGAATGTGTACTGGACAAGTGATTATTGGAAATGGATGGATGGATAGTTGGATGGATGGATGATGCAGCCCCAGTTACTGTAACACATAGGGAATTTTTTCGCTGCACCAGGTACCATAGTTTTGGTACTTCGAGAAAGTACCAAAGGTACAGTACTTCAAAGTATTGGTTTTCCACTGACGTAAAAACTGGTGCCGGCGCCAAATGATATCGCAACTTGAGGTGTGGTATTTTCTACTGAATTTGAAAAAAGGCTATAGTATATTATAGGACTGGAAGACGTGATATTAATACCAACATCGCATGTTATGCCCATCCAATTCTTACACCTCTAGTCAAATTAAGATCAGGTTTTTTCTTACTTTCAATTCTGTACGGACATTATAGCGCAGGTGGTTAAAATTTTGCTAAAATATTTTTACTCTGTTACTCGGTCACAGGAAAAAAACTAAGCAAGCTTTGCAATTTTAATTATTATTCCTTTTATAGATACGTGCTATATTACTATATTCAACAGAATACTTTTTCTCATTTTTTTTTTCTTGTCATGCCATCCAAATCTTTTTGTTGTATATGTTCTTACAACCAAATCACATTTATTTATTTTTTTTTACTTCATTTTTCATCATTTTCCAATTTCGAAGGCGGCGTTTGTATTGTGTTTCAGAGGCAGACTATTTGTATAACCAATTGACAAAGAAAGCATTTCAAGTTCCACCCCAAAGTACCAAAGAAGTACCCCAGCTGGTTTTGGTATTGGTAGTTGACCTGAAGTCAATGGAAAAGTGAAAGTACCAAAAGTACTGTACTTGCGGCAGTGAAAAACCCTTACTGTCATTGTAGATAAAGGATGCCCCTTATTGTAAATAATGACCCCAGTGATCCATATCTCAAAATACATCATGGATTTCTCATTGGGATGGATGAAATTATATTTTAGAAAAGCTAAATAAGTGGCTGGCATGCTAATGACAGTATTTGACATCTCATCAGAAAAGCAGGAGTGAATGACCCTGAAACAGTGGATCTCCTCCTTGTTGACTTGGCTGAGATGCATGAAGGTGTACATCTAACACACAGTGAAAGGTGCAGACATCTAATGTATTGCTAATACAGAAGATCTTTAGCTTAAGATGAACATAAAAAGGCAAAACCCTGTGCAGGGATAAGCCTGTGTACTGATAAGCTGCTTTCAGCTTTGTGGTATACCTATGGAGTTTGCATGGATTTAACCCTGGTACTCCAGTTTCCCCTGACAACATGCAAGTAGGTGGCCTGCTTTCTCTAAATCGCCTGTTGGTATGTGAGCTGTGCGCTACATCCCGCCCTTAGTCTGCCCTGCCACCAGGGACAGATTCCAGGCTCACCCTAACCCGGCACTCCAAAAGCAGTTCTGGAAAATGAATGGATTCATCTGAAAATAAACACACAGACCAGTATTACTACTTTCCAGATTTGAACTAGGTAAAAATAACTTTCAAAATGCAGAATAAAAAAGCAATGCAACTGGACACAAATTACTCAATTTGCCATGTTTAATAAAACAAATTATTGGTCTGAAATACCACTGCACCACAAATCACTTGATGGAAGAGCAGTCATGATCGAGTGCTGGAGTCACTGTGGAAATGGGTTATTAAACATTTTACTAGGCTTTAATGGTAAAACAAGAATTTCATTTGCCAGTTTTGAGTTGCAAAATCCAAAATGCAATGGGCTTTCTACAACAGGTGGGGGGGGGGGGGGGGGGGGGGGGGGGGGGGGGGGGGGGGGGGGGGGCCGGGGGGGCGCGGGGGGGGGGGGGGGGGCGG
>JAODLD010000046.1:18476233-18496183 GCA_026781065.1 Mormyrops boulengeri
TGGGCTTACTAAAACCGGTACCCCCCCCCCCCCCCCCCACCAGGACAGACAGCACACTGACCACCAGAATCAATGCACTGTGTAGTCTTGTTGTGAGCCTAACAGAAGGGGCACCACACTGTAGTGAAACAGCACGTCAGAGAATTGAACGCCATTAAAGGCATCAGTGCAGTGCAGACAAGCCCTGTTTTCTTGCACTGGAACAGAGACGGGAGCTCTGGTGGGAGGGGAAGCGGCTGGAACAATGAACTGTGTGTCTCAGCAATAACAAGGCTTCCCTGCCCCTACTGGCCTATTCACAGGCCAGGACAATATAATATCACCCCGGCACCCTTAGTGTGATGGATCCCCACCCCCAAGATTCGTAGAAAGCCCCCCCCCTTTGGAGTTTGACCTTGAGCCTCAGGAGGTCTGGAAAGCGAAACGATCACGTGCCTTGGAATAGTTGCCCACAATGATGAACTGCAAGGCACGAAGACATTTATCTTGCAGCATAGAACTTTAACACCCAGTTAGATGGCACCGTAGGCCCAGCTGAGACACAAAGCAGAAGTCAGCATCGCTCATGTGGCACGCTTTGCAGGTGCTTCCTACTCAATTCAGTGTTAATGCCAGTTACTATTGCTCAACCAACAAGAATAACCAAGACTGAAAACCTTATGTTATCTATTAAGCCAAGATGTTAAGATGCCCTCATATTCTCTCAAAATTTGTCCCAAAATAGATGAATATGGACACTCTCCTACTCAATCTCCCAAATGGTCACACTCGGGTCCATAACAGGTTCTCCAGGCAAACTCCCCAACCTGCCTGCACATTAACACACAAGATAGCACACTGGCAAGGAGCAGGATGTTAAAAGCTTATACAATTAAAATACTGTGACTTTCAAAACATATCTGCTTGTCACGGAGAAACCTGCAACACAAAAAATACATAGTTATGGAACTGAATATTACTCTTGTGGGACATAAAAAATTCACAACAACAAAATAATTATTCTCCAAGTGTATTACAAGCATACAGCTGAGTATGTTCGACTTGTTTAGATGGCTTCACTGGGTAAAATACTTTTTGTGTGAGACAGCTGACAATATCTTTCAGCTTTTCACAATTACATGTTGTTGTTAGCCTATAATAACAGGGTTACTCAGTTAATCCTGGGACTGGACATGTACAGAAAAGCACAGATGTTCAGCATCTATTAACACTGTATATAAAGCCATATAAAACAGTTATTATCAGTTTAGAGAAAAGTGTGGTTTTTCTGACTTGATAGTTTTGTTTTGCTGAACACGATGTCAGCGAAAACACTGACTCAACCATGGCAAGAGAAGCCAGGAAATGATCAGAGCTGCTGCTGTCTATTAAAAATGCACACAGCAATGTATTCACATGCACAAAACTAACATGAATGTACCCGCTTTCCAAGAAGGAGCGTGATTCGTGCCCTATTAGTGCCGGGTGGAAAGCCGTCTGCTTGGTGGATCAGAGTGAAAACGGAACAAAGACACACATTTCCCTATTTACATATCCAACATAGCTATGAAATAATTGGCAGCAAGCAGTGCTTGGGGCTATTTTGGGAATTTCTGACGGATTTCTGGAGGAGAACGACACTCTTGTTCTTTGGGAGATGGAATATTTTGAAGGATGAAAGGAACTTTTGGCCCGGGAATGAATGAGTGAGTGGTTCACTGTAGATCCTCAAAGGCACTTTGGCAATGATGCCTTCAGACTTTAGATACTGGGTGTGCTCTGTCTGGTCACACACTACTCTCACAGTCTACACACCAATAAAAAAAAATGTTCAACATACCATTGTTTTACTCCTCAGGGTGCCCTCTGACCTTTCAGTTCTGATTTCAGATGACTGTTGCTGTTTAGTCCAGGGTGGAGGGAGGAAGTTAAACTATGCTTTTTCTTTTGGAGCCAGGCAGGAAGAATTCATTGTGTCTTTAATCAGGTCCAAGGAACTCAGCAGAAAAGAGGAGGGGGCTTGACCCTTTTGTATTCCAGGAACTTAACCTCCTCCTAAAGAAATTACACAAACTGACCTATGAAAATAATCCAAAATATGACAATGGAAACAACTTCATGTGGATGTCAACTAAAATCAGCAGCAGATTATACTGTACTGCTGGATGTAGTCCTGTAATAATGTCCTTAAGAACAGATCAACGTTTATTTGGATTAGGCCAATCCCATCCACCCGCCAAGACATTGAAGGTGGATGTATTATAACTTCCCAGTAGGGTTGGGAAAAAATATCACTTTTATGATTAATCACAGTCCTGGTTTTGATGGATTGGATTCAATAGCGATTCACAAAATCCCGAGATCGACCTAGTTAATTTGTGCCTTTTCCCTGTGACTTTGAAAATATTGCCACTGCATTTTACTTATATTGGTCCTCTTATTGAGTAGGTGGCACTGCTCTCACTCTCACCTACAGTATAAGAGGGTTGCAGCAGTATTGCAAAATTGCCTTGCGCCGCCATCTTGGTGGATTATCAATAATGGTAATGGAATACTTCAAGCATGTGATGGCAAGCAAGTCAAGTCAAACAGGGCTTTATTCTGACACCATTCATATTCAGTACACTGCTTACAGTGATATGAAAAAATGTTATATGAAAGCAATTTAAACAAAACAAAATAAAAGCAAATGATGTAAAGAGAAAACCAATATTACTGAATGTGACCTGCTGTCAATTATGAGAATACTGTAAATTTCCTGGTTTTTCAAACGTCGTGCGTAACACTGAAGCAAATGAAAGCGACTAAAGGTCTGCAGGTATAATTTCTTTCTGGCTGGTACAAGAACCACAGAGAGAAAAGTGTGGATGAAATATTTTGGTGTATTCATGGGTAGGTACAAGAATAAATTTCTTATTTTCATCATGTAATGGTGACTTAATTTTGTTGCTTTGTGATTTTAATGTTACAGTTGGTACAGTACTGTGCCTGTTGTCACTGTTTTTACAACAATTCTGGTTTCATCGCACATTAGTGGATAGAATTAGTTGAATACAATCGAAATTGAATCCAGTCGGCCACTTGTGAATCAAAACCGAATTGAATTGTGAGATCAGGACCGATTCCCAGCCCTAAACAATACCCACATGTTCCTCAAATAAAAAAGACTCTAGTTTATATTTTGGCACATATCTTTAAGTGTAAGTCCTTCTGAAACATGGCATGTGAGTTTCAAACTTGCCCATTTTTGCCCATTCAGTCAGAAGTAATTTTTTATGCTATGAAAGAGACGGGTTGGTTTTATTTTTAAGGAACTATACCCATATGTTCCTCAAATAAAAAGATTTTAGCATACAAGCATTTTGCCTTTCTTTACTGGTGACCCTGCATCTGTAAATTTGTTATTACTAATTGTGTTAGTATTTCACATGTTATTCCACTTAGATTGATACTGAACTCAAATTGAATTGAATTGGACTGAACTGAAATCAAATCTAAATCGTACTGAATTGAATTGGAATCTTTTCTAATCTGACTGAATCGATTTGTTACCATGTGAATCAGAATCAAATCAAAAATCGGGGCATCTTGCCAATACCTGGCCCTAATTACCACTAATCTCAGATACTTTCTGATCCATCACATTGACCTACAATAGTGGTGAATTACAGGTTCTTCCACTGTCATTGTTTCCTGCAAGGCATCACCTATTTTTCGTTATCTTATCTCGTTAGCTTATCGAGATGGTGTCCCATATAAAGCAAAGACATTCATGGATCAGAATGCCATTCACATATACAGATTTTCAGTCTAAAACCAAATGTTTTGTAGAAGCAACCATGCTTCATTTTATTTACCTATTAACATACAAAAGAGATGTCTGTTTCATAGTGGTAAATTTCAATGGAAAAATACACATGAATATTGAACGGCTGTGGTCCATTAGCCCTGTTTTATTCCGTGTGCATTCTAAGTCCTCCTAAAGTCAGCCAATGTGCTCGGACTGAGCTGTAAATCAGATGCCGTGCAGCATTATGACACGTTAACATAATTTACCCATCCATGGCTGACAGGCCATTCCCCACACATAATGTCCTTCAATTTATGGGATATAAAAAGGCCAGCACTGTCCGGATTGGTTCACAGCCCTATACTGCAATGCCATTATTCCAAGCAAATGAGATTTAAGAGATAGATAAATATCACCTTGCATGATCTGTTATGCATATAACCCAATGTGTGCTCCAACTATTCTGATCACATGATCATTCGCTCGTTCACCAGGGTACCAAAGCCCAACTATTTTCATTGTTTCATCCACCAGATTCCTGGCCTTAGAAATCCTATTTCTTTGCCCTTAGACCAGCTTCTGTTCGCTTTGATGAACGGTTATTGAACTGCTTTTTTACATGTACAGTTAAAAAGAAAGCAGGGAAGGCATGTCCACAGTGTGTGGCAAGACCCTTCCCCTCAGGAAGTATTCCCTCAGGAAGCATGGAGAACCTATCACTGCAAGCCTATGAGTAGAAATCCGAGCCACGGCAGAAGCGCATAACCTCTCTCCTTTTCCAGCCCTGTGGGAGGTGGATCTCAGAGGCTGTGAAAAGGGGACTGCAGCTCAATCCCAAGAAGAACCAGCAAAGTGTCCACCAAAACGCCCCCTATAATTTACATGTTTAATTTTAAAAGGACAAAGAAGTCAAATGAAATTATCTGTTACTTGGCATGTAACTGTACTTACCATGTATCTGCTACTTAGTATGTGATCAAATGTCATTTCACCCTAAAAATATTCCAGTTGTATTCTTAAAATATCCATGTATTCTATGCTAACTGTATCCCATAGTAATGAATAAATTGAGTGGCACAGATTAATCAATGTTCAGGCATAAGCTCTACCGGTCGTGGTCAGCTCATAAATGCCCATGGTAAAGGCATTATTAGTAAGAACACAAATCACCGTACAGAGCGTGAAATTATGAAGAGGTCAAGTGTTTATGCTAAATCTGATTTTTTTAAAGTGGTGTCTTCAAGATGTCTGCACATGTGATTGTTCATTATACATCAGAGCACTGGGAACTGCATTGTAGCAGCATGCAATCTTACTGCACATGTTGAGGAACGTCACAAACACCATCACGTCCGCGCTGGAATATATCTAGAAAAAGTAAAGACACTGACTCATGCATCAGACGCATCTTTTGAAATGAGGCCTATGTAGCCATTCAGTGCCATCACATTAACCCTCTGATGTTTATCAGGTCCCTCTGAGGGAAAACAGCCCGGTCGGTCTCCCAGAATCACCACATTCCATTGCATGATAACATGTAGCATTTGCCTTGATACCTCTTCCTGCTTCTGCTGAAGAGTAGCCATTCGCCTTTTCAACGATAACCAAAGATATTTCATAAAAAGGGGAATTTTGCCTACATCAAGCACCTGCGCATCTTATGGTACGTGTCAACTGTAAGCTGCCGAGAATGAAAAAGGAAGTTACAGTGAACCAAGACATCATTCAGGATGTTAATGTAAGATTAGATATCTGCTAAGAAATAGCATTTCCCTCCACTGGTTTGGCATATCAACACCAGTTACAGGGCTACATAGTATTTTATTAAATGGATTATATGTGATAAGAGCACACATAACTTCAGTGTCAATATGAGTGTTTTTTAATCTAATTTTTCTTGGAAATTTCACCCCATAATTAGTTCATTAAAATGCTCCCTGGGCCAGAGATTAAGTGGTTGTCATTGATGACCATAGCAGCTATGTTGTTTTGAGGAGGAAAGCGGGGAACAGTGAGATAAAAAGATAAGTGGATGACATAAAGGGGTTTTATATGTCAGGAAAAACTGCACCACAAACAGATACAGCACAAGGTGGACAGAGCATTGGAGTGACCAAGAGGGGGTGGAGAGCGCTTAACCTGAGGATGGTCTGTGGGGTAAGACACTGGGGGAACCATACGCACAACCACGCAGAACACAGCACTCCAGAAATAAATGTTTAATGGTACTGCAAACTCCACTGTTGTAAACTAGTCTCTATTTACCAACCCAAGTTCATCCAAGCCATGGAGATCTAAATCCATCCACATTCTCCATCCAAAAACAAACACACAAGAAATAATATTCCTTGGCAAAAGTGGCACTGAAATGTCAGTGGATTGGGTCACATAGAGGGCTAGATTGCTATTAATCGCAACATCGCCACAACACTGCAGCAGCTGCAGCAACTGCAGGATGTCATATATAAGGATCAATCACATTAACCTCATCTATCAGCAGCAAGGTAAAACACACTAAACACAATTACGTTTTATCGTCCCCTACCTAACTGGGAATAGCTAAATGTTCATGGCTTCCTGAGAGGAATGAATGTAGAAACTAATTCTTCTAAAGCTGAAAACATCCCAACAGATGGTGGAAGACGTTTATTAACACCATCTGTCTGGAACCAGCATTTTTGACAGCTGATATTTTTAATCCAAACCAGCACATTTGTACTGAGAAGTGAGAACAGGACTCGGCTGTTTATATATATCTAGGCAAATCCAAGCATACTGAAATGACTGGCAAGCAAATTAAACAGAAAACAGAGGGTTGCAATAAATGCACGTTACATGTTATCCTACATACCCTGGGGGGGGGGGGGGTGTAAATAAAAGAGTCAAATAATAATAATAATAATAATAATAATAATAACCAATGATCAAACTTGATTAATCAATTAATCTGCAGAAGCCTGTAAAATGTTGATTGTTGTTCTGGGATAAATGCCTACTAGAATTTCTACAGATGATTACGTCTTTTCCCCCACAAGAATTACATCCACTGGACACAAGAGAAGCAGTTTATAAGACTTAAGTGTGAGCATAAACCAATCATTATCTTACCACATACAAAATAAAATGATTCCTTAACATATGCATGAAATTGAGACAGCTTTCTCACATACATTTCCAACAGGGATGAACCTGATTCTGAAATAAACCCAATATGTTAACATTACCCATTTACATTTACAGCATTTAGCAGATGACCTCAGCCACAGCGACTTACATAAGTGCTTAGAAGTCGCATCAGTGAATAAATTCTGACACTGGCCCAATTAAACCCGGTTTAGAAAATGATCACTTACAGACTCAGTTGCCTAGTATTATGATTAAATTTTTTTTTTAATGAGTATAATCTTGGTAGTGCTAATCCAAGTACTTCCGAAAGAGGTAGGGTTTTAGTCAGCGTTTGAAGGCACCCAATGACTCAGCTGTTTGGTCATCTAGCGGAAGTTCATTTCAACACATAGGTGCCAAAACAGAGAAGAGTCTAGGTGCGCCTTGCGCCTTGAGGGACGGCGGGACCAACCGAGCGGTGCTGAAGGATGGAATAGAGCGTGGTGCAGTGCGGGGTGAGATAAGTTCTTTTAGGTAGGAGGGTGCTGGAGGATGGAATAGAGCATGGTGCAGTACGGGGTGAGATAAGTTCTTTTAGGTAGGAGGGTGCTGGAGGATGGAATAGAGCATGGTGCAGAGCGGGGTGAGATAAGTTCTTTTAGGTAGGAGGGTGCTGGAGGATGGAATAGAGTGTGGTGCAGTGCGGGGTGAGATGAGTTCTTTTAGGTAGGAGGGTGCTGGAGGATGGAATAGAGTGTGGTGCAGTGTGGGGTGAGATAAGTTCTTTTAGGTAGGAAGGTGCTGGCTCATTTTTGGCTTTATATACATCCATCAGTGTTTTGAATCTGGTATGGGCAGCGACAGGCAGCCAGTTGAGGTAACATAATGTGGCATGGTGTGGGAGAACTTAGGAAGGTTGAAGATGAGTTGGGCAGCTGCACTTTGGATCATTTGCAGAGGACGAACAATGTTCAGAGGCAGACCTGCTAGGAGTGAGTTACAGTAGTCTAGTCTCAAGATGACAGTACATTGAACAAGTACCTCAGTGGCATGGGCGGAAAGAAATGAACGAACCCTTCTGATGTTTAAGAGGAGAAATCAATATGAGAGGGAAAGATTAACAATGTGATAGGAAAAGGACAGGTGACTGTTCATGGTTACCCTGAGGTTACAAGCAGTGACCGAAGGACAAATCACAGAGATGACCAGGGAAATCACAAGACCCACACTTTAACAAATAAACTACTGGCTTGTCTTTCCCATTAAAGACCCACTGGTAGATAACAAATGTTCTATTGGTTATAGTTCATTTTGGGTAAATTTTAAACTGTCTTTTTGTTTTATAAATATTGCAATATTGCAAAGATTTCAAATATCAGTATGCGATTTTTTTCCCCCCATTATGATCCAGCCCCAGTTTCAAAGCCACTTTTAAGTTGTTTTAAGTTATCCACTTGCAGCAACAGGTGATGTCTCATTCTGTATGGAAATAAATACAAGCCTACAAGCCACAGAAACATTGTTCGGAAACTAATGACATCACCTTTCAATGTAACTGCTCAAGGCATAGCCTGTTAAGTGTTATTGTATGCTACTGCACTTGAGCTATCCCTTCAGTTTAATTTCAGTTTCAACTCAATTAATTAAAGGTACTTTTTGATGTTTTGTGTTATCCTTTTGCAGCAGTAAGTAATATCTGAACGTGTATGGAAGAAATAAATATTTTAATCCATACACAATTTCACTGTGCATGTAGTGGGGGTGGGTGGGGGCTGGGAAAATCAAATATTATTCAAATAATGATTGGGGTAATTCGACTAATAATTCTGCCTGAAATGCCCATCCTTAGTTAACATCCTACGCAATTGGCAATTCAAAAACAATCAATCATACATAAAAAATAAATGGAACTCACAACAAGTAACTGGCATTGCACACAAAAGTCTTCATTCAGGACTGTATTCTTACACAGATAATAACGTTCCCTATCAATTGTGAAAGCAGCTAACAAAAATCCCTCTGTGCATCTGAAACACTGAAACAATGCCTTGGGCAAAGTTTGGATGTACACTGGATAGGAACATCTAAAACATGCAGCTAAACAGTAACCCTTGTAAAATACAAGACTCATATCTACAGCAGCAAAAATCTATCTGAATGGAAGGAAATGGATCACAAATACCACAAACAACCAATCACAAAACTTTAATGCACCTTTTGTCTACTGATAAAATCATTGTACAGGAAAAGAGCACAACGAAATGATCAGTTTCCATTTGCGCAAGTACAGGTACATTAGACTGCTTCTCTTTGCCAACCCCATCTTTCTTTCCATGAGACACACGTACAGCTGAAAGCAAGTGTGGGGGTCCCAGTGAAGGGTCAGCCGTCATGCAGCACCCCTGGAGCAGCGGGATACGGGCCTTGCTTCCATCGAGGCCAAGCTCAAGCCGGTGAGTGTCTGATTACAGGCACAGAAGCTTAGCCCGCTGGGCCACCCTCCGCACCCATAAACCCAGTTTAGCAGAATAAAGCACCTTCCCCAGGTAGGAGGGATTGCAAGAAAATCACAGAACATGTCAGGACAAACAAACACAGCCTGCCCAGCAATAACACTGTCCTCCATGAAGAATGACACAGCTCAGCAAACCTGCATTAACAGTTTGGGAAAAAAGTGATCTGCAACCGTGAACAATGACAGCATTCATCTGAATAACAACCACTTAAAATAGTAGCTGAAAATTTTGAAGTTTGTGGCTTACATAATGGCTAAAAAAAAAACTCATTTTTTTACTGGTTTCCATCAACAATAGAAACCTCTTTGACCACCTATCCATTTCCTGCAGAACAAGGGACCAGGTTTGTTATCCCATACAAACTACATGACCTCATAACATCGGATCACAATTTCTCTAATACAGGTTGACCGCTACAGAAAGCTCATTAGAGATTTACAGCAAACGATGACATGCTACTGGCGGCACTGAGGAACAAGGTTCTCTGTCCGTTTGTACTTTGCCATAATCTCAGAGAGATTCGGTGAAAGTATTTCCGGAAATTACCCCAAAAGTGTTTTGTGACAGGATAAATTAATGGTATAACTCTTCTATCCCTGGTGATACAACCATAAACATCATATCCAGGAGTTTTCCATAATATTTATAACTACACCCACAGGGAACTGTCATAATGACATTCATACCTAACCACACACAGTTCTAAAGTCAGTTGTCCATGAAAGCCTCATTTCCACAAATCCTCCATGTTTACATGAACCTAAATGCAGGCTAGCCATGTTTCCACTGGTAAGCCTACTTGCTGCATGTTGCAATGAGGCACAAAAATCGTTTGGAAAAAAAGTTGAATAGTAAAGCAACAAAAACTGTAGTCTCCATGTTTTAGAATTGACACATGTAATTTTGAATGTAACCCATAGGGACGCTTCACCGTTTTATAA
Source organism: Mormyrops boulengeri (assembly GCA_026781065.1). Classification (NCBI taxonomy): domain Eukaryota; kingdom Metazoa; phylum Chordata; class Actinopteri; order Osteoglossiformes; family Mormyridae; genus Mormyrops; species Mormyrops boulengeri. The sequence goes on from JAODLD010000046.1 coordinate 18,486,565, forward strand.
ATTTAAGCCATTACCTCATTAAGACATCTACTGAAAGACAAAACACTGCGTCTGTGATAAAAGTTTCAGACTGCGGGTTAGTATAATGAGTATTTCTCTTCATCTCCTGCCAATCTCAATCTCAAATAATGTAATCTGCAAAATGTTCGCATGTGCTCTACAGCGCCCCCTATTGAAGGTTTACTGTATTGAGAATAAATCGCTCGCTTGCTGGGTTAGATTGCATGAAAGTGTCCTGCCTCCTCAGTGAATCCGAAGCAACAGCATTCATCCTCTCTTATTATTGTTTAGCTTTCCCTCCTTCCATAATAATCCAATTCGTCTAGCAATGTCTCGATTAATCCGAAAATCGTTGTTGATCAGTTAATGACACCAAAACTTTAACACATTTAATTAAAGAAGTACTTGGAACAGCGAGATAATATTTATGCATATGGGACCGCTTTACCTGAGACATTTGGGGCCTGAAGTTGATTTCTTTTAGGTCCACGGAACCCGGCGAAAGGTTGTGCAGCACCTGACAGAGGAGCACTCCGTCCCTAAGCGCCTGAGCAAGGTCAAACACGGCCGCCGATGGCCACACGACCCGGTGATTAGGAGGCAAGACCTTGCAGTCTATCAGCCAGCGTCCGCACTGTCTCCATTCCTCCATTTCGATGGTGGAAAGAAAAAAAACACCCTTCTCTACCGCCCCGAAACACGGAAAGTCTTGCGGAGTAAATCGGCGTGGTACCCGGATCCCTTCCGATTGCTGCAATTATTTCACGCCGAAGGACACTTTAAACTGCGATCCAATAATCCTTTTTCCAGTTTAGATGAAAATGTCGTTCTCAGTGAAACAAGTCATTTGGGAAGAACTTCATATAAAGTTTTCTCCTTGTTCCAGTGTTTTAAATGGAACTGAAGTCTTTCTTATATAGACAGCCCGTCATCCGCCGCAGTTCCGATTGGGATGTCGGCTCATTAAATCGGACGGCCGTTTTGTGCAGAGGGAAGAAGCGCTTTGCCGAGTTTTTCGAGCAGCAGAAGAGCCAAAATACAAGTGAAATCTCATACAGTAAATTGCCAGGCAATGTTATCCCGTATAAACGTGTCTGATTTCAGCCACACACCACAGGTCAGCGCAGCTCTCCATTGTCACGCTGCTGTCGCCGGAAAATACATGCAAGTCTTTTATTTATTAGCCGTAAGTAGCGTTTTCTAATCCCAGTATTTTAGCACGGATGGAGAAATGTATTCCAAAAGAAACTCAAATGCCATATGTTATAGGACCAGCAAGACTTGGCTAACGTTTGCATTCGCATAGAAACTATCAGTGTAAGCGCAGCCGTAGTTTTTACTTAAAAGTTATAGCGGTGCATATATATTTTTTTCTGGTGCACAGCCAGAGATATGTCTTCTTCGTGCTGACGCAGACAGACTGTTTCGCACAATGGTCATTGTATAGTTTCTAATGAAGCTGCTCCGCTAAGATGTAATGTTTCTTCGCCCAGCTGAGGATTGAAACAAAAAATCGTAATCTCCAGTTCAACCTTTACTGGAAACAGAATGAATAAAGTCTACCCATCCGACCATCCATCTTCTAACCTGGTCGGGGTCGCGGGGGGTCTGGACCCTATCCCAGTGGAGTCAATTTTTCGAAAGATTTAAATGTTCTGCATCCCTTTGTAATCCTTTATCGGTGCGTTTTGTTCTTCTTCTTCTTCGTCTTCTTCTTCCTCGCAGAATAGCTACATGCTTTGACTTAGAGCGTGTAGCTCGTCGGCGTCCAGCTCAGTTTGTCGCTCTTCGCGGGTGAGGAGACTGAAACGGTCGAGCGCGCACACGAGTCAGCGCGAGCGCCGCGGAACGAGGACAAACAGCTCGTGGGGCAATTTGCATCAGGCCGAAAGTCTCTCTTGTTATTTTTGCGTTGTTGCAGAGAGCAGAATTTAAACCGGATTTTCCCTATTTATGCGGAACATGAGATGCATTGAGAAATAAACTAGTAATTTAAAACGGTTCGCACTGAACATTAAATTTTTTTGACAGGCCTATATGAATACACGTTTCTTTTTTCTTATTTTTATGTTGTATTGCAAATGTTAATCTCAGTAATTTCCTGTCAAATAACCTATATTTACGACATAAAATTATTAAAACAAAGTGCACATTAACCCTTTTTGGTGACGATAGCCACGCCATAATAGCACCGAAATAAATACCGATTAAATTTTTATATTAACCACTATTTTCCTTCTGTCACCAGAAAACAGGCTACTAATATTAGCTTTGTAGTCATGTTATAATATGCATACTTTTTACTGAATAGCCTAAACGCCAGAAAATACACGATGTTGACCGCGCGCCGGTCACTTAATTAGTGATATTTTACAAGCACATTTCATTGTATGATTTAAGATTACTATTTCCTGCTGCTTGCTGTCAAATACCATATGTGCAACAATCGCCCGAAGGGTAATTGACATTTTCTTTTATGTTCATCACTGTCATTGTACTTTACCGAAGTAAGAGTCGAAGTAGTATGGCTATTAGTAATGTCACCCAACAATCTTACCCAATCAAAAACCCATTGCATTTGATCGGTAATTAAACCAGTGGTCCAAGACCACTATGACGTTCCCCTCAAATTCGTGGTGTGTGCCTTGGATGTTTACAATTATGCCATCTCCTGGACATAAAAGAAATTGCAAAAATCTGAAAATGAACTTGTGTGGCCTATGAAAAAGAATACATATTTTTGAAAAGTAATTTGCCAGAAAAATGAACAGTTAATTATATTTAAATACATGTTGTTGATTTTATTTGTATATTTGTTATTTGTTGAGGTAAACCTTCAATTTCAAACCGTACGCATTATTATTTATATTTTGAACCATTAAAATTTGGTGAGGTCAGTGTTATTATGGTATCTTACATAGTAAGCAAGCACGAAAGGTTACTACAACCTTGTCTTTATATGTAATATTAATTAGCTACACATGTTTAAAAGAGTTTATGCAAGACTCTTAAGGTACTCGGAACCAATATTTGTGTCCATTGTTTCCATTGGGACTGGAGTGTAGAAGAGCACTGTTGCCCTTAGCAGCAATAAAATATTGTCGACGGAAGTTACAGGCAACTAGCGCTACCATTGCAGTTTAATACCTAATAATAATGATAAAGTTTCTGTTTTTTAGCGGAAAACTGAGTAAAAGGATGAAAGGTATTCGCATGTATCTGTGTCTGGTACTGGGTCATTTGCTTTTGAAATAATTGCTGTTAATGTTTAGTTTGCAAAAAAAATAGCACTGTTTAAGCGGCGTATTGTACAGAAGCCCGTACACAAATGAGCGAGGGTCGGTAGGAGTATGCATAAATTTATCGACGTAGTACTGCTCGTCAAAAGAAAGCAGTACTACAAATCCGGTCCTATGAGGAATATGAATTCTAATCCGTCTATGACCCAGCGAAGCGCGAACCGTTTTGGAGCACTGGACTAAACCAAGGAACAACTAAAGCTATACTTCTTTAGGAAGCGATTTTACCGATGTGACGGAGAGTTGTGCATTTTATGTAAAAGTGGACCGTGTGATTACTGAATAAGCCGTGATTGTTACGACTAGGCTTTTTCCAGGAACTGAAAGACCTAGTCGCGGGAGGTTTCTGATTGCTAAGAAAGTCAAAGCGATGTGCCGGACTCCGACATCCCACACATTAATGTCACCGGAGAGACATGGCTGAGAGCCCGCCGGAGAGACATGGCTGAGAGCCCGCCGGACAGGCCGCCCCTGGCGCAGAAGGCGTTGTCCGAAGGCTACGCGCGCCTCCGCTACCGCGACACGTCGCTGCTCATCTGGCAGCAGCAGCAGCTGGAGCTCGAGCGCGCGCCCCCGGCCACCTACCTGAGCCGCAGCCAGAGCACGTGGTACAGCCAGTACGGCAACCAGGCCGTGGTGGTGCGGGACAAGGGGAAGGCGCTCGTGGATCCCGGGCCCGGGGGGTCCCGCATATGCCTGATCATGTAATGCATGCAGCCTTGATGGGTCATGATCACAGGTCTGCACGCAAATCTGCGCCACACGTGCTTTATTTTCTGTCTTTTAACGTGGCGTATACTGTAAAACATTAATTTATTATTAAGTTATTATACACCTCGTATTCTCACTGGGAGCGTTTGACTTGATGTATGGCTTTAATTTTTGTGTTGGTCACTGATCCAGTGGTATGGGTCACGAAGAAACTTCAATTACAAACTAAACTTATATTTGCAATTTGGCTTATGGACTACAGTAACTGTATTTAAAAAGTGATATTTTTCCATCTAATATATAATTGAATGGAACATGTTTTGAATTCATACGTATTATTGTTCGTTTAAAATGTGTGTGTGTGTTTTTTTTACCGTTTTCAAAAAGTATAAGGAACAGTATTATAACCAAAACAGTATCTTTATAAAACGGCAGCGTTAGTTATTTTATGTTGTTACAAGGTCTTTGTTGGTCAGGATAACGTACTAGACTTATCCGTGTTCCATAACAATGATAGTGTAATTGTATTAAACTGGAAATATCATAGTTGAATTTCTGAAATACATTCGTGTGAACTGTACAAAATGTGGTATGGAACCGCGTAGATTAGTGTCGTGCAGGCATTCAGTTATTTTGAAATATTGTGTAGGACTAAGTGCATCCACTAATATTACTGTTCAACATATATTGAAACTTTAGTTTTGCCTGCGAAATGCACATACATTTCTGATATAATTAGCTTCTATCGTTACTATTCATTGTCTCTCTTACAATGCTTTCTAAGTAGCAACTTTGAGTGCGACTGATCGGGAAGGTTTTTTTTTCCCGGTACGGTACTACAGACTTGCATTCTAAATTCAAGGTTATGAAGCACCCCATTTAACAGACAGTACATCTTCATTTAATTGAAATGCAGTTTTGAACTCGTGCAATATATAGAGGGCAGCTCTTTAGATACATCTAATCACAGTCTAGTAAAAGTATTAGTAGAAGTAGCCCAGATATCCACCACCATACAAGCTTTACGTCTATGGTGATGGAATAAATGGCACGATTTTTACCCAAAAGCCAGGTATTTCTTGTAGGAGCCCAACGGAGAAGCCCAGCATGCAGTTTATCACCGGTGGCCTGTACTACGAAGCGGGGTTACTGGCTTATCTGGGTAACTTGTGGGATTTAAGGTAGTCTGGGCAAAATGTAAGTGAATGAATATGAAGTCCATTTCAACTGTGGTACCTTAAATCCGACAAGTTATCCCGATGAGCCAGTAACCCCGATTCGTAGTACAGGCCACCAGTGTAGGTGTATGCAGGGCTGCAGATGACACTTAATTGAAAATAATGCAGCATTATGTCTAAGAATCTCTTGCTGGAAGCCTGCAAACCAGCTGCACGAGACTAGTATAGATCCAGACACAGAAACAGAGGTAAGGTTTTTTGTAGTTTATTTACGAAAAACAAAATGAGCTTGATGAGTCAGAGACTCCAGGTTAGCAGTTACATCAAATATTAGCTTCTAACTCTGCCCAACACCCCCCACCCCCTCCCCACCCACCCCACAGGCTCTTTAAACCTTTGTTGCAATCAACAAGCCTAAAACTACTTACATTGAATCCTTGATTTTCTCAATGACTGACATTTACAGGAAGGTACTATAAACAGCTCAAAAAAGGTATAAGAAAGTTACAATATTCCTGCATGCACATACATAAAAACTTTTTTTATTATTATTTTTTTATTTTTAAATATAAAAAGAACTATTATATCTTGACCAGGGCCTAAAAAATGAACTAATAAGTGGTGAATATATATTTATATATACTTATTTTCAGTCTTTAAACTCTAGTGACATCACTCAGGAAAACCTATCATGGTTTTTTAATTGGAGCTCAATCCTTGAATCCTTGCAAGAAGGGTGAGGAGTTTGAAAATTAGTACTGCCAGAAAAAGAAATGCCACCACAATAATTAACCGTTGACACCTTGCCTCCTTGAAGATATCCATTTCAGATTAGTTACAAAAAATAAAAGTTTAAAAAAAAATAAAAAAAGCACACACACACGGGAATGGAATAGGGCAGTCCAGTCACAATGAGGGCTAGCAATATAAAATATCAAAATAAGGATAAATGAATACATTCGGAAAGCAATACCCCACCCAGGAGAGGAAGACTTACTGATTTTGTCCTGAAACATCTGCAGTTCTTAAGCTTTCAGGATTCTAACCAAGACGGTATGAAACAAAGAAAATGAAATACATGTTCAGGAGACTACTGTCAACTCTGAACTTGAGTATAGTGTTTTAATCAGTGCATCTCATGTTTAATAAGAGATATAATCCAAACTGGGGGGGGTAAAACGGTCCCTGTCATAATCAGGGAAAACTTGGTATCTGTTATAGATGTGTGCATTGGGGGGGGGGGGGGGGGACACAGCTTTGAATAGGTAGTTTTATTAAGCAATGTATTAGTCACCCGAATTCAACAATGATGTTAGTTTGAGGCCTAAATGTTGAGTTAATGTACTGATATTTATAGCTGAAATATTAATACTGCATTTTCTCAACTAGATTTATTGCTTACTTTGTCATGAGCCCAGTGTAAAACACCCATTTTTTTTGTTTGTTTACGTTATGTGATTCACACGACCGAATCTGTAAAGATCACCTGTTACAACATTGAGTAAAAGGCATTTCTGAGAACGACTACTGAAACTTTTCAGTATTGTAAAGCAGACCAAGGAGATTTTTGGGCTACATATACTTCCAAAAGTTGCATTACGTCACCTCTCAATAGCCCCTCAAACTGCGCATCTGGCATGGGCTACAGTGTATCGAAAAACATTCAGACATACTGGTAAACACGAGCAAATGAATTTAAGTCACACACAGATGAGTCAAAGGAGCTGTCAAAATGATAGTAACTAAAATTTCTGAAAACAGAGATTAATGCCACAACTGCAGCTAATGTCAATATAAATAAGATTAAAAAAAAAAAGTAAACCACCCATTTTGGCCATGAAAAGCCCAAACTCCCAGCCCACCCCCACTGCACCCCTTGATTGTCCTATGGAATGGACTACAGAAAGCTATCAGACACTACCATCATATAAACCAATAGGGGTGAGATACGCACACCATCCGCGCAACTAATTTTCGTATTTAGAAAGACAGACATACAGCTGAATCTAAAAACTGACCAAATGTTTTTTGAAACACTATGAAGGGCTAAAAAGGAAAAACGAAGAGATAGTAACCTAAACCAAAGAAATTACCCTAAATGATCCAGGAGAATGAAGGGAATTTTAAATTTTAAAATGACACAATAGTCGCTTTCCAAATCCCTCTCGATACGGGGCCAGCACAGAGAAACACGTATGCAGGGCACCAGTATCGCTTCTGCGGACTCGCAGCTCACATCTAGACAAGGCAACTGAATTAGTGTATTTGGGGAAGTACCTATCATTCTTTGCGATCCAATTTTTACATGTGCTTTAAAAAACGGCTGATTAAAAGCAACATGCATTTTGGTTTTCAATGCATATTACACAATAAATTCAAATAAATTAAAAAAATGTAGACAGAGTAGATATATTTACTTATATATAAATATACATGTAGGCAGATGCTGTGGAATGTGGAGAGGGTCTGGAGATCGAACGATGGAGAACGAGAGGGGGGTATAAAAATAAAACTGAAAGACAGGAGGTATTCCCGCTGGGGGTGGGCCCTGACAGTGTGGCCACCCTCCACGGGATCAGGCATGGATATTCCAAACTGCACACGAGATGCCTGAGCCCTTTCTCATCCATTTAAAAACCTCTTGTCATCCATCCACAAAAAAACAAACAAAAAAACCCATTTTCTTTCCATATGTTGGAGATCTTGAGGGGTAAAATAAGGAGGAATCTTAGACGTTTCACTGCCTCGGTCGAGCTTTTTGTTTGTGACTGAGTGATCCGGGGGGGGGGCAACAACCGTGAGCACATATGACGGCTGGCCTTAAAAAGCAAACGAAAAAAAAAAAAAAAGCAACCGAAAGGAAGGGGAGGGAGAGGAGGAAGGGCAGTCCTGGGTGTGGGTCGCGCCACACCATGCCGGGTTCAGTCGGAGTCGCTGCTGTCTGAGCTGGATCCGCTGGACGAGCTGCTGCCCGAGTCGGAGGAGCTGCTACTGCCACTCAGGCGGGAAGGGCCCCCGGCCTGCGCTGAGCCCGCCTTCTCTGCTGGGGGAGAGCGGGGAGGGTCAGCACACATGCGCCACGCATGCCGCACACACGCACCCTGCACACCTCCCGACTTGGCTACATCCAAATGGAATCACACATGGAATGTTTAAGCTACAAGGGAAATATGAGAGTAGCCAGGTGGCACAGTGGGTGGGCTCCACGGTTGGGGAGTGTTTGAATCCTGCCCTCGACTGTGTGCGCATGTCTGCGGTTTGTGGGGTCTTCCCATGTTACATGGGTTTCCTCCACATGCAGATTTCCTCCCAGTGTCTAAAGACGTACATTTAGGCTAAACAATCTCTCTAAATTGCCCATAGTGTATGGCTGTATGTGCCCAACAATGGACTGGCATGCCATCCAGGGTGTACCCTAGCTTTTTGCCCTGTGCTGCCAGGGATTGACTTATCCAGGCCAGAAGGATATTTTCCTGGATCTGCCCATATCTGAATTTCAGTATAAAACAAATTTTGGCGTGTTAATGAACATTGTCGATGACTGATTTTTCTCTTGCCATTCTTTCCAGAAAGGTTCCTTAACCCCACCAGCAAACAAAAAAGTGTTAAACGCATCACCAGCAGACCTGAGGCATGCAGACGCACAAACACACGCATGAGCAAGGAAGAGGAGGAACGCAACGAGAGGAGGAAGATAAGCAGGGGGAGGAGGGGCTTCCCAGGGCGCCTACGCCTTCCCATCAGCACGTCTGCTTCCGCTAACGTCACACACACACGGGGAGCGACTCTGACGTCACGCAATGTGATGTGCTTAACGTGACCACTGGACGTTCACTGGATGCACGACAAGACGTCATGATCTCCGGGACAGCTGACAAGAATAAACATCCAAAAAAAGAACTAGTCAAAATAAAACAAACTTAAAAAATAAAAATAAAAATAAAAAAAATCAATCCCAGGCAAGTTGGCTTGTAGAAGATCAGACCTTATATCCATGAATAACCATATGGAGGGAAACATAAAAAAATAAATAAAAAAAAAAAAAAACACTAGAAAGAAAATGTAAAGGTGACGAATGATAAAGACACGCTCTGACCGGGGGCTTTGCTACGGGGGGGCCTGTCCTAGCCTGTCTCTAGTCCGCTGGGCACCCTGTCACGGTGTCCAACCCTGGAACACAGGTACCTTTTTTGGGCGGTTTCTTGTTGTTGTTCAGCTGTCCGCTCACGTCCTGCAGTCTCTTTTCTAACTCTTTCTTCTTTTCCTGAGCCAGTTCCTCCTTAGACTTGGCACTCTTTTTCCCTGTGCCCGCTGCAGGAGACACACAGCGGTGCACCGTAAGCACGGGGGGGCGCCCCCCCGGGGGGGGGGGGGGGGGGGGGGGGGGGGGGGGGGGGCGGGGGGGGGGGGGGGGGGGGGGGGGGGGGGGGG
>JAODLD010000046.1:18508323-18532555 GCA_026781065.1 Mormyrops boulengeri
AACTACACGCTGTGTGAAGAAGTGCTTCCTCAAGTTCATTTTAAAATGTTCTCCCACTAATTCCCACTTATGGCCACGAGTTCTAGTATATTATACTACATAACTGCCAGAGATGATCTGTTTGAAATGCAATTCCCAATGGATGTCTAATGCTTCTTCTCAAAAAATATACCAGACTAACAAAGGCAAGCAAGGCAACACCGGGTACACTCCTTTCCCAATTACATCCCATACATACTTAAGGGATATCAACGTTAAAATCACAATAATAATTAAAAAAAAGAACACACAATATAAATGTGACTAAGTATAGAAACTGTCGAAGTTAGCCAGATAAGTGATGTCACAGAAATTAGACCCACCCGCTTTCAGGTGGTCCCAGCTCCAGAAAAGGAGGGGAGCAAAAACTTCACCGTTTATCATGGAAAAGGTAACAGATGTGTAGCAGACCTGGAAAAACCATGCAAGAACCAGAAATTCCCAGACCATTCACAGCACAATAGTGGAAAAAATGAGCGCAATAACCTCATCCATATTAGGTGAAAAACATATAGTGGGTGTTAGATAATGACTATACCTTTATTAATAGGTGACTAGATCTTTTGACAGCTGGCTAGTAAATGTCAAGGGAAAGTGAGCCATGATAAGCAGGCAAAAGTACCGGTGGATACATCTGTAACAGCTCTGTACAGTGTAGTTAAACAGTATAAAATACATTTAGTACATTACAGAAGACAGCTCCAGAACTTATAGACTATTAGTTACGACACCTCTAGGCAATAACATCAGGACAGAAAGCAAACATGATTATAATTCTAGAGGGACGCTTTGAAAAGCAGTGACGCTTGAAGGTGAAAATACTGCAAAACGTACTTCACTTATCAGTTATTAGTTTGTTTTCACTTATTTGTTGATAAGACTTAAGAATATATATATTTATATATTGAAAATAATCAAAATTGCCCCAGAAAAGGAATAGCTGTCCCAAAGATAACCAAAATTAGACCAGAGAAAACAAATGGACTAATAAATATTTTAATATGTGTATACGTGTGTGATACTTGTGTGTGTGTGATACATCTGTTTTGGTACCAAGAGAATGAAAAAGCTGCCCTGACTTTACATATCTTAAGATATAACATACCTGCAGTTCATCAGAATAGACTGACAGACTCAAAGAAAGGCAGAAGCACACTCACTGTCCTTTTATACATATACACGACCGGCAACAAGAGAAAAGCAACAGGAGGAGTCTTGCTTCAAAAGCATGTAATGTCACAAAACCAAAGGAATAACACATGACGGTCAGGAACAAATGCCTCCTAAAAGAAGGGGCGTGATCCCAATCACAGGAAACAGGACTTGGGTAGGGGCAGCACTGCAAGTAACCCACAGGGGGCGAAAGTAATTTTGTAGCTAGTTCAAAGAGTTTTTGACAACAACCCAGGAGAAGACTGAAATCCCAAGCAATGGCACACCATGTAATTTTTACACACACAAGCAGGAAAAGGACACACCAACAACAAGTGGTAAACTAAACCAAAGGGGCAGAAAGCAGCAATTTAAGAGATATGCTTTTGCGTAGCTACCCACGTTTAGAGCATTAATCAGTTAGCAATACAACGTGAAGCAAATCAAGTCTTTCATTTTGAAATATGCCAATCTGAGACGAAGCGCAAAAGTGATGATCAGTACAGTGCTAACAAAGATTCATCAGGTGGCTCAACTTGAGCATTTCCTTGGCATGCATACTGCATGCAGCTTTTGGTGAATGAAATACGGGCTAAGTGCACCTCATGGCTGTATCATCATAGCTGAAGCAAACGTAAAACCATAACAAGCATGCATGTCTTCATGACTTTAAGGATGAGGATATCAGCCTTAGGAGAAAGTGGCACAAGACTGACAAGTCAAGATCAATGCCCTTCATAGTGTCCAAATGATTAAACCGATTAATATCACAGAACTTTATTCATAATAATTTTAAGAGATTAATATTGTTTGAAAAGGTGTTTTCTATAACATTTTTAAAAGACCTACACTGCATTTGCGCTGACTGGAAAATTCACTTTGATTAAAATGTATTCAAATTCTTAAAAAGCCAAGTGTAAAAGTGATGGTTTGATAATGCATCAGTCTACTCAGCATATTTCGAAGGGTCTTTCCAACATTTTTAAAAAACAAATATAAAAAAGCAGAATAAATTCTTAAATGTTCCCCCAGGAAGACCAACAGGTCGATGCAAAAACCATTAAGGCACACAATGGACACTTTCCTCTGTACTCTGACAGACTGAATGAAATGTTTCAGGTTAATACATAACTTTAGATAAGTTTTGTATGAATAGTGGAGTCAACATTTAGGTCATTTTAAATTATATTTAAATAACAGCGCTTAGTTCCAAGCCTGGACTCACATATCACTGATTAAAACTGCAGTGACTACTCAACAAATTATGGCAATTCACATACATTTTAAATAAAACAGTTTAACGTACAATGTTAAAGGATAATAACACAAGCACGCAAAAGAGTCTTTTCGGTGTATTCTCGGATTTCAGACTGACAGTACCATAACAAACGAAACTCGACGAAAGACGGTATTGACGAGTCCTAATCTTACCTATATCGATATGATATAACTACGTAACATCATTAAAATTTTACACTGGTGAGAGATCTGATGTTAACTTTAAGATATTCCAATAAAGCGACAAACAAACCGTGCGAAATGCATTAATGCTTCTGAATAACGGCACCATCTAATATTCTGATCATGTGTTGTACATCTACAATACAATAAATTTAATGCTGTTTTAATATTAAAGTGAAAGGGATCAGTTCAATGCGCTATTTTCACCAGAAACATTCCTTAAAGATTTGTAAACAGTAATGGACATCGCATTTAATGTTAAGCGGCAAATTTAAAGAGCGATCCAGCATGTAGCCACACGGCCAGCAGCTGCTAACCAGCGACCTGATAATTTAGCAAACATGGGAGACAAATTTATGAATGGGACGTCAAGCACCCCCCCCCACACACACACGCTAAAAGTCTAACAAACCGAACGGCAGCTTCACGATCAAACAGAATCCACAATACAAGCTCCGCGAACAGTTGCAATCAATAAAACAAGAATGCATGCTACGTAACAGACAATTATAATAAAATCGCAAAAAAAAACTCGCTCCAGAATTTAGACTGAGCCACGAGAGTAAACAGTAAACACGCGGAATCGGGCTAATTAAACCGAAAGGCGCGCGCCCGGCTGCCCTCGCGATTTCTGCACAATCTGCTAATGGTGCAAAAAAAGAGAAAGAAAACAAATGGCGCAAAGACCGGACGCGAGCGAGACCTGTCCTTTCGGGGGGGAAAATGTACCCCACTCCACACATTCTCCTTTAAAAGATGGCGGGCAGGGCAGAGATACGGTACAGTGAGAAATGCAGCCGATCTTATTTCGCAGGCTAGCAGGCTGCCCTCCCCGTAGCGCTGCCACACGAAAAGACCCACCGCGTAACGCGCGCCATGCATACGGCTAGTTAGCGTTTTACAAACGCGGCTAGGCGAGCAATGCCGCGATCGCCAGTGCCGAAAGGGCCGAATCACCGTCAGACTCTTTAATTTTTCACGATCTAAACTTCACGCGTTAACCCCCAATGTTAAAGAAAGCAGGCTTTGTTGCATTGTTGCAAAGCGCACAGATAACGTTAGCATTGCTGAAACACACAGCAAACACCAGAGGTTCGCTTTGTGCTCTAAATAATACAATCAACTCGTGTAGCTAAACTAAACCGCTCTTTATTTAAAAAAACAGCGACGAATAAAGAGAAATAGTTTATTACTTTTTTGCCCCCTCTGTGGCTCCAACAGCGTTTCGCTTGAAGTCGTCCTAGCTGCTCTTTTATTTCAGCGAAGCAGCATAATAGACGAGGTAACACCAGCCCCCTGCTCATGCGCGATGAAGAGGGCGCGTATGGTCTTTGTAGTTCTCTGAAAGACACGTTTACGTAGGGAAATTTAATATTCATTAAAAATAGCACTACGCTTCCCAAAATGCAGTATAAAAGAGAGCGGTGGTGTTTTTGGCCCTTTCAGCATGTCGTCCGCGAGGGTTAGGAGATCAAAGGAGATTTTGATGTAACATTTGCACTTTCGAAGTCAGCACGTCGCTTTATATGCATACTGTATATGACTAAATTGATTACAGTCTCGTATTTAGGTAAATCGTTTTCCCGAAATACTCATTCTTGCCGGTTTTCCTGCGGCGAGACACAGGCTAACATTACCTAATAGCTAGCCATACGTCATTGCACAGTGGCTCAGTGGTAAGGCACTGCTGGAAAGACATATCAAAACAATAACAAGAATGCCACCTTCTTTTATTTTTCAAAGGCCCAGAAATAGATATTTGGTTTATACAGCGACATATCCAAGCTCTTTTATTTAATCTAAAATAAAAATATGTTTCAAATGAAAGTGGTACAATAACTAATGATTGTCAATACTAAAATCATGTTCGCGATCCACGCTATAAGGACCGAAGGTGCATCTGATAATCAGTGAAGGTGGATATGACTTCCTTGCAGTTACTCTACATATATAGTTTGGACGAGATTGCGATTGCTCTATATTTATCTCTGTAATAATTTAAATTTATTACTTTTCTTTTTAAAGCCGAATGCCTATTTTTTACTGGACACAGCGTCTGACACAACTTATAAATGTAATGTAAACCGTAATAAATTGCATTAAAGATAGACTGTAGTGACCTACGTTAGTGGAAAAAATAGTACTTACAGCATTGATATAACGGGAATTTTTATAGTATCGGATCTACAGAATTTATGATTATATCATCTAAGAATAATCATATCATGTATCACTCAGAAGAAATACACAGTCTGATATAAATATAAATGTATTTTGTTGCCGTTTATAATAATACCCATGTAACTGTTGCCTTATTCCAAAACTCACTTCAGCAATAATATAGTTCTGCCAAAATCACAGGTAATATTTTAATTTAAATAAGCAAAAAATGGAGGATAATAAAATGTACATAAAGAATCACTGAAGTTGTAGGCAAATAAGCACAAACTGTTCCCCTGTTGTTTGTATGGGTTTGCGTTACATACTCAGGATTCCTCCCATTGCCCAAAGGCAGCTGTGTGTATGTGCACTGTGAATGGCATTCCTTAAAGGTGCTCTCTGTTCTCGCTAATTACTGTGCACAAACAAAAGACGATCCATAGGAGTAATAAGGAGAAGAAGCATTTTATTTATATTAGCGCTTTTACATGAACTCACGCTTACAGAGAAAGTACAGAAAAAAATTTTATGTACAGCTTGCGTCACACACAGTTGCGTGTGTCACTATATATTTATATCAGATAGATTATACCACTGAGTGGTATTTTCATTTTTTTCCAGTCAGTGGTCTGTATTATTGCCAGAGCAGAGATCAGGTATTTGTAAATGTCTTGTAGATTGTTTTTTTCTGGCAATTATATGTTAATGGTTTTTAGAATAGATACGGAGGCTAATATTATTACAGAGACCTGAAAGACCATTTCAACATATTAGTATTTGCATTTCCAAGCAGTACTTCTATTGAAGCAAGGCATTGGATTCTTATTAAGATATTGTTTACATGACTATTTCCTTTTTGGTATTATGACTTGAAAAAAATAACTAATTACTAATTATCAAGTGGGTCATGCCAAGATATTTACCAGTTAATAATGCTAAATTATTATGCTAATTTTGGAAGTGTTTCAGCAGGGCCATAATCACTGATTTCTACCCTCATCAATGAAAGCTAAGTAACCTGGCCAGCTGCGTGTATAGTTTTTATTTGTAAGTAAAAAAATGGAAACAAGTATTGAAAACTATTTTCTATGAAATATTTAAGTTTCATTACAGATTTGATTTTCCAGCAGAATTATTTACTGTATTTCCTCTAGACTTGAATAAGGGAATCAGAACATAAATAATTCCGTATAATGTATATTATCTGATCATTTAGATATGAATCTAGGTAAGACATATTTCCTACATGCAGTACCGTTGCCCCTCATCCATGTCCCTTCTTGAGCGCCGTATATCGTCGTCAGCTTCCGCGCATGCGCATTGGCGGTTAAATGCCACATTACCCGCCAGACCAGCGAACGGGATATTTGTCTTGAGAGTTACAGTTAAAGAAGAAGAAGCATTGGCGTTTATCCTGAAATAATAATAAGGTTCTTCGCTTTACACGACTTTTACTGCAAATAGATCGCCGCCGTCGTGGTGAGTACCTTTAGCTTCCGATTGGTTTAACTAGGTGTGCGTGTATTGTTTGAATGGGACGATGTTGGCTTGCTAACGTGCTAACAGCAAAAACCAGCAGGTTTAATTGTAAGGAAGAAGGAACCGGGCAGGAAAACCGACAAGGGAGGATATTGGCTGTTGGAAACCAGAACACATGTAGAAGCAGATAGTGCGACTGAATAACTAATTATGAAATCACTAGGTTGAGTTGGCAGTATTGACTGATCCAGTATGGATCTGCAGCAGATACAGTCTCGCTTGGTCATTTTGTTCTTCCCGGGCCTTAGCTATGCATCGGGATGATCACTGCTGATGGAAGTCCTGGGGGTGCTTAGCTAAAATTCACGGGGGTGATCACCCCCGGTGCCAGTACACGGGGTGTTTTTCAGGCTGTACACTGTCAGTGGGAGGCTAATGGTAAGAGTAGCTCTACAGCGTGAGACAACAGGTAGCCGATGAAGGGAAAGTCTGTGACACGCAGTGAGCTTCATGGATCTTGATGGCACCGTTCATCAGATGAGAAAAAGTGCAACTCTGACCTATTGTAGGCTCCTACTAACCAAGGGTAGAAGCCCTGCATCATGCTGGTGTGTTAAAACACATGGGCTACGTTGGCATAAATGAATCTGCTTCTTTGGGTGTATCTTGCATGCCCACACAGGCAGTAATGATCACGTTATGCCCTGTATGTACAATTTAAGTGTATTTGTATCCTGATGCTGATGGTTGATTGTTATGCTTCTTCACATTTGTGTTGCTGGCAGTGCTGAACAGGCTCCTGACTTTCTGATTCGCTCATTGTGCAGCCATGGCAACAGAGGAGACGAAACCGGAAACTGAAGGCGCTAAAACGCAGTCTGCCTCCTCTGCCTCAGCGAGTCAAAGCAAGGTAGAGGCAGTGACTCAGACCTGTTAAGTTTAAATCACAGAATCTGTCAGGCTGAGAGGTCAGTTTTGGCATTTAATTTTGTGTATTTTATTTTGTCATGTTTTTCACATATCATTCCCATGTCTTCCACTCTTGGATAGTCGACACTGGTAAAGCCAAACTACACCCTTAAGTTCACACTCGCTGGCCATACGAAAGCCGTGTCTTCTGTCAAGTTCAGCCCAAGTGGGGAGTGGCTGGCCAGTTCCTGTAAGTGCCCTGTTATTTTTCCTCTCTTAATTAAGCTGGTGTTCAGACTAAACTTTACTGTTGAATGCAGCCTTATGTGAATGCGGCATGTCTTTATAGATTCATGGTTTGATTGTGGCTCTTCATGCACAAGTTGCACAAAATTTTTACTTTGTCAGTTGTGTATAAATTGTGTGAAAACAGGGAAGACAATGCAGTGGATTTTTAATCCCATGTGTGATCTAGTTTTAACTTTAACCAGTGTTAAAGTTTAGACTTTTAAATGTAGTTTATTGTATATATTTTATTTTTTAATATAGCTTTAATTTTTATATTGTTTTCCGTTTTTAAATTTGAAATCTAGTTTACTCTTAGTTGTAGTTTCTGTGGTTAATGTACACTGCACAAAAGAGGTCCAAAATGTGGCGCCATCTGAAGGCAATATGGTGGATTACATTTCCTTGCGTGATTTTCATCAATGAGGAAGGATAAACAAATGATTACTAAATAATATTTTAAAATGGTAATGGAAAACAATTGAAATTTTGTTTTTATTTCAGTTAGTTTTGGAAGCAGTATTTATAGTTTTTATTAAATAGCAGTTTTTTCATTTTATTTTCATTTTTTTAGTTCAGCTTATGAAAATGTTTTCTTATAGTTTTAATTTTTGTTAACAATAATAATGCTGGTTTCCACTCATATGTCGCTTAGTTGCATTGGTGACCTTAAACTGCCCTTAGTGTGTAAGTGTGTGCCATGTGATTGTTAGTTTTGAACATGCTGTTGACATATACAGACGCTCCTCTACTTACGAACTTTCAGACATACGAACGAAGAGGACTGTAAGTCCAAATTGTGTTCATTGGGCTCCCGTTTCCTGTCCGCAACATAATTCTTTTTTCTGCGCACCAATTCCGCCTAGTATGACTTCTGGCCACTACTCCCGCCGCGCAGCAGCGTAGCGTGCGTACTCCCAGCATCTTAGTTCTTTGTATTTGCGTATACCCTTAAAATGATGTTAAATAATGACTTATGAACATTTCAAGTTACGAACGGCCGTTCAGAACGTATCTCGTTCACAAGTAGAGGAGCGTCTGTAGATGTAACAAAGCTTAGCTTTGATTTTTTTTGTGTGTGTGTGTTTCAGCTGCTGATAAGCTGATCAAAATATGGGGGGCGTATGATGGAAAGTTTGAGAAAACTATATCTGGACACAAACTAGTGAGTTCACCCATATGTATCAATCACGTAAATGTTTGTAGCTATAAGACGGCAGCCCTATTTTCTGTCTGTTAATCTGATTTTAATACTAAATTGGTTGCAGTTTGTATGAACTTTGTAAAGACTAACACATACTTATTATCCCAACACAAATAAGTTCTAGAGGTCTTGGGGTCCATAAAGACAGAAACAGTGGTTTTTAGCATTGGATTACTGGCGATTGGACACAGCTGAACCAATCACTGCTCTGACTAACTTCATGCATCTTCTCCAGGGCATCTCTGATGTGGCCTGGTCCTCAGATTCTAATCTTCTGGTTTCGGCATCTGATGACAAGACCCTGAAGATCTGGGATGTCAGCTCGGTGAGGGGTTTGAGGGCCACATTTGCCTTCTCTCTATTTGCGGAGGATTTGCGGGCTCCTACAGACAAAAGCCAGTGTGTCAGCTTACCTCTCCAAATACCACATAACTTTTTGCTGTCATGAATTTGTTTTCTCCCTTTTAGCACCGTTAGCCATGGAGGTGTATTTTGTCATTGGCCTGAGAGCCGGCTGTGTAGGGTCTAAATTGGGTTTTTCTCGTAGGGAAAATGTCTGAAAACTTTGAAGGGCCACAGCAACTACGTCTTCTGCTGTAACTTCAACCCACAGTCGAACCTCATCGTGTCAGGATCAGTAAGTCCATTTCCAGGGACGTTGAGCTCCATGTGGAGAAAAATATCCTGTCTGACTTCCATCATATCAATGGCCAAACTTGAGTTTTAGTTAGTTGTACCACAATAATTGTAACGGCGTACTGATGGACCTGCAGACTTTAGGCACCGATTCTTGGTCTGTTGGGTCACGAGTGTCTGACTGTCTTTGCAGTTTGATGAGAGTGTGCGGATATGGGACGTCAAGACTGGGAAGTGCTTGAAGACCCTGCCAGCCCATTCAGATCCAGTGTCTGCGGTTAGTAGCAATACTTTCACCTGCTGAGGCCCATCTGCATGTATGTGACACTTTTAACACAGTATTGGGCAGGTGACCTGCACCGTCCTCTTTGAATCAGCAGAACAGACAGGCACTTGACATTTCAGGCCTCCTTGTCATTTCATTTCTGCTGTACTGCAATGCTGTGTCCTCTAGGTGGCATTCTCATATTTACAGTGTTGTTCTCTCTGGGCCGTTTCCCTCCCTCCCTCCAGCTGCTGACTGTGCCCAGGCTCTCGTTTGTACCTTTGTTGGATTCCTCTTCTGCTTCACTTTCAGAATCATTCTGTCTCACTCATTCGTGACTTTAATAACTTTAATGAGCTTATTCTGAATGTGAGATATCCTACTTGGAACATCTCTTTGCACAGGTATCTGCCGTAGGTGTAAATCTTCTTTTTAAAATGTATTTTTCCAGGTCCATTTTAACAGGGATGGCTCTCTGATTGTGTCCAGCAGCTATGATGGTCTTTGGTAGGTACAGCCTCCCTATTATTAGGGGATTCCCATCTCTATATTGATGGTATTTGCTGTCTCTTGTCTGTCAGTTGGTGTGCTAGGTGTTTCCCAGTCTTAATGTGAAAAACATTTTTTTTCCAGTCGAATCTGGGACACGGCATCAGGACAGTGTCTTAAAACACTTATCGGTAAGTCCTTTTTGAATGAATACAAAAGCAAAAACGGTGACCTAAATGCAGACCAATTTACAGCTGATGTATGTTCTAGTAATTCTGATTTGCATTATAAATTTTGCACAACGAGATTCTTACCCGTGCATCTGGTTTTCTTGTGGTCTGGCTGCTTTTATCGGTCTCCAGCTTCTCCTGCATATATAATATCGGGATGGAATTTATATTCCTTATTAAATGGCACCTTCAGGATCTGCGAATCTGCACCAAGTAGGCCGGTGTTTAAGGCGCTGTTCATGGACCTGTGTTGTTGTGGATGAGGTCCACAGATTGGGCCTTCAGGGTGCTGAGGTGCTGGTTCTCTTGTCTCTGACAGATGATGACAACCCCCCGGTGTCGTTTGTGAAGTTCTCCCCCAATGGGAAATACATCTTAGCAGCCACCCTGGATAAGTGAGTCTCATTGCTGGTCCTTCACGCTTGCATACGGTTTTGTTCGGTGAACAGTTGTGTTCAAAGGTGCCACCCCACCCCCCCCCCCCCACACCCAAGGAGGTGAAGGACAGTCTAGAAATTTGTTCTGTAGCTGTGAATTTTCTCAGGAATGACCCTCCCCCATGTCTGGGTCTAGGCTTGATTCTTAATGTTTGTAAGTCTTAACGCAGAACAAACTCTTTGTCTTGCAGCACCCTGAAGCTCTGGGACTACAGTAAAGGAAGGGTGTGTACGACTCTTACTGGGCTCCCAGAGCCATGACTGGAGTACCATAACGTCACCATGCTGTTTTAACATGCCTTTCTTTTTCAGTGCCTAAAGACGTACACTGGCCATAAAAATGAGAAGTACTGTGTGTTTGCCAACTTCTCAGTCACTGGTGGTAAGGTGGGTGCCACACCGTACAGGGTTAACCCTGTCATGCTGAGTGTCAGTCAGTGTCCTGTGACGATGAGAGCACTGAAATGCAGGAGTGGTTCGACTTCTGGAACCGGTTTGTTAGGTTTCCACTTGCATGAGCAAGTACTTACAACAGTACCCGTGAAGCACAGCTTTCTGACTTGCTTCACTCTCTGTGCCATCTGATGCCAAGTGCTGTCGGTCAGATTTGTCCCTCAATGCCAGCTGAGCTGTACCCCAAACAAAACGCTAGATGATAGAATTAAAACCTTCTAGTCCAGGTGTTGGGTGAGCTATCTCTATTCTGGGATGGGGCCCTGGCTTTTTGGCTGCTACGTGTAGCTGTAGACTGCTTCACTGTGTCTGTTTTGGTTTCCTCCTTCTGCAGTGGATCGTCTCTGGCTCGGAAGACAGCATGGTGTATATCTGGAACCTCCAGACTAAGGAGATCGTGCAGAAGCTGCCGGGGCACATGGGTAAGGAGGGTTGAGGGACCGTGAGGGCTGTACGGAGCTGGGGCGCACTTGTGTGCCCAGTGCGGGTTGGGCTAGGGTTCGGTGGGGTGTCACGGCCATGTCTTGCAAGAGGGCTGTAGCTGAGTGATGGAGGTTGCTCTCTCCTCTGCAGATGTTGTGATCTCCACTGCCTGCCACCCCACGGAGAACATCATAGCGTCTGCTGCACTGGAAAATGACAAAACCATCAAACTGTGGAAGAGCGACTGCTAAGCTCCAGGGTCCGCGGCTTTTCAACTCTGAGGAAGAATCGCTTGGCGAGAAGGTTCGGCTTCAGATGGATGCTGGTCTGCGTGAGATGGGACAACAGCGCCCCCCTGCTCAGCGAGGAGCCGCCCAGGCTGCCAGTGCAGTCTGAACTTTGTTTGACCCCCATCATCTGCCGAGAGCCTTATCTCAACACTGTAAAATGTGTTTTCTGCTTCATCCATAACAAATGTTGTCACCAATTTGCTGGGAATCAGTTGGCTTCCCATTTAGAAGTTTACCAGTTAGCTGGTTGTGAACGTGTTGGTAGTTTGACCTCTAGTAGACTTGCTAGAGCGAAGACCTGCTCCTTTCAGCAATTCTTTCGACTTAGCTGTACATATATCTGATTTTTATATAAACAATATATAGTTATATAGTTAATATATAGCTTTGCAGTTCTGTGCTTCAGCGGTGACTTCTGACGAGGCTGGTAGAACTTGCCGCAACACTTTGACTTTCGGTCGTTACTTTGCCCAATTGGTTTAAACATCTGGAACTTCATCGTTTAGTAACATACAATGAGTCTCAGGGAGAGAGACACTCTGTGACTGCAATGCGGACAGCGAAAGCTTGGTTCTTACACTCTATACTGTGTTTATTGGAAATCTCACGCCTCAGCATATGTATGCAATTATTCATCAAGGAATATTACTTTTGTGTGTGCACAATGGCTTTCTTTCAGTGGCATGTAAAATCCAGATTTTTCCCCATGTCCCTGTGTACAGTTGCTTTTCAGATGTATAGCTGAAAAATACCTCTTGCAGCAAGTGTAACTTAAAACACCCGGCATGGGTTTTGAATCTTCTTTGTCCGTCTAACATAGTATACGGTGTATGTTTATTTATAGGCTGTGTGAGGTTCAAAGGTTGCTCTTTTTCTATGGTTATTTGCTTGTTCTGTTGTGCAGCAGTTGGTTTTGGCTAAAATGTTTGATGTTTAAAAACAAACTTTGATTAAACTCCTTTTATATAAAAACTGTCTTGACGTTCATATTGAGGGGAGGAGAAGTGCTGAATATTTATAGGTATGCATGTGGATAATATAATTTCCAACTATTTTTAAATTCCTCCCAGTGTATGACCTGCATCCCATTAATTTTCTTCCGAATAATAATAATAATAATAATATTTTGTTATTTATATAGCGCCTTTCTCACACTCAAGGACCTAAGTGGGATGATTTTTCCATCCATCCACCCATCCTGCAGTACAGTTATCCTAATCCTGGAGCTTTTTATGGTGCCCTAGTCTATACATTGTACATGTACTTAATTGCTAATGAAATGCTTACATGTGTGATTTTTTTGTTTGCCACTGATGTGTTTCAGAACTTAAGGTTTCCGTTTGTTCTTTCGTCTTAATTCCAGTCTTTGCTCCTGGCTAATAACTTCACCATGTATGTGATGCTTCTAGTGGAAATTAACAGAAAAGAAGAGAACTCACAAGCCTTCTGATTTTAATAATCTTTAAACAGTACATCAAAGGACAACCCACAAAGCATGACTTTTTTCATTTTTCTAAAAAAAAAAGGTAAACGATAGAAAGGACAACTGAATTTTCAATTGGACCAAAAAAAAACAAACACAATGTACATGGCGATGGATTATGGGTACCAGAGCACCCCGCGAATTTAGAAGGTTCTTTTCTGTTTAAAATTAACATTTATACAATTAATGTATATAACATTCCATAGAATGAAGGTAACCATCAGAAATATATAACCAAGGGATAAAATTACATTTGTACAAAAATAGACTTTTTCGTTAATGTATTTTTTATTCTTTTTTGTTACTGCTAAACTGCTACAACAAATGCAGTGACTGTTGGGGCTTCACCTGATCTATAATTAAGTAAATTAACCAAAAAGAAAATGAAATCAAAACAAACATTTTTTTTTTCTTTTCTGACCTCAGGCATCTAACAGAGAACAGCCCAGCTTGCATTGCTGGACTTGTCAGACCGTGGCTCCTCAGGCAGCTTCCAGGCGCTCGTGTTGGCCGCTTCCCAATCAAACACACTCCAGGATTCGCGCACGTTTCTCAGGCTGGTAACTACCGCTACAACTGGACGCAAGATAGAAAGATTCTTACTAAACCTTTAAGTTCCTGAGTGACCCAGCTAGTGATAAGTACCCTCCCTGAGCAGCCTGCGTCCTGCTTATGTCGCCTCATGATCATGGCGCTGTTTACACTTTACCTTAAAATGTGTCTTGGGTGAACACAAGTGGACAGCAAAGACACATCATTGTTTAAACCTGTGTCTGTCACGCGTCTCCAAGGTGACGAGCAGGCCACTTTTGTTCAGATTTCCTTACTGTCCCGTACACATTTATTGTCCTTGTCCTTGTTGGGGACGCATCCAGGACACACTAGCGTTTACGCTACAAAAGATATGTGTTCCAAACCACATCGGCAAGTGGTTTGAGTGATTGGTTCCCAGTGCATCTTGGTGGTTCTTTACTTGTAATTAGCATAGTCCACTTGTGATCCAACTGCCCAAGACGCTTTTAAAACCTAGTGTAAACAGGGCCGATGACTATGACCACGGCTGTTTTCCATTCTCTCGTTCGCTGGCTGCACCCAAATTGCACTCCCTGACCCAGTCCTCCACCGCAGGCATGGCTGTTCCATGTCAGCATAAAACAAGTGCAGTTATTACAGTCAGATGGGTAACAGACTCTCGTCCTGTTTATTCTGAGCACAAAACGGTGTATAGCGCCGAACTCGTGTCTATTCTGGGGAAATAAAAATACTATACGAGATGCTGCGACTCTTTCTTGGACACCTGTGCAGGATATTGACTATGAATATCTTCCAATCAATCCATCTTCTAACAGTTTATTCAGTACAGAGTTGTGGGGCATGTATTTTGTGTTAATTTGGGAATCATAACTTGTTTTGTGTCAGCTTACTGAAAAGTCAGCTTTCAGATGTCATGTTATGTTTTCAGGTATCACATTGTGATCATCGTCTGAAATGTGCAGAAGCATCCACAGGGCTGTATGTACTTTTTGTGCAAACAGGATAGTTCTATTTTCAGACATCGATGTCCCCCTGCTACAACCCCTGCCAGGTTGCTGTTGCTTGTACGCGGCATGAATCTTCTTTTTAAAACGCATGAAACAAGTCAGCTGACAAATGAAATTTGGCCCCACAGTTGTCCAGAAGTGGGTGCACGCTGGCACTGTTTCATCACTGGGGTATCATTGTATGCCTGTGTTTGGCGCAGCCGCAGCGCCACCTTGTGTTAAGGGATGTTATTTGGTCAGCAGGGGGTGTGACGGAGGACTGCACAGCCTACCCCCCAGCAGAGCATGTGCAAACCAATGAGAAACGTCAGAACAGGTGGAGGAGGGGCTACAGGAGCCGGTACGCAGTCATTTATAGGGGGTTAAATCCTGCAGGTGGCATTTACAGGTTGCTAGCTTCACTGGGTAGAAGAGAACAAACATAAAGTAATCAGAGATAAAGGCCACAAAACAAACAGAAAGAAAGGTGTCTGAAGACTGCAAAATACATCTTGATGAATGCTGCGATTCTATCCCCATTGCTAGCATATAT
Source organism: Mormyrops boulengeri (assembly GCA_026781065.1). Lineage (NCBI taxonomy): Eukaryota > Metazoa > Chordata > Actinopteri > Osteoglossiformes > Mormyridae > Mormyrops > Mormyrops boulengeri. Next base: position 18,523,792 of record JAODLD010000046.1, read on the forward strand.
CAGTTGTTTAACACTTAGATCTCTATATAAATATACACACTTATACATATAGACAAAATAGCTTTGTGCATGTATAAAGCATATTTATGAATTCATTTCTTTAACCGTCTCTTTTAGGAGTTTTCTGCCGTACACAGGTATGGCTTTTTAACTTGTGGCTAAACCATCAGCTGATTTTTGTAACACCTGTTATATGTCCATCTATTCACATGAGAGAAATGACAAGGAGTAGTATGATTGGTTGAATCTGGATTTAGTCAGCATGGTTGCAAACTGTTAATGATTAGTGCTTTTAAATTTGTAATGAAAGGCTACTCACATCTACAGAACGAACCCTAGACAAGAGATTTATTTAAGGGAGATTACACGATCCCACTACTTTCAATTTACAAATTTCAAAAATATACTTGTACCTCCCTCTGAGTTTCTGGCTGGTGAGTACTGCCGATGAAGGTAAACACTGGTAGAATCTAGTTACAATAGTGAACTGAGATAGCATTCATTCACACACCCTGCAGTGCTAGTCTGTGAGTGTGTGAACTGCCAATAATCTAATTCCAAAGTTTTACATTTTAATGGAAATAATTTTCAAAATACATTAAAAACATAAAAATACTGACAAGTTCCTTTTTAAAAGAAAATTGGACAAGTTATTCTTTGAAACAACTTTAGAAACTTTTTTTGTTGTTGTATATACCTGAGGTAAAACTGTTTGATTTGCGAAAGCCTTGCAACGCTTCTGACTGTGAGACCATCTAAGTCAGGGGTGGCCGATCTTATCCGCAAAGGGCCGGTGTGTGTGCTGGATTTTGGGGTAACCTTTAGGTCAGCTGTTCCAACCCAGGTGTGAGCCAATCAGTCAGCCAATCAGTCCTCTAATTAGTAATCTAATTAGGCAATTGCAGCGAAAACCCGCACACACAGTAGCTCTTTCTGGATAAGATTGACCACCCCTGATCTAAGTATTTATCTGATTTACAGCTGTTCTCCTAGACAAGCTAAATTGCATTGTTCATTCTGTTCCACTAGAGGGCAGTAAAAGCTCTCAGTTTCCTGAAATGTCCCTGAGCCCAGTCAGAGTTTTCATCGAATACTGCCTTGATGCACAGTTTCACAGCTGAGCACTCCTTAAGCTTGGTTGTGTCAGATAAAAACTATCCCGTGGATGATCTTTGGAAATGACAGATGCATAGTTTCGCCACAGCAGCACGAAAGTGAATAATATGGTCAGAGACACAACAATCACCTTCCCCAGTGCCTCCCAAACATCTCCTTCAGTACTGGCAGCCATTGCATATGTTTGCTACATTTGGGCTCCAGAACAGCTTATGCACCTAATCACGGGCTTGAAGATGAGCTGATGTGTTATCGTTAGATTGTCTGGTGGTGGAAGTTGGAGAAACATACAGAAAGGCTGGAGATACATCAGGAGAGGCTTGGGAGCCACTGACCTGCATATCTCTACAAACAAACCATCTTCGCAAAAGAGCCCTAACGGTCTCTTCAGGTGAAGTCCCTGTGCTTTGATCCCCTGAGCAGGGGGGCGGCGACTCACCCATTCCGCTCCTTCACCAGTCCATGTGCTCCTGCATTATCAACCTACACCTGGCGCTGTCCTTATTTCATACGGAGAGTTAAGTGCCAAGAACATAAAGCTTTCCTTCTTATGAGCACAAGTGCCACCCAGCACTCCTCCAGTCACTGGCCAGCAGAGATCACACTAAATGCCGGTCATGTCTGCGAAACATGCGCCTTCAATACTGCGTCTGGCTGTGACGTATGACTTGTAACATGTTACAGTGTGGCGAGGCTCCCATGCGTTGGCCGCAGGGAGGGATCCGGAGGTTAGCGGTCACAGTCTATTGAGGTACTGTGGAGTTTTGATCTTGCAGAGAGAAGTAGGGGGGAGGGATGAATCTGCTCCAGAACAAATGTGGGCAGTGGCTCATGGTTAAAGGGCAGAGAAAGTGCATGGATGTCGCAAGCCTGCAGAACCGTGCGCAGAAGAGTCCCCGAGTCGCTGTGGGTCGGCTACCACGGCAACGTCTCCCCCGGAAACTGAGGCCAGAGCTCATCTCGTGCTCCTGGCCCGGGGGGCTTGCATCCTTACTGAGTGGGCTAATCCATCTCCTTAGAAGACAGCCGTATCACAGTTGCCGTGATGTGGGTTTGGCGCCCCCTCACACCTTGCACAGTCAGGACGGTACGCCTCCCTGAGGCTGGGCTGGTCAGCGGCTCCCTCTGCTGGTCGGAGCAGTGTCCTACGTTTTCAGGGTCCGGTCCCAGGAGTCAAAAAGGAGACCCGACCTCCTCTTCTCATTAAGTCTGACTGGCCTGCAGAGAAACTCACCATGTACGGCCATCAGATGAGACGTACCAGTCTGCCATAGAGAGGCTGCCACTCTAAAACTCCCTGTAAATAACGAGATTGTCCAAATACTTAAAATCCTACTTTGAGCTTGGGACCAGCGCACACATTTCCATTCTATGCAATATCTGTTTCTGCTCTGTGACATTTTTTTTTTATAAAAAAGGGTCTCAGATATTTGAATTTGCAGATTTGAATCCCTTGTTCTCATTTTTCATGAGCTATATAATCGCAAATCTATTCTTTTATACATTGTAAAAAAAACAGACCCATAAACATAATGAACTCCTCTGAAACATGAAAAAAACAGTATGGGAGATCCTGGGTGTTTTCATAGGGCATCAGGAAATCGTCCGCTTCTTGTGCAGGGAAGCCTGGGCACTGGGCCGGCCTCCGCTTTAGGTCATTTGGTGTGGCGCTTCCAGCATCTCCATTAAGAAGGTGTCGATGGGTGTGTCTCCGATTAGCTTGAAGAAGAACAAGTGCTCCAGACACTTGAGGCCGATAGAGCGCAGGGCAGGCAGCCGCAGGAGGAGTTTGGCAAACCTGGCCCCAGAGTGACAAGCAGCGTACATGTTAGCCACAAGAGGGCAGCTTTGGGTTCAGTCCCACACGTGACAACACATGTGGTTTGAAGAAATAAATATGAACAGTACCTCAAGTCAACTAAATTACAAATTTGATTAAACAAACTGTGGCTCTGTAACAAATCAGATTAAACTAAGTAAACTTCAGTAATGAGAAATGACAAGCCTAGTACTGGTTACTGTTTTGTTATACATAAACAGATACTTGGTGGATTTTAGCATTGAGACTTTTTAAAAATCCACCATTAAATGTGCTTCTTGACTTCTGGGCCAAAAGAAAAAAAAGTAATCAAAATTGCACTGGAAAGGAATGGGTCGCATTAAACGCGTGAAGTGTGAGGAGGAGAGATCCGAAGAGCAGAGCACATGATCCAAAGAGCAGAACATGTGACCTACAGGGCAGAACATGTGACCCAAAAAGAGCACAGCACATGAGCCAATGAGTGAAACACTCACCTCCCAGGCTGGTCTGGGTACTTCTGTTTACAGTAGGCCTCCAGTGAAGCATACACTTTCTCCCTTAGTGCCTCCACCTCACCTGGGTTTGACAGACCTTTGGAGTCTAGGAAATGGATTGGACAAGCCACACACTTCTCAGTATGCAAGTATACTATGGCAACGGAATTTACATTTTCCTACTGAGCCCTCTTAAAACATGACTGAGAGTAAAGAGGGCTCTCAACTACTGGTAAGAATGCTTTTTGGCTAAGACCTATTTTATGGTTACCATGGAAAGAGGTAATAATTAACCGGGATGATACTGATACCTGACAGGCTTAAGGAGAAGAATAAGCTTTATCAAAGACTGATCCCCTTGCCGAGGAAGTTTAATTTGATATAATCAGTTTAATTATCCCCAAACAAAGACAGGCTATAAAATATAACACAGTTGTACCCTAAAGCTTTATAAGAAAAGCATCTTGATAAAAATGCGACATACACAGCAAGGCATGTCTGCCAAACAACATGCAAAGAAAATCCCTCATCCGCATATTGTGTGGAACATAAGGCAATGATTAGTTGCACTGATTGTGCATCACTTGTGACCAGTCTATGGATAAAGAACATTATAAAGGGCTGCTGTAATGGGTAAATATAAACACCACATAATTGCAGTGAGAATCATTTTCCAGCCGTGGTTTTCGTGTGCACTTGAGACGCCATCTGCTTTACTCGGCACATATGGTTGATAGGTAGAGAGTATGTGATGCCGTGATATGAGAATGGTTACTATCTGACTGCTGTGTGATGTGGATAGCCTCATTTAGCGATCCTGCTCCTCGTGAATGAATTATGCAAGTCGAATCACAAATAAAGGCTAAAAAGGTTACTCGATTCTGCAAATGTTATCTTTCTGAGTATGGGACATTTCTGTTTGGTGGAGATGTTTTCAGAGACGCTTGGTCGGACACACCAAGCTGTGATCAATGAACTTTGCTAGTCTACTGTAAACCAAGCTGTTCCTTAACAAACATACTTTGCTCAGCAAGGTGAGTGTGTACAATGGTGTGTGAAACTGAGAAGCCCATTACCGCTGGCACATTTAAGACACCTAGACCAGGTCGAAGCTCACCCTTAAGCAAGTTCTTTTTCTGGGATAGTACTTGGAAAGAGGAGTTTGCCACATGTCTCTATGACTTCTGTAGAAGCAGGTTCTGGACAAAGACATGAGTGCTGCTACTGTACTAGTATAATAATTATAACAATAATAAAAGTGTTACAAACAGGTACTGGTGCCACATGAATTTGTATATGAACTTTTCTAAGCTGAATAAACAAAGGAAATTAGTGGTCTCACAAGGTGGAAAAGCATAATCCAGCAGGGGGTGCAGGGGGGAGGGGGTCTAATTACCATAATGTAAGCTGCACGGTACCTCTGTGGACACCCCAGACAAAAGCGCTCCGGTGGACGGCTGGGAACGGCTTATCTGGCATTAAAAGGGACTTTGGGGGAAGCTTCATTTGAAAAGTAGGCCATCGAAATCAATTTCGCTCAAAAGTATGATCAAAAGGAAAAGGAGAGCGGCCTGTCTTGGAAGGACGCTGCTTGCATAACAATAGTACCTGGTGGTGCGAACCTCACTGACAGAGGGGTCTGTTCCAAGGGACCACCTGTCTGGCACCTGTGTTACTGAGCGAGCCTTGTTATATTAACATATCAATACCAACCTCAAGGAAAGGTGGGTATTTAACAGGCTTTGGAACTGGGAGAAGGACCGGGGCTGGTATTGTACTTAAGGAATAAGGCTTGTATTTTGAAAGTTCATATTCTGAGCTTCTGTGGCAGTAAATGGAAATAAGATGTACATGTCATATATTTATATACAGTTTTGGCTTGAAGTCATACGGGATGTGACAGACGCAGGAACTGCTCTGCTTGGTGTGTACTCATCTCTGACCAGGAGACATCACACAGCCTGTGTGGACGTGATAAACAGTAAAGATAGAGCAGAGAAGAGAGGGATGTGCGGGCAGCTTGGATGGGGCCTTGAGCATCTTGGGGCCTTGATCTTCTCATCCTTCCTTATGAAACAGTGTCTGTGTGTTTACCTTAGAGCCCCTGCCTCTTGAAATAAATAGTAATACAGTCTAATCACTGTACCCCCCAGGGATAAGCTGGCATCTGGCATACCTGGATTGAAGAGCACGATCGCACGCAGACACCCCAGCTCGGTCTTGTCCATTTGCATGTCTCTCATCTTGGACACCAGCTCTGTCAACACCCTGTTGCGACCCGAATGAGAAAAGCGAGGCATGAGACAGTCCTGACGTAAACCTTATAGCTTTTACCCTGGTCACGATGGGAAATCACGGCACCTATAAAATTCCAAAGAGTTTTACATAAAGATATATGCGGTGATGCTATATTTCAAACTACATTGATGTCCACAACTAAAAACTGACTTGTACATGTATTTAACTAAAATTAAAGTAAAAAGGAAAACAACAATTCTTTTGTTGCCTGAGAAAAGAATTTTTTGTCATAATTTACAAGGTAAAAATACACATTTAAAAATATCTGTGCTCAGGGACTTCCACTGTTGAAGATAGCATTGTACATGATGTTGAATAATTATTCAGATAGAATAGAATTACAACAGATTCGCACAGTCACCAACAGCCATGCCCGTGGAGTCTGTTTATTTATCTTACATATGGCTGTGAAACAGCAAAGCGTCCATGGTGTGTGTGTGTGTGTGGGGGGGGGGGTGCTTCCAAGAGGACCTGTCCCTCTTTAATCATGCAATACATAAGACAATAACACCGATGAACTGACATGGTAGAATAGCCTGGAAAAAACTGCAGTGTGTAAATCCGGTACCTGTCCCTCCGTAATCAATCAAAAGCGAGAGATTTCCAAAGAGCGGCTCTTTAATATACAATGCCTTTAATTAGTGGCATAATATAAAACTAAAATAGGCATGCCACCCACACATGGTGATTCCTCTGGGGTTTTGCCAGGGTGTGATCTAGTTCAGTGGTTCCCAGCCGTGGTATGCTAGATTTTGGGCTCAATTAATTTGGCTGATTTGCACTGTTGATTAAATCTAGACCATGATTTGCTATAACCTTGATATCTCAGTAGTTACACAGCCCTTAACAGTAAAGGAAAATTGAAAAGCAACTATTTAGCTTGCAGGACATAAATAAAATCATTTTGAGATTTAGTATATTTTTGGTATATATAAATCTTTTAATGAAGAACTTAAATTTTATTGGCCAATGGGATATGCTGTAGATTTATTCTTTTATAACAGCTGAAACTAAAATTGGCATATGCAGAACTACTGATCTAGTTTTCTCAGCATTCAAGATTTATACAGGTATATAAATATTAATACAAATACAAATATTAACAATGAAAGGTATACAAATATTTTTGACCGCCGTGGACAAGAGCACACTGTAAATGCATTAATCATGTGTAAACTCCTTATTTCTAGTTCGTGGAAACAACACTGTCGAGCAAATACAACAGTTTCAACTTAGCATACAACAACAAAAAAAATATATATAGCAAGATATGAACGCTGCAGCTAAGGTGCTATATTATATAAATCGTCACCAAACAGGGTCAGACATTAAAATATCAGTTTTGCCTGATTTGTTTTACTTATGTACTCTAATACCTGTACAAATTAGTGTCTAGTTTAATTTTAAAAAGATTTCTTTCAATCAATGTAAATAGCTTATTCTGCCCATTTAAACTAATTCCTTTAGTCAGAAATAGTCTGGCAAGGAACAGGCAGAATAAAGCAATTATGTCCTTAAGGTATTCTGTATTGGTCATGTCTAATAGCTCCCATCAGCAGAGGCATCATCATCACACTTGTGACACACATGTGTCTGTGCTTGGGTGAGGTTTGAGCCCTGGTCCTAGGGGATGAGAGGCAGTGGTGCTAACCACGACACCACAGGGCTGCCCTCCACCCTGCGTGGTGAATTCCCTCTTGACCCGTCACCACCTTAGTTACTGTGTGTTCATATCCACCAACAGTGCTCATAGACAGTCTTTGGAATGCTTGCTAAATTCCATAAAAATTTTGCAAACTAACTGGTTTCATAACAAAAATGTCATTGGCAAGCAATGTGTAACATATCTGCACATATCTTCCACTGGTCATTGTCAGTAGTTGTATCACCTGCAGTGTGGATGAGGGTATTCGTCTGAAGCTAAGCAGGTTTGGGCCTGGCCAGTACTTGAATAGGGGGCCAGCTAGGATGTTGGGCTGAGTTGTGAGTCTTGGTATGGTGGGGGTGAAGTTTACCTTGGTGTTTTTTAAAATTTTATTTAAAAAACCAGTCGGGGTATCAGGGGGATCCTGCCTGTGTGCCTGCCTACCCAGTCATCTATCTGGCTCACACTGCTTTTCTCTTTAATGCAAAGATGTGATCCATTAATCGAAATGTGTAGAAAAAATGAACCAAGCATCTTATGAAGGTCATAATGCATGTATTGTCTAATAAGGACATTCCAGCCTTAGCTTAGCCTGTCAGCAACAAACTGGTTTTTGAGATGCGTTTGGGCTTTGGCAGGGCCACGCAACCTAATGGACTTATGCACAAAATGACTGGCAATTTCCTGCTGGACTACACTGGTGTCTCTCCAGAACAAGACAACACAGAACGGCGAAGGAAGTTCACCTGTCAAAGATGGCGCCCACTCCAGCACTGTGGGCACTGTTGCGATGCACGTGAAGGCCTGTGGCCAGCAGAATCCCGTCCTTCACCGCTATCGAGCGGTGTGAGAACGAGGCAATGAGGAGTTCATTCCACCCTGGAGAGAGAGGGAGAGAGAAAGAGAGAGAGAGAGATCCAGCTGAGCACAAAGTTCAGAAGATTAGCATCAACAAGTGGCCTACTGCTTAGGGAATCTGCCTCTGTACCCTAGAATGAGGTCATCTAGCTGACCTTCAATAAACAGTAATGACAGTACATACAGTATGCAGCCTATGCAAATGGTATGGACAGGTCACAATAGTGGCCTGTACTACGAAGCAGGGTTACTGGCTAATCGAGGTAACTTGTCGGATTTAAGGTAGTCCGGGCAAAATGTAAGTGAACGAATATGAAGTCCATTTAAACTGTGGTACCTTAAATGCGACAAGTTACCCCGATAAGCCAGTAACCCCGCTTCGTAGTACAGGCCATAGGTGTACCTCTAAACAAAACAACATTAGGTGACAGAAGAGGGGCAACGGGGAAAACTCCACAGTGACAGCCCTGTGGAAGTCCGTCCGTCCATCCATCCATCCATCCATCCATCCATCCATCCATCCATCCATCCATCCATCCATCCATCCATCCA